>CM055404.1:3842933-3871342 GCA_029228625.1 Pseudolycoriella hygida
CTGGGTTACATATGTTCGAATCTTTTTGCAACATTTATAGACTATTTCATTTGTGAGAGAATTCGTCAATGGAGGTAAAAAGAGGTTAGTTTTTTGTATGAATTCGACAATTGTTATTGATATTTCCATACAAACAACTAACCTCACTTTACCACCATAGACAAATTCTATCCTACCATTTACTCCTCACGTAATCCGGTTAGACCAAAAAGGCGAAATCCATCCTGAAATTTTGTGTCCGAAAAAAACTAACAATGGAGATATTTCAGATGTCGTTGTTTCCATTTCTCTTGAACACTTCTTTAATCGAATTAAAATTATTGTAAGATGTTACGAAGCCAAGATGACATGGTTTTTATAAGTCATTTCATTAATAAATCAGTATTTCAATTAGCCAATTGTTGTTATTACAGTGCGTGCGGTATTGAATTTCGAACAAAGCTAAATAGCTCAAAAAGCCATTCAAAATTCAAAGTCACTCTCTTCTGTAAATGAAAAATTAATAATTTGAGCCATGCGATTATAACGGTTGGTTGCTATCATGCGATTAATGCATTCAGTTTATTGTAGCAATAAAACATTAATGAGCAATACAGCTCGCTCTCTCACACACTTTCTCTCTCTTTAAAATAGTTACGTTCATCAATCAAATTGCAAAACAATTATTAAAAGAAACTAGTCGAAACCCCCGCCCTAGGGGCTACGCAGGATTCATCATTTTCGCTTGTTGTCTATTCAGAGAGCCAAAGCAAATAATTTTTCGTTTTAAATAATGATGCGTAATGTTTCATGTCGTTATATCACTTCGTTGATATTACCGCTTATAATACTAATTTCGAAGTGGGCGAGAAAGGCACTATAAATCAAAATACTTTCTTTGCCGCAAAATTCCTCCACTTTCCCCGTATACCACTTCCCCGTATTCCACGTTCACCGTATGCAACGTTCCCCGTATTCCACGTTAACCGTATTCCAAGTTCCCCGAATACCAAGTTCACCGTATTCAACTTTCCCCTTATTCCGAGTTCTCCGCATTCAACTTCCCCGTATTCCACTCCCCCGTATTCCACTTCCCCCGTATTCAACGTTCACCGTATTCCACTACCAACGTATTCCACTGCCCCCGTATTCCACGTTCACCGTATTCGACTACCACCGTATTCCACTGCCCCCGTATTCCACGTTTACCGTATGCAACGTTCACCGTATTCAACTTTCCCCGTATTCCAAGTTCCCCGTATTCCGAGTTCCTCGTATTCCGAGTTCCCCGTATTCCAAGTTCCCCGTATTCCAATTATCTCGTATTAAACTTCCCCCGTATTCAACGTTCACCGTATTCCACTTTCCCCGTATTCCACTTCCCCCGTATTCCACTTCCTCCGTATTCCACTTCCCCGTAATCCACTTCCCCCATATTCAACGTTCACCGTATTCAACGTTCACCGTATTTCAAGTTCCCCGTATTCATCGTTGCACTTGCTACGTATTCTACTCTGACACTTCCCCGACCAAATCTCTAAGACGACATCTTGACTATATTTTGGCCGATTTTCAATTTTGACCCGTTTTTTACCCATAGCTCCCTTATTTCAGAACAGTATCCCACCCCGAAACATGTTTTCTAGACGTTTTGCACCATCCCCGACAACATATCAAAAAGAATTTTTTTTCCTCCTCAGTTAAAATGCAAAAATAACGGGATTGTGGCCGGCAGACAAATAAATAAATAAGCACATAAATAGACACATAAATAAACACATAAATAGACACATAAATAGACACATAAATAGACACATAAGTAAGCAGACAAACTTTAGAGGTTTATAATTAGTAATTGTTGTAATAGTTTACAGTTTCCATTAAAAGTCTTCCACCATTATGTCAATTGTATTAAAGTTTGTTTTGTAGTAAGTCTCATTTAGGAGCAATCGAAAATTGTTTTACATACCTAGGGAGGAAAATCGCAGTTTTCAAAACCCTTGGCATATAATACTTTCTTGCACATTTAGGTACGTAACATTTCTTAGACTCATGTGATTACATCCCTTGTCTAGGGGTGCAAGCGTCACACATTTCAAAAAATTGTTAGCACCGTACCTGCGTTAGTAACTATTTCACATTTTAAGTGCAAAAATTAAAATTTTCTCGCCTCAAGTGGGGTGCGTTCATTCATTACTGGGGAGTGGAATAGTTATCATCGTGTTTGTTTGTTGAGGTTGGTTTTAGGCTTGAGTATGATGTATCCCGAACGAAGTGAGCCTAAAAACCATCTCACCAAACAGCCATGCACAATATTTTTCATGTGACGTCTTGAAAATACTTTTTCTCACTACTAGTGAAGCTATTAAACGAGCAAAGTGAGTTTCATAAACATATCGCTTGACAAAAACACCAAACTTCACAGCGTGTTTCATACAACGTTTGGAAATCGGGTTAGTGGTCTAGGACGAAATTGAGTTTCTTGGCCATATATGCAATATGGAGATTCGCTGTCAAAGGCAAAGAGAACACGTGTTTCAGGAAAAATGGCTAAAGCCTTTTATCTCTAAAAGTATGGTAGTCAGAAAGTTGCTTCCAAAGGCAAAGTTGTGGAGAATAAAATTTTGGGGAACACATGTTTCAGGGTTTTATCGAAAAAAGACCAACTCCTGGGATATCAACACTTCTAGAAGTGGGCGGGATGACCCATATCTCTAGAACTATGAAAGCTAGTAAGTTGGTTCCAAAGGTAAAATTGTAGAGAACAAAATGCGTGTTTCAGGGTTTAAAAAAAATTATCTAATCCCGGGATTTAGTCACTTCTGGAATTGGGCGGGATGACCCATATTTCTAGAACTATACAAATAAGAAAGTTGCTTCTAAAGGCAAAGTTGGTGAGAATTACATTTCTCTAAATAGTTTCAGAATTCTGGAAAAACTACGTTGGTCCTCTTTGTGATATTTTGCATGAGAGAACATTTCGGTCATCAAAATCAATGGTCTCAGACGAACTTCGGTAGGGTCTTTGACACTACTTTGGGTATGGGTAGTTTCTATGGATCTTTGAAATTCTTATAGTTTTAAAAGAGCATTCCCTGCTCATTTCTATATTTAGATACCTTCGAGTCTTTTTGCCTGTTTCTGAATTATGGACTTCGCTTTCGATGGAATTCACTATTTTCCCCGATCAGCTCGCAGCGATGAAAAGTAACTTTTCTCTCTCAAGTATTTTTGCAGCAATTTTCATTATGAAAATACGAACTTCCGCACAGAAAATGTAAAATGATCGATTCATAACTCGGAGAGAAACAGAAATACTCGAGAAAATTGCAATTTGAATGAGTCACGTCATCGTTGCAATGTTCTCTTCTCTCTGTTTACTTTCCTTGCTATGAAATAAAACTATTAATTCGGTTAAGTTTTTGTTCTTATATCCGCTTCCACATGTTATCGAGTTTCTGGGCATCGGTTGTTATGGAATGTTGTTATAGCTTGTAGAACCACATTTCACTCCCAAGATATTGCTTACATGGATCACCTACCTTGTGTTGTCGCTTATCGATACAATTTCTGTGGCTGCTTTCCTATTTCATAATTTATGGTTTCCAGGAATGTGGTGGTACGTATTTGAGTGGGGTGTTGTGTTTGGTTGTTTTGTATTTTTTAGGTTAATGGTTTGTGGTGTTGGATGAGGTTCAAAAAATAAAAGTTTTTATAAAAAAAAATTGACAAAATAAACATTTTTCATGCAAATTAAAAACATGCAATTTTCAAACATCGATTCACGTAGAGCTATAAAAAACTTATTTTTTCTTAAAATTTCACATGGTGCGATGCTATATTGTCGAAGCGATGTATGCTTCAGTCGAGTCCTGCATTGGACGCAACTCCAATTTTTTAATAATCACGTTTTGATCCAGGAGCAACACAACTAGAGTTCTAGATTACAATAAATGAGAAACATGGCATATGGCAAGAATATTTGCTATAGCAGGAAGAACTGTTTTGCAGAAAATTTTGCCTGTGACGCCTTTTTCTGTTTGGTTCTCTTCTTGTAAATTATTCAAGCATTTAATTCAATTTTTTGTAAGCGTTTTGTTACGCCCACAAGGCCTTAATCAGAAAGCTTCAACAGGGAGGTGCGAAATTTACGTGAGTTACGATAGCACAACCTAAGTTGACGTGTGCTTGGCAGGATTGAATGGTTGGATTCCGTTAGGATGGGTTCAACTCAAGATTGTATTGGGTGAGGCCAAATTGTATGTTATAAGTTCGGTTAAATTGAGTTGGGTTGGGTTGTGTTGAGTTGGGTTGAATGCAACATTACCTTAACTCAATTCACAATACTAAATATTTCGTAATTCTTGAAATTGAATTGAGTTGGGCTCAATAGAATTCAGCTCAACTCAATTCAACGAATTGAATTGGGCTGGTGCAGAAGATCTGTGCTTCGTTAACAATTATGAAAGAAAAACTGACTAAAGGAAGAATCTAGTAGCAATAGCAAGAACTTTGACGTTTGCAACGTCATTTTGACAGTTGGAATAGACCGTCCTTTGGTCCAAACAGACTTAATTATAATCTCTCGGAATGTTCCTTTCAAATGATATATTAATTCAAAAATGGTGCGATTTCTGATCCCGAACTAATAATTTTTTATTTTTTTAATGAAAACAAGACCAAGCGCAACTTTCGAAGCACAAAACATTCAAAAATATTTAAATTGTAGTCTTCGCTACACTCAGAGAACTCGAACTTTTTGAGTAAAACTGGCGGTGCAAGCTTATATCAAGCTATAAAAAACGGATTGGTGATAGTTGAGTAAAAAGGAATTTCGCGCGCCTCGCAGTTCCTAGTATATTGCAGGAATTTCGCATTAGACAATTTTTGGATATTGGAGCAAACGAGTTGATGTAAAAATTGGAAAATGGGTGCGAACTCGATACGGAGCGTTTTTCGATTAGAGAAAAGATTTTATTGTTCCTTTTACAAAACGTAGCAAAAAATTGTTATTTTTCTTTTACAAAATGTCGTGTAAAAAATTGTTTTCCTTTTACAAAATGTAGCGGAAAATAGTTTTTTTCATTTTTAAAAATTTCGTGGAAAGGAGATATCATGCCCGCAGCGTTAGCGGAGAGCGTGACGCAGTTCCTACACCCCAAAAAGAAGTCCACAAACTTAAAAAACGTCAGACAAAAATCTTTGGGACAAGGAACCATAGATAGCTGAACTTTTGAGTTCCCTCACTGCTCTCTTCTCCATCAAAATTATATAACGCTGGTGGGTCTGGCATTTATGACGCGCTTTTTCGAACAAAACGTAATTTTGTTGTAAACAAAGTAGTGTTTAAAGAATAAAACTTTGACCACAAGCTAACATTAAATTCAAACAAATTTTTGCGTATTGTCCGCTAAAGCATCACCTCAAGCGATATTAATCATTTTGGAAAGGGACTTACGGACTGCGTCACTCTTTAAATTTTAAGAGGTTTTGGTATGCTTTTTATTCTTTGAAAAGCGAACTGGAAGTAAAGGATTTTATCGAGTTCGCACCCATGTCCAACTTTTCTCTAAACGATAAACGCTCCGTATCGAGTTCGCACTCATTTTCTAATATTTCACACTAATTATATTTGGCGCAAAATTCCTTATAGTAGGAAACTCGCGCGGCGCTAAATTGCTACCTTTATATTGTGAAAAACGGAATTTCGGGCCTATACAGCGCGAAATTACAACCAGCCGATAATTGATCACCATTAGATGATGCTACTGCTACTATCTAGTTGGGCTTTCGGTCTCGGAAAATTGACACTTCCTTCGAAACAGTTCAAGAAGTTGTCCAAACAACCATTTAAAAATTGGCGTTTCTTCTCACTTTGTGGATTTTTTCTGTTATTTCGAAACACCAAGAAAAATCGCCAAAGTTGAAAGAAACGCTAAAATGCATCTTGGTGATGCGGATACGTTGGTATTGAAACGATAAAAAATTTAGTTACGCAGCGATCGTAAAATATTCAAATTGCTGTTGCCCTAATGGAATGTTAAAATATTTCGTAAGTTGTAAACACTGTTAAAATCGTTAGATCATTTGCGAGGCAACAAAAATCCAATATATCAACAAAACACACAAATTTGTATAAAAAACCGTTCAAATGTGAAAATGTATGTGAATATGTCGTCATCAGCGCGATTTACAGGTAAAAATGAAAGTTTTTTTATTTCACATACATCACACAAATTATGTTGGTGCTACAATGAATGTGCTACGTATTCAAAGAATTTCTAAACTTCAATCGAAAAATTACGAAAAATGAGCTTACAAATACACAAGTCACTTACTTGGCCTTCTTTAAGAGTGGATGATTACTTCCGACCAATTTTCTTAAATGCAATGCAACATTTGCAATCTCATCACTGAGTAACCATCGTAAACTCAAGAAGGACGTAGGGTATCCAACAATCTTTTCTGCTTCACTCACTGCACGATTCCAATCGTTTTTCTGTACTGCCTTTGTAGCTAATTTGTCCCAACAGTTTTGGGTAGTTGTCAATGTGCGCCTTCTCTCGAATCCTGTTACACATGCAACGCGATGGTAGCTGTTGCAATAACTTCCTGGTGAATATCGCAACACAAGGTCCCGGATGATCGACCGTTGGGTTAGGCAACAAAAACGGCTGAATGACATCTTCTTCTTGTTCTAACGACCAATATCACAAATTATTCTGATACAAATCACTTCACGTATTGATAAGTTTACAAAGCACACCCTTTCGTAGTGAAAGAAACAATAACTGAAGAAAACTTGCGAAAAAGTAGCACAACAAAAACGAAAAGAGAAACTTTTTTTTTGTTGTTGCTTCACCTACTTTTGATGGAACTTCTCTCAATGTCTTTTCCGTCAACAAGACATTCCAACCTAAAATGAATGCAGAATTGAGCACGTTTGTTTAAGTGGTAAGTAGCTATTTTGGTTACATTAATTTAGTTAAAACGAATTTTTTGATGCTAACGACTAATTTGCCTGCTGCTTTTAATAAGCAAGAAAACTTTATACGAGACGTTACCTCCGATTATTTTATCAACTGTCACTCCTGTCATTTGCAAATTTCCTCTTCTTTAATTTCATCATAATAACTTCTATTCATTCGCAGTTCATACGTGCTTGTTAAGCTCTTCGCACATTCGTTCAAATTAAATCGTGTGTGGTGTGTAAATCCCGTGTCCCGTGTGAATCCCGGTTTCATAGCCTTCACCAGTTTTAATACCGAAGAAGAAAATAGTACAAATTTAAGCTATTTTGTCAATAAACGAATGAAATATTGGACAAAAAGTGCATCCCTAATCGTGAAATTTATCAATCACTTTATCTGGACGACTTCATACATACGTATTAAATTGTTGCTCTTACTGCTTTAACATTTAAAAATGGTCACTGACGTTTTAAAACAAAAGAAAAAACAACAAATTCTAACGTCACTGTCAAATGTTAATGACAGATGCGACATTTGCGAAATATGTTTCAATAATAGAACATTTGCATTTTCGAAGATGAAAAACATTCTTTTGAGTAAAAAATTGTTCTACGGTATGCCTCGAAAATGCAACGATTTTTTATAAGCTTTCCCAGCCGCCTACATAAATTTGTAAATTCCGAAATATTTTTTTGATTGCAATTGTCTAGGGATTTACATTTCTAGCCAAAAACTATCCCAAACATAAGTAAATTCATTGTGGCTACAAATGGTCTCACCCAAATTTTTGGCGACTTTCAAGTGCTTTTTATAAAAATTTATGTGCATTTTAGATGCATACTGTAGAACAATTTTTTGTTTAGAATAATGTTTTGCGTCAAAGTTGTCAAAATGCAAACGTTCCATTACTTCGCTGTAGAGGCTGCAGAGAGTAGGAAGGTAAAAGGTAACCTAAGTACAGACGAGCAGCTGACATCCTCGTCTATGCGAATTAATTCTAAATTTTGACGTTTTTATAGCGAATAGATTCTTTTTTGTGTCAATGGATGGCGCTATCTGTCCGTTCGTCTGTAAATGTCTGAGTCACTTATGGACGTCTGCAAGTGTCATAATCAAAGCAACAATCAAGATTATTGTAGAATCAACAATTTGACTTATTGCGTAAATCAACATTCGAAATTTTCACATAAGTCAAATTGTTGATTTTACGAATTTCGATTGTTGCTTTGATAATGAGACTTGCTTACGTCATTTTTTTAAAGTGTAAATGTTGACCATTTTAAAAAAAATTTTCCCCTACACCTTTACCATAAGTGGCTTTGAGAATGCGCGGCAATTTATAAAATA
Organism: Pseudolycoriella hygida; assembly: GCA_029228625.1. Lineage (NCBI taxonomy): Eukaryota > Metazoa > Arthropoda > Insecta > Diptera > Sciaridae > Pseudolycoriella > Pseudolycoriella hygida. The sequence continues at coordinate 3,851,231 of CM055404.1, forward strand.
AATTTTTTTGATTTTGATCCCTTGTACTCAGCCAGGGCCATCAAGCTGAGCCTCTACTAGGGCCTCTACATGTTTTTTCTAAATAAATCGGGTAAATCTTATCGATGATGACATTCCTTGTTGAAGGGAAATCGTTGATTCCTCTTCAGAATACTCCGAAAAGAAGGACTTAACGATTTATTGGTGTATCTGCGATCTGCACGTTACGAATGCGCTGGGAGTCAGTCAATGTGACCATTTTATGGTATACCAGTCTTGGAGTATTACCATCAAGTTTTCATGTTTTAAATCCACTCGAACATGTAGATTCACCATGAACCATTAAATTCTTCTCTTTGGGGTATTCTGAAGAGGAATTAACGATTATCCCATAACAAGAAATGTTTTGACTTTGTATCAGGGTTGGCTTTCCTGAATTCATTATAAAAATACTCTATCTATCTACGTTCTTTGAAAACATTTGAAATCATTTTTAATGTTATTTTGGTGGAGTCAAAGTTGATACTTCAATATGAAAACTGATAGTCGGGAAGGGAAGTTGACTCACCAAGACCACATAAAAATATTTGTGACCTCCCGGATGCCGGCATTTTGAAGTACTATTAGAATACGAATAACTAGCCCAAAAAAGTTTCCCTTCAACCTGTATACGTTCAAGAAAACATTGATGTTTATGCCATAATTCATGGAACTACGCCTAAAATGAGTTTTTCGAGAAGAGGCAAAGGAACATCGCATTTAAAAAAAATGATTTTCTATAAAACATTTGTGGGACTATTATACAGCATTTGTGGGGTCAGGCCTTTCGAAAAAAAATAAAAGTACAAATTCGACCCACTCTATTTTTTGGCATGAAAACCTTCTTGATTCTCCAATTCTTCAATGCAAACTACTTACTCTTATCTACGTTTCATTCAAAATCTGCAGTTGACAGCTTCAGAAATAATTTTTTATTTAACTTTAAAATCGAAGCTCCATATGAAAACACTTTTTGAAGGTCTTGGCAGTGTTATAAGCTAATCGTTGACATTAGCTTTTTGCGCACTTAAAGTGTGGATTGCGTCACAAATGCCAGACCTCACCAGCGAAATCAGTTTGCACACGGAAAAATTTAAATTTGCGGAGTAAAATCTTCACGAAAAGAAGTGAAGTCAAATTTTTGCAGTATAAAAACTGAAAGCATGGAAAAATTATTTCGTTGTAGGGTTTGACATTTGTGACGCAATTTTTTAAAAAGACAACTTTGCTTCAACTTTTTTTGCGCATTGAGGCTGAATGCGTCACCTACCTCTGATTTCAGAACTTTTGTAAGAAGACAAGAAGACTTGCGCCACACCTGGTTTTTTGACGGATATTTTATTACAAGAAATAACGATTTCATTAAAAAAGGAAATGCGGCTTTTGTTCTGGGTAATATTCGGGAAAAACTTTAGAGACAATTTTATTTTGCAATGATAATAATAATGAAATAAAGAATTATTATTCATAACCACAAAATTATTTCATTTTATTTATTATTTCCATGACTAGAAGAAATTTACATGCATCGATAGCCACCTTTAGCATTCTTTCTGCACATTTCACTGCAACACTGAGAGTCGTAGGAGCACGGTTCCATGGTCTTGTGACAGGGTGCCTGCAAATTTGAAGAAACCAATAACAAAAAATAATGAAAATCAATTTTGGTAACATTTCTTACTGGTTTTGGTTTGCCCTTTCCTGCTTGAACTGTTGCGGATAGGCACATGATCACGAAAGTGAAAATAATTGAAAATTTCATTTCGATTTAATTTTACTGGAATAAAATAAAAAAAAAAACAATTTTTATGAATTTCATCAATAAATTGTTGGTCTAATGCCACTTTAGGATTATAAATCATCAAAAAATTGAAACATTTTTACATTTGGAAGTTCTGAATTTTATTTAAGGTACACATCCAAAAGCCCCCATACTTCCACAAGGTTTGCACGACTTACCGACAAACAGTCAGTCAGATTGGCGAACGAACGAGTTTTGTTTTTAGTGGGAAACGCATAGGACTTATATTTCGTGGGTTTAACATAAGATAAGACGCGATGTTACTATTGTTGATGAAACTTTTCGGGGAGAAAACGTAAATTTATTTCTAAAATCAATTCAAATTTACATGTAAATTTAAAGCAATGCAAACGCTAATTTCATTCATTGCATTGCTACCAATGAGAATCTCTTACGTTCGGTATTCGCGACGACTTTTTCTCAATTACTGTTCATGTTCTCTGTAACAATCAACTAAACACAGAACTAAATTCCGTAAATAAATCCTTCCCTCGTAAAAATCAATAGTTTACAGCGTAACGCTATTATTCTAATAAACTCAATTTAACTTCAGCGAAAATATCAACCTGGAAATCCATTAAATTTAATTTAAAATCTTGACACACGTGGTTTCTCACAATCAATGCATTTTACCTTTTCAGCAATTGTTACAAACAAAATTCACAATCTTGCGGCAAGTGATCGATTATATAATTTTTTGAATAAATTATTGAACGATTCCAAATAGAACTTATCTGTTCTTCAAGAATGGAACAACTGACGAACCGCTCTCACATGAATGGTCATTGGTAATAGATCCCGCGTTGAATCAGGCAATTTTGACGACGTATCATTCATGCCATTCTCCTTCAGGTGCCGCTGCCCAACAGTTGCCTAGTACGTTTCTCGAACGCATGTATTAACTTCATTCCTTCGAAGCGGCTGTAGGCTCGTCTCTTGCCAACAATTTCATTACAATTTGTATGTCTCTTAGGATCGGCGGCGCTCCAATATATCGTTCACATATTTGCTTATGTGGTACTTTCGTCTCCGAATTGAGCATTCACGGGATTAGCTGTCAGAAGAGTGCCAGTAGGTTTTCGCGACACATCGAGTTGAAAAAGATCATTTGTTAAGCTTTGTCATCCATTCATTTTCATGCAAAATTGGAGCCGAAGGCTTATTTCGCTACGACGGAAAGCAACCAGTTGAGTTGACATTAGTGCCCTGGTCCAACGATCGTTAGCTCGTTTGGGGCGCTATCTGCTGGGACACCTTGGCACCGAGTCACCGTCCCATCTCATCAAGCTAAGCCAGACGAACCGCCGAACTAGCAGCGAGAGCAAAACATGACAAATATAAAGAGCTCAAAGCGAACAATTATATCTTCAACGCAATCGCCGTTTAAACTTAATATTGAATTTAATCAGAATCGTCATGGAATCCGGAAGTAAAATATGGAACGACCACCGGGTCCCGAGCAAATTCTTCTAGAACAAATGTTCGAGAATGGTTCGATCGCTGTGTACGCGACTCCCGAAAGTGTCTGCCAGTCGCATGATTTGTTCAAATCGTTTTCGCCAAGAATATTCGCAGCTCATTTCCGAAAAACCAAAGCGCGACTGGCTAAATTTCGTACGAATTATTTAATTCATTTGCTGCCTTTTAATTTCTGAAAAGTATTTCTTTTCTCCAGTTGTAACTGCCCCAGGAATTCCAGGAGGTGTTATTGCTCCTACATCTTCATCTGATGAGAACGTTGGCCGCCAAATTCCGGAACTGGGTTCCAACATTTGCCTTCATCTGCCAAGCGAATACATTTGGACAAATCGGTTGGTGTGAATATCGTCAATCCGCCGTGTGCATGCTGGAATTACACCGACCACGATTCCAACACTGAGTTCGATTGTGTGGCTGTCAGCAAAACAATCACGGTCAACCTAAGCGAAGATGGCATTAAAGCCATCATAAACTTTTCATGGCCGATGGCAATGTTTGATTCAAGTGAGATGTTTGCAGCCGAACTCAAAGGTTTCAGATATACAAAACAGCACCCAATGATACATGCCATGACCTCCCAGATGTTGCAATTAGGAATAAAACCAAATTCTACACAAGAAGGACAATGAATTATACCGTTGCCTTGTCGAGTTCGGCGAGAGGTCTCGTCATATACAATGACAAAAATTGAAAACGGAACGACGAAGGTAATGTTCTTAAAATTCACAGCGTTCCAAAACGAAGCTATTATCGAACATGCGAACCGAACCATGACGTTTGAATGATTTTAAAATATCTTTTGAATAAAGTTTATTCATTGAGATAGAAATTAACTTTTTAATTGCAAAATGAACTTTCGTCGAATTCCCGCACCTTCCTGGGTTCCTGGTCGTCGGAAGCTATCGATTTGGCGAACAAAATGCCTTCAATTTTACGATTTGTTGTCTAAATAAGACAAACCTGCAAAAAAAATTGCTGTCCGTCGATACGATAATTTAGGTAAAGTTTGACAGACTTTCAAAAAGTCGAAACAGTAGATTACAGCGTATCGTGCGAAAGAAGGTCATTTTTTATCATTTTTGTTATACGAGCCACACTCAAAAGTGAGCTGAAACAATTTACTTTTGGATCTAAATTCCGTCTGCGCGAAAACTGTAATACGTTCATACTCTACAACACTCTGCGCCGTAATTGCATTCCCTAGTGGTGTTGTAGCTGTTGTAGTAGCCAAGTCCACGAAGGCAGGCTGGTGTCAAAAATTGAAGCATGTGACCGTGACGGTAATGACGAATGCTTTACAACGCACTTTATTTCAGCTTACATCAGGCTGCTGCTGTCATCTACATTTAAATAAACATAGCTCAAGAATGCAGCCCGGTGTCAAGATGAAAATTGGTGTGTTGTAAACGTTGTAAAGTATTAGTTAATGGTGTCATAGTACATGCTTCAATTTTTACCTTAAGTCATCAAAAAGTACGCAGCCTGGTGTAAAATTGACGATTATTTTACCATAAAGTACTCGCTATTTGCTCTAACATTTCCTAACATAATTTTTTGATCCCAGGTTTGCAGAGGCAGTCTTCCCCTTGTTGTAACTTTGTGAAGGCTGCGTACTTTGGATTCAAGGTCCAGTGAATTCATGCACTAGAGGAAGGATCATTCTAGTGCATGAATGAACTATAATTGCAGAATGTATCGAAAATTTTTTGTAAAACTGTAACAAAGTACGCCATCAACTTGTGGAACACCCCTAACTTAATATAAATACATCATTCACGTATAATGTACATAAATAGTGTCTACTTAACGGATCGGACATATTTGAATGCATACTCGAAGGACTGTACCAATTTTTCTGGCAGTTGAATGTGATATGGACGGCAAAAATAAATGTTCACTTTTTGCAAAAAAATTGCAAAAAACTTCTCTCTATAATGTTCAATGTTTATTTAATTAGCTGAGATTATCTCATAGGACGCTATCTACTGTTTTATCATAGAATTGAACTTTCGACTTACCGATAATTGGAAATGAAATTAAGTTACTTCAAAGTTTAGTTTATTTCGTTTAGTCTGCTTAGATAAAAGTTCTTTTTCATTCATTAAAACTGATTAATTTCTAACAAATTTCAGAATGTTAAAGGTGAGATTTAACAACACTTGTGATAAAATATTGCTCCCAGTGAATGTCTGCAATTTCAACTAATGCACATGCATCAGTTATGTGACTGTGGCAAATCCGAGGGTGTAGTGATAGTGACTACTCAATTCGGAAACGTTTTGCTCTGGCCTTATTGCACCAACATTTTTCGATACCATTCACAACCAAAAATAGTTGTGATGTGAAATACAAGTTTTTTTTTTTAGATTCATCAGTTTGGGCGGGTCCATTGCTGGTCCATGAAACACAGATCCGGTGATCCTTTGTTTCGTCACCCTCTCATCATATAAATCTCGGAAACCGCCCGGTCCCAACCAGAAACCTGTCCAGAGCCGCAGGTCCCACGCTCGATACCGTTGCGGGTTGAACCACATGACCTCCCAAGGTCCTAAGCCTCAGTGAGGAGAACTTCGGGCATTCACATATTATGTGTACCCCCGTCTCCTCACCTAGGCCACAGGAGCAATTGGGATCATTGGAGAGCCCCATTCTAGCCAGATGCTTGCCCAGCCCACAGTGCCCGGTGATCGCACCCACCACCCGCCTGATGCGGCACCTGTCCATGTCTAGCAGCTCTCTGGCCCACCTACCATTGGGCACCGGGAAGAAGCGCTTTGTGTGCACTCCTCCCTCATAGGCGCTCCAGTGATCGACGAACTCCGACCGCACCCAACACTTTATCGCTTTCACACACGCTGAGTGTGGGATGGGTATGAGTGGCTCTGGGCCGCAACTCTGAGTTGCCGAGCCCTTCCTCGCCAGTTCGTCCGCCTTCTCGTTACCCTCCACGCCCGAGTGGCCGGGGACCCAGATCATTCTCACCTGGTTCCTCCGCCCCACCCGGTTCAGGGCCTCCCTCAACTCCTTCACCAACCTGGACGCCACTACAGACGACTCAAGCGCCCTGATCAAAGCCTCGCTGTCTGTATAGATTGTCACATCTATCCCACAGGCCTCAGTGGGGACTGCCTCCTGCACTCCCATCAGTGCAGCGTATGCTTCAGCCTGTGCGACATCGGCAAACCTACCCAGGTGATACCACGCCTCCACACCATGCCCCGGGGAAAACACCCCGGCCCCCGCGCCTCCTGAAGCCTCAGAGCCATCAGTGAATATCACCGCTCCCTCATTCGACTCCCGGATCGGCCAGCCTTCCAACCACTCCGACCTGCTGGGCACAACGGTTACGAAATGCTTCACGAAGTCCGTCTCCGGCCTCATTCGGTCTCTGGGCATCGCAAAGACTTCATCAATGATAGCCTCCTTGATTTTCCCATGGCCCGAAGTGAAGTTCGGAGTCCACAGACCATTCTGCGACAGCCTATCCGCCGCGGCAAAGGCTTTCGCCTTCAGTTCCACGTGGACCGGTGGCAGGTCGATCAGCACCTCAATAGCCGCCGTCGCCGTCGACTTCATGGCTCCGGTAACACAAATGCATACCAGCCTCTGAACGTCGTTCAGCTCTCTCCTCCCAATCCCGACGTCGAGTCTCGGCCACCATACCACACAGCCGTGACTCAACATGGGCCTTATCACCGCCTCATAAATCCACAGCACGGCTTTGGACGGCAGGCCCCAGTTCCTTCCGAACGACTTCCTGCAGATCCAAAACGCTGCTATAGCCTTCTGTACCTTGTGCTGGACATGCTCGATCCAACTCAGCTTACGATCCAGAATAACTCCCAGATACTTAACCTTTGCCCCGGGCACTATGTCCTTACCAAACAGCCTAAGCTTTCCCACAAGCTCTTGACCAGACACTCTCCTGCTAAAGAGAACTATGTCCGTCTTACCCGGGTTAACCTTTAGGCCGTTGTCTTGGCACCACCTCTCCACAACCTTCAGCGCGTACCTCATCCTGTCACCCAACGTACTCTCGAATTTACCTCTGATCAGAATTGTCAAATCATCCGAGTAACCTTGGGCGAAGGTTCCCTCTTCGTTCAGCCTCCTGATAAGGGAGTCCACGACCATGCACCACAACAGAGGAGATAATATTCCCCCCTGAGGGCAGCCTCTGGCTGCCCAAAAACTGGACTTGTGGCCACACACAGTTGCCTCAACTGCCCTGTTCCTGAGCATACCAGAGATCCACCTCGTCACCATTGACCCTACTCCCCTGCTCTCCAGGGCCTGGCGGATGACTCCAAAGTTGGTATTGTCGAAAGCGCCTTGAATGTCCATGAAACATCCAAGCGCTATCTCCCCCCTTCGAAGGATCTCTCCACTTTAGCCACCAGACTATGCAGAGCGGAGTCGGTAGACTTACCCACCTGGTATGCATGCTGGTTTACATGCAGCGGGTACCTCGGAAGGATTTCATCCCTGATGTAGAAATCTATCAGTCTTTCTAACGTCTTCTGCACGAAAGATGTAAGACTAATAGGCCTGAAGTCCTTGGCCTCACAATGGGAAGGCTTACCTGGTTTTGGTATGAATGTTACCTTAACCGTCTCCCACGCCATAGGTATATGACCAAGAGCCAACGAGCTACGCAGGGCTCCACACAACGGTTCCAACAGAATCTCTCCGCTCTCTTTCAGAAGAGCAGGGAATATCCCGTCGCTCCCCGCCGACTTAAATGGCCTGAATCTCCCAATGGCCCATCTCACCCTATCTACAGTGACAATTCGGCTGGCCAGAGCCCAATCCTCCTCTGTTGGTGAGTAGGGCACTTGCTCTCCGGCTTTGCTTTTCTCGTCACTGCAGTCCGGGAAATGGGTCTCCAAAAGATGAACGGCCGTCTCCTTACCACAAGTCGTGAATTCCCCATTCGGTCTTAGCAACGATCCCGGCTGGAGGTTCGAGTCCTTCGCAAGGATCCTGTGAATTCTGGCGTAGTCCGGAACTTGTTCCATTTCTGCACAAAAATTCTTCCATACCTCCCTCGCCTTCCACCGGACCGCCTTCCTGAACATCTTCTGTGATATTCTGTAGGCGTTCCAGTCCTCATCCCGGGAGGTTCTCCTTGCCTTGTTCCAGGCTTTCCGAGCTGCATCCCGCATTTCCCCGATCGCTCGGCTCCATAACTTGTTTCTCCTTCTCCCATCAGACTTCAGTTCGGGGCACGAGCTCTCGTACGCTACGGTCAGCAGCGAAGTGATGCTGTTCACGGCTTCTTCCAACTCCTCAGAGGATCTCGGAAGGACCGTGGCCAGCTTCTCTTCAACGTGATCCCTCAGGAAATTCCTGTATTGTTCCCAGTTCGTCCTCCTCGGATTCCTGTACTTGGTCACTTTTGGCACATAGCCCCTCAGATTAAAGTGTATACACCTATGGTCCGAGAAGCTAGGCGTAAGCGATACTTTCCATGAATCAACCTGGTCCACCAGAGAGTCTGACACCAAAGTGATATCCAACACCTCATTCCTATTTCTAGTAACGAAGGTTGGCACTCTGCCCCTGTTCAAAATGTTCAACCCTGCATCACCTATAAACTGAAGCAGCTTAGAACCCCTCGGGTTGATGTCCGTGCTGCCCCAGACTGTGAGCGTTGGCATCACAGCCTAGAATAATTGGGACATCATTTGCCCTCGAGAAGTTTATCACCTCGACCAGCAAATCCGTGTACGGACAGACCGCTGTATCTGGCATGTAGCAGGATACTAATAGCAGATCACCTCCGGCCTCAGCCTTTCTTGTAATCCTAACCACAGTCGTGTCTCTATCTGAGAATTGATGGAGTATCATCGCCTGTAAGCTGGGCTTTACATAGATGGCCGCTCTGGGGTTTTCCGCCACGTTAGCCCTGAAGATCCTATTTCTATAGGGACCAAATCCAAGAACCTTGTTTTTATTCACCCAAGGTTCTTGGATTAGTAAGACACCTGTATGCCCCACTGCTAGGTCACGACAAACATTTGCCGTGGCCGCTTTGCAGTGTTGCAAGTTAATCTGCCTAAACTTCACTTCTTCATACTTTGGCATGTACAAGTTACATGTAAATGCATTTTAACGACTAGATGTAAGTTTTTTCAATCCCAACTATCCTTTTTCGATTTCCTTCCTATGGAACAAAATTGAGAATTTACTTCCTGTCAATTAGACTGGCTAAAAAACGTCGTCGTAGACGGATATGCCTTGTTACTTCGTACGAGTCCAAAAATCCTGTTTCCTTCTGAGCGACCATAAATCATCGACGAGTAGAAACGAATTTAATTTGCTTCATATTTTCAAAAAGTTTACCAGTGAGTAAGAATTATTTGTTAGAATCTGAACTACATTTTTTCGGGTTGATTAGTTGAAGCTCTCAAACCCGATTCGATCCGAAAAAAAGAAAACGGAAACAGACCCGACCCGACTCGTCAACATGATTTAAACATTTCACTTATTTTGGATTTCATCGCGGAGTTTTCCGCGCAGGTCCTTCATGAATGAGCTACTGGAAAGTATGTTTACCAAACAATTTGTAATTACAAAAAGACAGGAAGTCGCACCTTTTCGTACGCTTTCTGACAAACCCCCCTCCCCTCTATGAGCGTACGTACTTTGTGAACGGTCGCAAACAGTACGAGAAAATAAAAATCCATTTGAAAGTCTCTTTAAAATTACGATTTTTCATTTCTAGATAATCCAAAAATTAGCACCAATAAGTCGGAAAACATGTGGTACCATTAGATCAGCTTCAACTGGTGGATTTAGTATCAACTTATCTAATGGTATAATAAAGATTGGAGATTCTCTCTTTGTCACTTTCTAAAAACATTTCTTTCTGACACGAGACCTTAAGACCGTTTGTCCTCTCTTTATCCTTTAAGTTTATCCTTGAACGAAAGATCGATGATGAATAAAAGAGCTACAACGAACGGCCAGACGGGCATTGTCTTTTTGGTGTCTCATCCTATTGTCGATCTGGTTCACCTGGTGTCGCTCTAATCATATTTCGTATCGGTCAAAAAAGTGTTTGTTGGAAAGTTGACACAATATTCAAATTATACTCTTAACTTAAGCAAATGAAAATTTACTGTTTCAAGAGCAACGCGATATTCAAGAACTTGCCAGAAAATTTACCAAAGATGAAATTACTCCAAAAGCCGCTTATCACGATAGAACTGGAGAATTTCCTTACGACATCGTTAAGAAAGCCCATGCAATAGGTTTAATGAATTCGACACTACCTCAAGAGTACGGTGAGTTCAAAAAAATATGAACATTAGAGAAAAAAATAGAAATTACATTAATTTGAAAGGTGGCATCGGTCTGAGCGTTTTCGACGCGTGTTTAGTAGTCGAAGAAATGTCATTCGGATGTAGTGGTATTCAAGTTGCAATTACATCAAGTGGACTGGCACAATCTCCGGTTATCTTAGCTGGTAATGAACAGCAGAAAAAGAAATATTTAGGCAGACTTGCGGAGGAACCATTGTTCGCCGTAAGTTGTACATACACCAGATGAATAATTAACTTACTGGTCCGTCACGAAAATCAATTAGCATACAAATTGTATGAATTTTTAGGCTTTCGCTGTAACAGAACCTGGTGCTGGTTCTGACGTGAATGGTGTTAAAACGAAAGCCGAGAAAAAAGGAGATGAATGGGTGTTGAATGGACAAAAAATGTGGATTACAAACGGAGGTACATATTTTAAATTTAAATTTGAAAAAGACAACATACCCACTAAAACAAAAAAAAATTGATATATTATGACGTCACTTAATGTCAATATATTGAAAACTCACAAACTTCACATCGAAATCACATCGCCTGATGTAAGATGTAAGAATTTTATTATTTTCCTCAGGTATAGCTAATTGGTACTTCGTTTTGGCAAGAACTAACCCAGACCCGAAGGCTCCAGCCAGTAAAGCGTTTACGGGTTTTATTGTCGAAGCTGATACTCCGGGTGTTACTCCCGGTCGAAAAGAATTAAATATGGGCCAGCGATGTAGCGACACGCGAGGAATAACATTTGAAGATGTTAGAGTGCCAAAAGAAAATGTGCTCTTGGGGGAAGGAGCAGGATTCAGAGTTGCTATGCAGACATTCGATAAAACTCGTTCACCTGTTGCCGCTGCAGCCGTTGGCGTTGCTAGCAGAGCACTACATGAAGCATTAAACTATTCCTTGCAGAGAAAAACGTTTGGTGTACCTATCGCTCAGCATCAGGCTGTTTCGACACTTCTCGCTGACATGGGCATAGGAGTAGAAACTGCACGTCTGATGTCGAGGAAAGCTGCTTGGGAAGAGGACAATAAAAATCCAAACACAGCTTATTATGCGTCTATTGCCAAATGTTATGCTGCTGACATGGCGAATAAAGTTGCATCTGACGCTGTACAAGTTTTTGGAGGATGTGGTTTCAACTCTGAATATCCGGTAAGTTAAACTAGATTTCATATTTACAACGAACAACTCACTTTGCTTGTTTTTTTACACGCAGGTGGAGAAGTTAATGCGAGACGCTAAAATATATCAAATTTATGAAGGGGTATGATGAAAGTTTTCTATTATTTTGGTTCTAAGAACGATATTCTCCGCCATTTATTGTTTAAAACATATGCAAGGGATCCGTTTGTATCAGAATAGATGTTGCAATAGATGTTTTAGGCATAAGAAGAACATTTTCTGTCACGCGAGTACGTTCTTCCTCAGAGTGAAAGTATCTCACTAATAGACAGCCTCTTAGCGGATCAAAATTTTCTTCCCAGTATTCAAAATCTATTTCCCAGAATTTCCCGGTATCCTACGGTGAATATTTAAAAATTACCACATCTGTCGGAAAAGACATAAAAAAACATGAGTTCATTTCATTTTGGGCATTAATAACTATAGTAGGTATTTTTCCCATATTTCATGGAAAGCGCGCGAAAGATTTTCAAGTCACTTTACCATATTTTAGATGCTAATGGAAGATAACCACAAGACCTCTATAAAAAGAAATTGGAAATCTTATCATTATCAAGCACTAGCAAATAAAAGATATCCAATGCATTCTTTAATAATAATTAGAAATTTGATTTCATTTGAATTGATTTTACCTGACAGTGATCAATTATTGACATCGACTTCGCCTCGAATCAAAAAATTTCACACGAAAACTAGACTTTCTATCTCTTGTTCTGTAAATAAATATTTCAAATCTCTTTTTTTCAGACTTCACAAATTCAAAGACTTATCATTGCAAAATCGATCATCACCGAGGCAGCGAGAAGAATGTGAACGATTCTCAGAGAACAGTTGGTATGGCGTCTGAGTTGTCGGCGAATTATTTTGTTATCAGAAAGAAATTTCATGCGAAATAAATGTTGAAATGGACTTTTGAGAAACAAAAATGTAACTCCGTCGTACGAGCCGCCCATTTTCTTTTCATAAGTCAAAAAATGCATTCAAAGTCAAAAGGCTACTTTTGTAATGACAGATAACAGAAGAGGGAATAATTTGAGTGTAAGTTAAACTTAGCTCTTGAAGGGATGAAGGAAAACCAACTCTCAGTTCAGTAAAACATTTCCACCAAATCCTATGGTTGTTAAAGAAAGAGTTGATGGTAGTATTCGACTCCGTTCACTTAACTGTTGACTATTTTCAAATGCAATAAAACGAAAACTTTTATTTTTACTTTATTCTCAGTCATTGCTTAGTCATTTTAAAGCATTTTTCACTTTGATGGAAAGTAGAAATACTGCATGAAACTAGCTAATAGTCCATCTGTTGCTCCTCGATTACTCTAAGAAGATTTAGTCCACTCCGTCCCAAATTTACTCCTTCCAGTAAACCGGCATTATTTGTTTTCATGTAAATTAAAAACTCGATGATTACGTAGAAAATGTTGTTCCGATCCTGAAAAGAAATAAAAACATTTACAAGGGACCCGTACACATAATAGATTTGGCAAAGAGAACAGATATTACAAAAAGACTCGAACTAAATCGAAATAAATATTGCCTTATCAAATTACATCGACATTAAATTGTATCGGAAATTGCCGAACGGGCAATATTGAAAAACCCGTCCGAAGTAACTGTGAAAAAAAATTTTCAAAAAAAAATGTAAAAAAAATCATTCTTCATATAGACAAAAAAGTTCCCCTCAATTTACTTCATAATGAAAATCCACCAAATATTGTGTAGTGTAATTATAATAGAGTGAGTTGGGCCCTCACTAAAGACCCTACAGCCGAATCACTCGAACAATTTTCACTAATCTGTCAAGTTTTACTCGAGTTATCGCGGTGACAAAAGGACGGACATTTTTTATAGCTGATCGAAATTGGGGTGGTTACAAACGTCGTGGTAAGTACATAAGAACCCTTTTCGAAGAACTATTGGGATTGAGAGAGCCGTGGTAGAGGTAGAGGTAGGACGTGTTTTGTTTTTCTCACGTACGCTGCTGTTTAGGTAACTAAAAGTTTTTTTTTCCGATAATGTTACGACTAAATTATCTAGTGAGGTTAATATTCTCGACCAAATTTTAGTGGATGCTATTAGTGCTCTGACGAAACAAAGTTCGGTATAATGTTTCAAACTTGAGAAAAGAGGATTTTTAAAGTTGTCGTTCAAATTGTGGTCAGTGTTTTCTTTTTCGGTGTAATCACGCAGGGAAACAGCGGTGTTTTGAAAGCACGTTACTTATCCTACGAAAGAAGAAGATCGTTGGTTTTCAAAAGCCAATATTCTTCGGTAAAGAAATAGAATTGTCAGAATTCGTAAAATTTTTAGGAGTCCTACTAGACTCCAAGCTATACTGGATAATCCACTCAAACCACGTAATCCAAAGAGCCATAGTATCTCTATGGCAGTGTCGGCGGCTATTCGGCAACGATTGGGGGCTTAATCCCAAAGTACTTCATTGGATTTATACTTCCATAGTAAGACCCAGACTTTGCTATGCTGCCGTAGTTTGGTGGGCGAGGTGTGAGCTGAAAACAGTACAAAACCAGCTAACGAAGCTACAAAGACTAGCACTAATCGGAATAACTTCCGCTATGCGAACCACTCCATCAGTAGCGCTTGAAGCATTATTGAATATCGAATCCTTACATATCCACATTGAATCCCTCGCACGATCCACGCTCTAACTTACTGAGGAGTGACACAAATTTTGGGCATTCCAAGTTGTGGTCAATTATGTCGAAGCAATCACCTGAACTCAATATGCCTTGTGACCGGATTATACCAGTATATAGGTTTGAAAAATCGTTTACTATCAACATTCCTGAGCGAGAATATTGGTCTAGATCAACCGCAACCCCAAATGAAAACATGTCATGGTTCACCGATGGCTCGCGAAACAACAACCTTACCGGTTCAGGAATTTTTTGCCCAACGTACGGTAAAGAATTCATTGTACCGTTAGGCAAGTATATGACCGTATTTATCTCAGAAATAAATGGAATTATAGAATGCTGTAGAGTAATTCTTGAACACCACAACGCAAGCTCTCTGCCCATTAACATTTACACAGATAGCCAAGGAGCGATAAAGACACTAAATGGCTACAAGTTCTCGTCTTCTATAACTCTTGAATGCCGAGACTCTCTGCAAAAACTGTCAGAAACAAACCGAGTAACGTTAACTTGGGTCCCAGGTCACTCAAATATTGAGGGAAACGAAAAAGCTGATGAGCTAGCACGATTAGCTTCCAAAAATCGTTTCATTGGTCCCGAACCAGCTATGGCCGTCTCCTACTCGACACTTCAACGAGTTATTTTTGACTGGAAAGCTCAAAGATTCAAACAACACTGGAATTCTCTAAGTACAGCAAGACAGGCAAGAAATTGCATAAAAATAAACAACAAAAACGCAAAATATTGCCTATCACTCAACAGAACCAATCTGAAAAAATTAACAGGTATCCTATCAGGACACAGCCCTCTTAAAAAGCACCTCCACACAATAGGTGCGTCGAACGACCCTAGTTGTGATATGTGCGGTGATATAGAAACCACGGAACATTTTCTTTGTCAATGTCCGGCTTATATAAGGTCTCGAGCATTACATTTAGGCTCGTACACTATCAACTATAACTCTATTTGGAGCATCGCTCCAGCAAATATCCTCAAATTCATCAACAAATCTAAAAGACTTTAAAAACTGTGGGGATGCACAACAGGCCCATTTGAGGCTTAGGTGCAGGAGTCATTCCACCCACTTAATCTAATCTAATCTAATCTATCCTACGTATATCGTCAGATTTATCTCTATTTCGATTTTACTGTGTTTAGTGTCTAACGGATCGGTTTTTCAGTTTGTTTAATTTATGTAAATAAACAGGCCCTTTAACACGGTTTAATTTTGAAATATGGGAAGCGAACAGATTTCATTTCATTTCTATTGAAATTGAATTCCCGTTAATTTGAGCGCGCATAAATTCTTGTATTACTCAAAAGCCGACTGCGTGACGATTGTAGACCGAAACAACGCGACCAACAGTGGCACTTTCTCTTAAATTTGATTCTCCGAGTATGTCTTCAATGATTCCTGCGCATGCATTTAGTCACTCTCCTCATATGCTGACGGTAATTTTATTTAACAATTGAGCCGCCAAATATTCTATCAACATATGAAGTTTGAGTTATTTACTAAAAACGGCATCTATGCAGGTCTCCGTTCTCCGCTTTCACTTTCATTTATTTTCAACATTATGTACAGTAGAAAGTCTGGACACATGCAATTTGATTTCGGAAATTCTGAATAAAAATTGCCGAGGAATTTTCCTTTGTTGCATGTATCCAGAGTTTATTTTTTGCTCCCTGCAGTCAATAAACAGTAATTTGCTGATAATGAAGGTTTCCTCCCATGACAAATCTCTAGTTCTCCAATTTTTGTTGCTGCTCTTACCAACGCTAAAATATTTTCTCGCAAATCAACGACCAAGCAACCAGCACCAACGGACAGTGGGTTACCCGACTCATATAGGTTTGCATAGTCCATACAGATAACTTGTCCTAAATCTGGAGGGGAGAATTGAATGATTTTTCGCCGCATACGAGGTGTGTTTTATGTACATGCAAAGGTCATAATTTAATTTTTGCATAATTAGAAAGGGTTTTAAATGATATGAAGATTGAACGCACGAGTGTCACCAAAAAAGTTGGATCTCACAGTTAAGCTTATGCTGAATCAAATCGTTTTCAATTCGTGAGTGCAAACATTTGAAATGGTTCGCATATTAATCAAGCTAAATCCCAATATACGGTTAATTTTTAGCAGGCTTTCGAAATACATAGATAATTCAAATGTTTTCCACCACTATTGGGAAGATCAGCACTCAGGTAAGGGTTGTTAATCCGACATCGAAGTCAAAACCATACTCTATGTAAAATCTTGTAGGTTATAGACACCCTAGGGCAATCGCCATTCATGGGTCTCCAAGCACCACCTTCGTCGCGAAACATTGAGATTATGGAGAAAAATCCTACAGTGATAGGGCTCATCCTTAGAGATGGGTCAGATTCCAAGAGAAATTAACCCCTCACCCTCAGCTAAGGACAGTCAGAGTTTTCTTAATTACCTCTTGAAAAGGCCATAAGTAAATACCACCCTCTAAGTTAAACTTAAACTTAAACTAAAGGGTAAAATTTCCCACTTCTTATCCCTCATAGGGTCGATAATTGGAATGGACGTCTCGAGTCAACTCACTAACTGATCCCAAACGGATGAGCAGCGGACTGGCGAACTGACTGTCACACCGTGGGACATTTCTGGATGACGTCTTTGATTCAATTTGTTTTGATTTTAGTTCGTGGTTTTTATTTAATTTGTTTACTTCTGTCGTTCGGGTCTAAAAATAGTGCGTCACATTGGAAGCTGCGAAAGTAATTCATTACGAGTCATTCCATGTCAAATCACACAAAATTAAAATCGACCATCTCACATTTCGATAAAACGGGTACTAAATCATTTCGTCTACGATTCATACGTTTTTGTGTTCGAAAATAAGTACATAGAAAAATGACGAAGGTCTGAATATGCTAAAAATGGATTTTTCGAAATATTTAAAATTGAAAGTTTTCTCTACACTCCAACCGAACGTCTTCTGCTGCTGGAAAGCTTGCCCATGAGAATGAAAAAAGAAGTAAAATAAAATTATTTTCATGTCGCAATATGAAGGATCATCCGATAATCTCTAAGAGAGTATCTTCAGACTTTTTTTCAATTCCTTCCTTGAAACCGTTCCGTATATATATCTGGAACTAGCGTCGGAGTTTGTTCTTCGACATGTCAAATGAAAGATACTGATCCAAGGAAACAGGAACAAATTTTCGTGAAGATCGGTTGCGCGGTTTGGTGGGCATAAATCGGGCTTCTCGACCGTATATGCCAGTTTTTTAACCATGAGGTAAATATGTAGCAGACTCTAAAACAAACAACTGTTCAACTTCGATATTGGAGATCACGGAAAGGCTCCAGGTCTAGACGTGTGCGCCGATCGGTTTTTAGTAGATCGGCGCGACCCTCAGTACCAGGTCGGTACGTAAGTTGATATTGGGCCTAAATTTTGAATTTGGTTGGTAGTGGGGGGGGGCTGTTTTCGTTTAAAAAAAAATTGATTTCTGCAGGTTTTTCCCCTGAAAAGGTTTTAATATCTAAGAAATATTTTGTTGCACGGCTCTTCAACGATTTTCGAACAGCAGATTTCACACATCAAGAACACATTTACAAAAGCGCTATTTTAACGTTGGTTATTGTGTCCAAATCAAAATTTGTTTCTTCGCTGCCTTCGTAATTTTGATTCGGTCACACTAACCGAGCGTCAAAAAACCCCTTTCATAAATGTTTTTCTTGATGTGCAGTGGCACATGGTGAAACCGTAATATTTAATCTAGATGCTTACATGCACGCAGTTGTGAATTTTCCCGTCGCTGATAAAATTTAGTTTCGGCTTCATGATGTTTGTGTAAAGAATGGCGCATTTTGTCTTATTTTTCACTTCTGCAACAATTTCTTTCGGTGTTTTTTTGTCGCCTGACACCACATATCGGTTAAAGAAGGCTCTTCCTCCCGGTTGCGGCAGCGGAGGTAGTTGACTATCCAAATATGAGCAAAATACGTGGAAAATAATCTAAAAGAATAAATTTGTTGACTACTGAAAACTATGCTCATTCACATACCGCCGAGTCAGTCGGCAAATGTTCATCCCAATTCAAAGAATTATAAGTTCCACCAGAGTTCCATCGATATTCCGACAAAACGCAACCCTTTGACAGATCGCTAATGCGTCGAACAAGATACTCCTGATTCGAAGACATTTCCAAAAATGGTACAATCATCGGTAAAACGGGTGCCATTCCAACTAATTGTTGATTTTCAGCCGTTTTCTTCAATCGATCTAAACCAACGCATCCAATTTTCAAATCAAAAAAGCCGCGACACTCGAATGCTTTATTTGTTTTAACAATTTCCGCTTCCAATCGATGCAACACCGTACAAGCGATCCACATTCGTAGATTGTAAACACTTTGTGTTAATTCTGACGAACCGAACGTTTTGATTATGTCCGAATTACCAGCATTATCGCCGCAGTCATTTCGAAATATTCCTAATTCATCCTTTGATGATGAATTTGATTGAGATGCTGAAAGAAATCGAATTTTAAATTATGAATTGGAACATGTACTAGACATGAGAGCCGTCTACAATGTCGGTGGCGATTAGCCGGAAAATAACAGTGGATGGAACTCGGCGGCTCTCATTTCTGTCATGTACTTGAGGTAAGGAAATATTACTTGATGTAGGTGCAAGCTGATAAATTGAAGTCTTCAGCAAATTCGCTGCATTGTTACAATAATTCCATAAGAAGTTTTTGGAATTTCGATCCGCTTCTTCATTCCAGTGTTCTACGACTTGAGACATACTTTTGTCTTGTTGTTCAATTTTTCTACGCAATTCACAATAGAGTTAAATGGATCTGCAAAACTTCCTCTTTATTGAATACTTACTTTAAGTATTTCTGCATATCCCCTTCATCAGCAATTATATCACATCTGTCATTGCTGTATTTATACGGCGACGAAAATGACAATGACGGTGAATTGGTCTGACTTAAATTGCTCACATTGCTCATTGAATTGCTAATCAAAATATTCTGACGCGAAGTATTATTCCCATAGCTGTTGTTCATACTCTTTCTTTGTGGAGAGTACCGATTGAACGTCCAGCATGACTGAGACAGATTCCGATTTGAGTCGTTCATGGACGAGTGCCAACTCAATGATGTCACATTGACGGCGTTGGCATCTTTTTTAGGTGTTGGTCGAGCGGGTGTTGTTGTAATGAATGACGAATCTAAAACAATGATCAGGGCCAATTTTTCGAAAATTGTAATTTCTAAAAACTTCAAAAATTTCAAAACTTTAAGAAAAGGAAATCAAAAATTTCTATAACTTTAGAAATTGAGAATTTGAGGAAAGTTGCATCTCGTATGGTTTCGTCATTAGCGTTACTTTAATAATTCGAAGCAAACATTTAAAAAAAATCTTCTAACAGAATGAGGACAAAAATCCTAATTCTTCACAATTTGAAAAGACTTACCACCATCTAATTGAAGCAGTTCCTTTTGTTGAACGGTTCCATGAAGTGGTTGCAAGGTGAAGGTTAAGTAAAAATATTTGCCAAAATAATAAGTTACACTCAGAGCGACAAAAATAGCAAAAAGACACTCAGCATAATACCATTTCGACAATGGAAGAGTTTGCTGATTGGATATGTCGAATAGTAG
>CM055404.1:3871842-3883276 GCA_029228625.1 Pseudolycoriella hygida
TGTTTCAGGGTTTTGGGAAAATATGGCCCAATTCTGGTATATGAAGATATGACCTTTAGAAAATCGTCATTTTCTATACAAAATGTGCTACTTCACAGAAGCCAAAGTTAATGGAAACATCCTACGTTAGTTAGTGGGTTAGTTAGTTAGTTCCAGAGTCATTTGTATGAAAACCGACTTTTTGGCTCGTGCTCGAAAACGGCTCGATAACTTTTCTTGAAATTTTGCAGGGATCTTCGGGTGGGTATTCTACGGCATATGAGATTTTAAAAAAGGGGGGTACCGGCCACGTTTGGGTGCCAGGGCTCTTAGAAGGCGCCATATAAAGCCCATATGTATGTGTTTGTGTGTGTAATAATGTACAGTAGAACATTTTGTATGAGACAAGGTTGGGTGTTTGAGATAGAGGTTTGGAGTCAAAGGGAAAATTGTTGGGTTGGGTGTGTTGTAGTGTATGGCGGAAAATAGGCGGGGGCTCAAAAAAAAACTTTTGATATGTTGTAGAGGAAGTTGAGAGGATCATTTTCGCCCATAAAAATAGTAGCCGTCACGCTTTAGTTTGGCGGCGGCGGCGGCTCAAAAAAACTTTTGAAATGTTGTAGAGGGAGTTGAGGGCATCATTTTCACCCATGAAACTAGTAGCCACCACGCTTTAATTTGGCGCCGCGGCGGCGGCAGCTCAAAAAAAACTTTTGATATGTTGTAGAGGAAGTTGAGGTGATAAACTTTTTTCGCCGGAAATTTTTTTCGCCAGAAATTTGTTTCCTCATCATCATCATCACACTTTATAGACCGTTTGTACCTTTCGGTGTGAGGTCTTTACTACTGATCATGGACCACCCTTCTCCATACTCCCCTATCCTGTGCCAAGGAGATGGTTTGTTCGCCTAGAGAAAGTCCCCTAACTTCTAAATCGGATTTAATTGAGTCTATAAACCTTCTCCTTGGCCTACCCCTGGGACGCACACCCGGGACTTGAGCATCCAATATCCTCTTTGGTAGCCTGCTATTACCCATCCTCTGAACGTGCCCGTACCACCGCAGACGACTAATCCTTGCCGCCTCTTCCACTGATGTAACCCCTAAGTTTTCCCTGATGTCGTCGTTCCTAATATGATTGTCCCACTGTTCCCTCCGATTTACTTTTGCTATGCTCCTAAGAACCCTCATATCAGAAACCTCCAGGTCATGCACAAGGTATCCGCAGTCCACCCAACTTTCCCTACCGTATAAAATCGTTGGTCTGTAGATTGACCTGTGAATAGCTAGCTTTGTGCCACTACTTAACTCCTTTTTGTTGAACACATACGACCTCAACTGACTGGCCACTGCATTCCCCATTCTTCTCCTTTCTTCAAATTCCCTAACTAACTTGCCATTCTCCGAAAAAATGGCTCCTAAATATTTAAACTCAGAGACCTGTTCCAACTGCTCCCCATTTAAACTGCAAACTACATCCTTCCGGGATTTGCCAATATGCATAACTTTAGTTTTACTGACACTTATTTTCATGCCGTATTCCTCACATGCAGCATTCAGGCAGTCTAAATTCTCCTGCAAATCCTTGGCATTATCTGCTAATAGAGTTAAGTCATCCGCATAGGCCAGGATTTTCATGATTACTTCCCCCACCTTCACATTCCCTTGCAAATTCGCTTGCCTGATAATCTTGTCCATAAAAATTATGAACAGAAGAGGGGAGAGACAACAACCCTGACGAACTCCCTCATTAACTTCGAAAGCCTCACTAATTTCACCAGCTATCCTTACCGCAGCCTTGCTCCCTGAGTAGATGCTTTTGATAGCGCCCAATAAACTTCCATTAACCCCGTATTCGCCAAGTACCTCGAACAGCTTTTGCCTCGGTACCCGATCGAATGCCTTTACTAGGGCGATGATGCACAAGTATAAATCAATATTTCTCTCAGAGAGCTTTTCTATAACCTGCCTGAGACAAAAGATCTGATCCTGACAACCTCTCAGAGGTCTGAAACCACTCTGAACCTCGTCAAGAACATCTTCCACTATAACCCTAACCCTGTCTACGAGCACACTTGTATAAACCTTTCCGACCACGCTCAAGAGTGAAATCCCCCTGTAGTTGGTAAGGACTTTGCGGTTACCCTTCTTGAAGATCGGAGCAATAACACCGAAGCTCCAGTCAGCGGGTACTACTGAGGACTTCAATGCGAAATTGAAAATCCTACAAAGCCATTGAACCCCACCCGGCCCGCTATTCTTAATAAATTCTGTCCTAATTTCGTCTATACCTGCGGATTTTCCTGCCTTCAGCCTGCTGACCTTTCGTGACACTTCCTCTAATGTAATTTCCTCCTCCCCCTCCAAGCTACGGCCCTCTTCCCTGTCAAGGCTTGTTACGGGATTGACAGAGGCGAATAGATCCTGAAAGTAATCCTGCCAGGTTTTCAGGACCTCACCCTTATCTGTAACTAATTCGCCACCTTTACCCAAAATGCTACCGCAGCCCTCCTTTTCACCACCACGCCTAATATCCTTGACTGCCGACCAAAATTTTTTACCCCTTCCTTGACCAGCCTCTTCCAATTCCTCCCCAAACTTTTTCCACGACCGACCCTTCGCTTCCTTGACTAGAGCCTTAACCGTCTGCCTGCAAGCCCTGTAAGCCTCATACTTTTCGTCCGTCTTACCCTGTACAAATCAAAATACAGCTGTCTTTCTCGAATACAGCCTTTTGATATCTGCGTTCCACCAGCCTGTCTTTTTGTTCCTACCCCCACTAGAGACACTACCTAGACATTCCTCAGCTACGCCCAAGACAAATTCCGTAAAGTTTGCCCACTCAACCTCAATGTCTACGCAGTCCGGAGGAAGCCTTTCGAAAGCTTCGCTGAACTTTGACATAAAGCGAGACTTAACTTCCTCGTCCCTGATTTTTCCCACACGAAATTTCCGAACCACCACTTTTTTCCTTTTAGCCTGACAGAGTTTACTAACAGAGAGATGGGTACCCAAAAGGTAGTGGTCTGAGCCAAATGTGAAACCCCTGAAAACACGTGTGTTCCTGACTTCCTGCCTCCTGTCCTGTGACCCCAGCGTTTCCGGAAAAAAATGAAAAAAATAATTCGACCCACCCTAACACACATACCCCTGCTTTATAAATATTTTTTGCAATGTTATGCTAACCCTACTATCCTTTCCTAGGATCACACAAAATTCTATCGGCGGTAGGCACTCAGCAGGGTGATCCAGCAGCTTCTTTTCTTTTTCCGCTTTCAATTCAACCAATTGTAGATGCAATGCAGTCTGAATTGAATGTATGGTACCAAGACGATGGTACCCTAAGCGATCTTCCAAATATTGTTCTCAACGACTTCATTAAGCTAATTGAGATGTCACATGAAATAGGCTTGCATATTAATTTTGCTAAATGCGAATTATTCTTTCACTCCGGCAATATTGACAACGACGTCGTCAGAAAATTCAACGCAATTGCTCCTGGCATACAGGTAGTTTCGGCAGAGCACTTCAATTTACTCGGATCCCCTATTCTTGATGCTGGTTTTGAACATTTTGCCACCGCTATTATGGAGAAAGCTAAGATCATGTTCGAACCCTAAGTCGATCCCTAAGTTGACGTACCTCATTCGCTCATCACCTGTTTGGAAATATGATCATTTTATCAAGTCATTTGACGACTTGTTACTGGCTACACTTGAAAACATTTTGAACGTAACATTGGAAAATAATGCAAGAACCCAAGCAACTCTGCCAATTCCCTTCGGCGGATTAGGCACACGACTGTTGAAAGACATTGCTTTACCAGCCTATCTAAGCTCAGCGCATGGCGCCCATGATATCGTCTCCCTTATCTTAAACTTACCAGACGGCTCATCATTCGGCAACATCGACGAAGCATTGGATTCCTGGAACTCATTGAATAGTAGACTACCTTCAAATCCTCATCCCCAGAAATGCTGGGACCTTATCAATGTCAATGACGCAGATTTAAATTACTCTAGCGTACACGATGTTGCCAGATTTAAGGCATTGCAATGCAACGAATCCAATGCTTGGTTGAATACTATCCCATCGAAGAACATTGGAACATTATTAGACAATAATTCAGTTGGAGTTTGCATAGCCTTGCGTCTTGGCGCTCCAATGTGTCGGCCACATTTTTGCACTTGCGGCACGTATGTTAATGAGTTTGCCACCCATGGCCTAAGCTGTCAGAAAAGCGCTGGAAGACACACAGAAATAAATTGAGCCATTCGTTTTCTTCAATAAATATTCAATCGACTTTAGAACCTCCAGGTCTTCATCGTAACGACGGTAAAAAACCAGACGGATTAACCCTCATCCCTTGGTCCCATGGTCGACATTTAGTATGGGACGCTACTTGCTGGGACACATTAGCTGATAGCCACGTTAAGATTTCAGCTAGTGGAGCAGAACAAGTACTCCGAACAGGCAAACAATTACATTTTTAACGCATTTGCTGTTGAAACTCTCATATTTATTTGATTCAACGAATTTCGCTAGCGATCCAGCGAGCTAACGTCGCTTCTATTTTAGGAACACTATCGCCAAATGCAAGGTTAGACGAGATCTTCTATCTGTAAAATCAGATATGACTAAAATTTATGTGAGAATATGTGAACCTTTATGCGAGATTTTAATAAAAATAAATAATAATAATAATAAATATAATATAATAATAATAATCTGCCTTAACAACCCATGAAGGGTTAGGCGCTAGATCATTATTTAATAGTTTCGCTACTTTTGTGGTTCTACTGTTTGAGATCCTTTCATTACCGGAAAGTTTTTACTTTGCCAATGGCAAGCTGTGCGACAAACCCAGTGCCATCTATGAGATGTACTAGGAACGAAACTAGTAGGAGTAGGATACCGGCACCTCCCAACAATGCCTTTCACCGGTAAGCCGTACGATGGCGCTACACTGAACTTCACATGACTTGAACCGATTTAATCAGCTTTGTTTTGTTTACAAATCTAACAATCGGAACAAATACGTCTGCGGTTGAGTTTCGAACCAACGCACTGGCAACTCGACCTCATAGTAGCAAGCAGACGTGTTAACCACTACGCTTTCGAGTTGCTACTTATTTGTGTAAAAGCTGTGTCAATAAGAAAGACCTTATTGACACTGTTGTACACGAAATGTCTAAAGAGACAACAAACACACAACAGTAATGTAGTAAAATGAAACAAAATAGAAAAAAGTGAAAAAGGTATTTTTTTGTACTTACTGCAAGCTGATCCCTATGCTCTGCAAAAATAGACATAATATGTAAATAACAAGAAAATGAGAAGTCAAAACTATACGGGAAAATAACACAGGCATCTGATGAGATCATCCCAAGTTAAAAATTTATCAAAAACTTAGGAAAAGTGAATTGAGAAACTTTCAGAAACTATTTATGCAATTAAAGCAATTGTTGTCGAAACTCAGTTGTTGAAAAGCCCGGAAAACGGTGCCAAATGCTCCTCCGAGAATAAGTTTCTATGGAGTTGATGCAAATTAGGCGGTGTTCAATTCGAAAAAATAGAAAAAAAAAATTTTTATGCAACACCGAAAAAAAGTCTCTTCTCATTCTGAACAGCTGCACTACAACCGCTGATTTCCTTCATTATTGATAGTATTGTCATGAATAAAACTTGATAAAAATAATTTTAATAAACTTCTCATTGAAACCTGACAAAAACGGAAAATCAAAAACAAGAGTGAGATAATGCAACTCAATGAAAGTGTCACCAATTACAAAAACAAAATCATTTTCCTTCAATTTGTTGAAATTTATCAATATCAACAACTGCTACAAGCATTTTCCAATGAACAAAAACATTATTCTACAAACGGTTAGATTAATCGAATTCAATCCTTATATTTCCATCTGGTGGTATTCAAGAATTTAAAAAAAGTAATTACAAATATAGAAGATAGAAGGTACTTTATCTGTGGTGTACACATCGAAGCACTTAAACTAATGGAGGGGAGCTGAGCAAAAATTATATGTATTTTTTTTTATCAAAGCAAATAAAGTTGTGTAGTCATTGAAAAGACGTTGTGTTATGTTTTGTGCGGGTTAACAGACAGTGATTTTAGTTGCTTGTTGTACGCCGAAAAGAATAGTTTGTTCTTTTAATTGTTTGTCGAATAATTTTGTTCTGTTTTATCAATTTGTCACGTTAGTTAGCAGTTAACAAAGGAAGTAAGACCATTTTTATTCAAATTGTTGGTTTTTTTTTAAATGTTATGAAATAAATGCTGTTTCGTATGATTATTGCGTGCCGGTAATAAATTGTAACAACATAAATGTATCATCATCGTATACGGATTCTTTGCTTGAAAATGTTGAAGCTTTGATCTCGCATATCAACTGAATAGATGTAACCTTGACGCCTTATTTTAGCTGATTTATTTTTTGTAAATTATTTTTAATTCAAAAGAGGTCACATACGAAATTTTCTAAAATAATCTTCTGATCCACATTTTTACATGGTCTGCAAACAATTGAACAAATAGTCGTGAAAGATAAAGTTTTGTATCACATACATGTGACACCTGTAATTTCGGATGTTTGAAGGGCAAAATTGAAGATAACAAGAGTTTTGCGATAAGGGGTCGTTCGTAAAGTATGTCTCAAAAAAATCGACGTCTTTTCGAGAAACTTCTTCCCTGTTACACCTAGTATCACACGATCCTCGAACATCTTCCCCCCCACTTTGTCGTTTTGTGACGTAACGGGAGATATATATTTATATAACTGCATGAAATGACGAATATTCTTATTTCGAGAGTCGTGAATTAGCGTTTCCAGCCTGGTGTCAAAAAGTGACATAAGTGAAAGCTGAGCCTAGTAGGCAGGAGCCTAGTACCGTACAATTTCAAAATAGGCTGCGTACTTTGAGACATAAAAAAGAAAGCGGCCTGGTGCCAATAATTATTTTAGTATATCAGTTTGACAACAGTGATCAGTACACTTTACGATGTACTTATTTTCAAGTGTACACGAGACTGCTGCTGCCATCTAAGCTTATGCAGTCATAATTCAAAGACGTAGCGTGACATATGTACTTTATGAACAGTCCCTAATAGAATCTACGAATCTAATTACCTTTTGACTGAATTCGTGTTCCCTTCAGAAGCAATTAATTTTGTATTGGCGTAAGAGTTGCATTTTAATTCAAATTATTCGGTGCGGTTAACGTCAATTCAAATTTTTTGTAATGATAAAGTCATATCGTCAAAATTTTTGTTGTCTAACATTGTTCGTTCCATAACACTCTTCACTGTGTGCATTTTAACTTGAATTTTAAGCGATCGTTTCTTAAAGTCAACACATATGGCGATTTTAATACCGGAAACCCCTAATACTATTTTTGAAAGTTTCATAATTAATTTAAGTTAGACTCTCGTTCGGTTGTTACACTTGAAGATCTGTTAAAGAGTTTGTATTAATTTTAAATTATTCTTGCATATTACATTGTTACATCTCTTATTTATATTGTAAGATGATATTTTAGCTATTATCAACATCTTATTAAACAAACATGGTGTATAAACAATTCATTAAAAAGTCATTAGGTAGTTTCGTTTATATTACTTTACTTGAAGGTGTAAATCTTCTAATCCGCTGTATAACGGCTCGATTAAATCGCTGTAGGTCTGTTATCCTCTGTTTGCGGATTCTTACTGTTTTTAGTTATATTAATATTTCAAGCAAACAGGGCCGGATTAAGATTTACAGGGCTCTGGGATAAATTTCTTTTAGCGCCCTCTCAATCAACTTTCGGAAAGAATTGGGGACTGAGACCATCAGTACTGCAATGGACCTATAAGGCAATACTCAAGCCAATCCTCTGCTATAGCTGTATGGCTTCGTCGCACAAATCTGACACCAAAGCCGTAGAAAAGCAGCTTAGACATGTCCAAAGAGTCGCGTGTATGGTGATCACAGGAGCAATGAGCTCCACCCTCACAGCCGCAGTGGAAGTTGTTCTTTCACTCGTTTCCATGAAGCAGTGGTTCAAACAAAAAGCAGGATAACTGTTAACGGAACAATTAATGGGTACCAGGAGACAGGTCTGTCGGACATGCCAAAATCCTGAAGAACTTGGATAAAAGAATTCAGGGAAATTGAAATGCCGAGCGACGAATTACTTGCCATCTTTAGATTTGGAAGAGAGTTTGAATGTCTACTACTCGAAAGACGAGAAGGTGTTGATGGCAAATCTGCTATAGAGGGAGACATCATCATTTTCACGGATGGGTCGAAGACCGAAGAAGGCACTGGAGCCGGAGTGTACTGTGAAGAATGGGGATATGAAATCTCTATTCCGCTTGCCACAATGGTAATAGTTTTTCAATATGAACTACATGAAATTATCAGAGCCGCATCTGAATTGATCGAATGTGGATGTCGTCACCGATAAGGCAATCACGATTTGCACGGAAAGCGAATTTGAAGACGCTGTCCTCTTGCAAAATTTCATCAAAATCTGTCCTGAAATTTCGCATCGAACTGGACGCGTTTTCAGAAATTTAGACTTAGCTACACATCTATTACGGTTAGTTCTTAAGTTGTAAAAATAATAATTATAAATTGTTGACATAATGGCCTCAATAAAGCAAATAACCAACCAACCTTGTTCATCACACCATAAAAAATCATTTTATGGAAACCCCAAAGAAAGAATTTTCTTGAAAGGATACAATCAACCAAAGGGGCCATTTACAAAGTACGCAAGCCACTGTGAGGGAAGGGGCTATACATCCTAATGTATGAAAATAAACTTGACATAAGGGAGGGGAGATCCAAAGAAATGCTTTTTTATGGCGCGTACTTTTCCAACGGCCCCAAATTGGTACAATTACATTACACGTAGAATACAACGAAAAATTGTTGACTATAGGGTAATTGCACCAGTTATCGGCCATGTATTAGTCTCCGTCAAATAGTTTCACTAGCATTCGGGCCACTTTTTGCGTTGAAATATTGCATTCTTTGCATGCAATTTTTAGTGATTCTCTCACGGAAAATACTGTGGTGGTTCATAAAAAACGCAAAATTGGAAAATGTACCGAAAACACACTTTTGAAACTAAGATGTAAAATCAGCCAAGAATTTTCAATTGTTTTTGTTCTAAATGCATGGTCTAAAAATAACTTTAGGGAATGCAGTTGGTTCATTGGGTGATTGTTTTTGGCTGAAAAATCGACTATAGAGAGTGATCAATTACTTTTAGTGGATTATTTTTAAGTTTAAGAGATCCCAGATGTAAATAAAAAATCATTGGGAAGACAAATTTAACTAACATCATATGTCAGAGCATAACCTATTCCATTCCGCATAACGGTTAGAATATGAGGTTTCGTAGGGTGTTTTAGTCTTGAAAGCAAACATGTAACTTTTTAGTTGAGGCAAAATTATAGAAAATACATATGTTTGGCGGATCCGTACGATTCCTACGTGTTTGTCGCAAGCATTGAAGATGTATGTATGCTGTCGAACAATTTTTGTTTAGAAGAACGCTTTGCGTCAACTTAAAGGAAAGTTATGAAAATGTTTAAAGTCTGAACTGGAATCTTCCTGTTCTAATACCCTATCGTAGGAAAATGTGATATTTCTCCTATTATACGACCATTTTAGAGAAACCACAACTGGGCGAATAATTAGATGCTTCGTTAAAAAGTTGAATAAACACCAGTAGAGTATCTTTATTTGGGTTACGAACCTTCGCTTTGTCTCTCTTACACTTTAAGACACATCATTACTCTTTTACTGCTTGTGCAGACGAGGGATCGTAGCTGGTATGATTACCATACAATTGACACGTTTATCAGAATTTTTTGTCTTGTGTCAACAGTCCATAACTCAATATTTACTATTAAAATCAAATATTTGTGTTTTTAAATGTCTTCAAATGTTTGTAAACACTCTTCAGAATGCTCACAACCAAACAGTAAACAAATTATATTATTGATTGCCCCAATATTGACTATGATGATATTACTTCTTTTATTGTTTTTTATTTTTTTCAATTTCGCCTTTGTTTTTTTTTTCGAGCAAATATTTTTTAAACGAGGAAAAAATGCAAGCGCCTACGTGTTTATTATAGACTCGCACGAAATTTGGTTAGCACCAAAAAACATCACAAACAAATCATCACTGAGACAGCCATGATAAAATTCGCACAGAAAATAAAAACATGGTTGTACTAGCGCCGCTAATAGCGACGCTAGAATTATGAATTGCTCGTTTATAGGGACTAGCGCTCCCTAATATCCAACTAGCGAAAAACTTCGCTAATCGCTAGTTCTTCGCTAACATGATAATGTATTTTAGTTAACATACACGTAAAACATATGTAGATACATTTTGTGTGTAAATTCAGAATTAATTGGGCCACGATATAATTTTATCATAAAAGTTCAAAATATTTATTACTTGGAGGAAGCTCAAAGTTTCAAGTTGAGATGCCCAACTTAATACCAAGAAGTATTCTAATGTTTCGAAGTGAACACTGAAGTCGATTGATTATATTTTACAACTGATAGTTGAATCTGTGTCGATTGATTATATTTTACAACTGATAGTTGAATCTGCTGGGAGCAAAACCCAGTCTATTCCAACTGTCAAAATGACTTATTAAACGTCAGAGCTATAAAACAGTCGATGCTCTCCAACACGAATGATTGTGCCGTTAATCTTAATATAGTTGATAAAAAAAGAACCTCAGACGAAAGAAGAATATATTTATTGACGGTTAATACGTCATTTTGACAGTTGGAACAGACCGGGTTTTGCTCCCAACAGATTCAGTTGATAGCTGATAGTTCCTAGCTGATATAACTTATAACTCTAAAGTCAATAATTTGCAACTTGCTGATGTAGTTCAACTGCAAGAACTGCTGTATCACCTTGATAGTTGAACAATCAAATATCCAGTTTATGTAAAACCAACTTAGTAAAGTCAGTCGATTGTAGCTCTCGATCGGTAAATATTCTCATTAAAGTGAAATATTGCTGAAGAATCTCAGCATTTATAAAATATCAGATGGAAACGACATTTGTAGTTGAAAAGAGTGAAAAATGTCGAAATCAAAAATCTAGATACGTGAGGTTTGTGTCCCCAGCACATGTAATTTGTCTCGCTCTATGTCTATCGGCACTTATCGAGAGCAACAAACGGACGAACTGAATTGCTTTTCGATG
The DNA here is from genome assembly GCA_029228625.1 of Pseudolycoriella hygida. NCBI lineage: Eukaryota > Metazoa > Arthropoda > Insecta > Diptera > Sciaridae > Pseudolycoriella > Pseudolycoriella hygida. Next base: position 3,883,068 of record CM055404.1, read on the forward strand.
ATTTCATATGAATTATAACCTTACAGTAGACAAACTAAAGAGCCTCTTACGATTACTTCAGATTGTGCGAGTCTAACAAAGTTATGCTGGAGAAGAGTATATCTATGAATATATTTACGGAATGCGCTACTTGTAATTAATCATATAAATCGGCACACCTACCTACAATCTCATCTCAGTAACAGCCTCGACTGTTACATTGACAACTC
>CM055404.1:3893740-3924237 GCA_029228625.1 Pseudolycoriella hygida
GTCTGGCATTTGTGACGCGATTTTTTGAACACAGGGTAACGTTGTCGTCAAGGAAATGAATGCGTATTTTCAGCGCAAGCGTCACCTCCACTGATATCATTAATTTTGGAAGTAGACATTAGGGACTGCGTCACACTTTACCTTTAAAAAGGTTTTTGTTGTGATGTACGTTTTTATACAATACTAGATTACGTTCTATGCAGTGAAAATAATTCATTACATGAGGGATCAATATGAGCGGAACTCACGAGTGTGCTTTCGAGCAGCAAGCTTTGGAAACTGTTTTTGACAAGGGTAGAGTCAAAAACAATTTCCGTAGCGAGTTGTTCGAAAATTCACGAGTGAGTTCCCGAGTTAACAAAATTGATTTCCGAATTAATGAATTTTGTTCGCTGTCCCATATGGAAAGATGTCAGTGTCGGAGGTGACTAAATCAAGAAGAAATCGTTCTCTAAGAAGCTGTAATATCCGAAAGACTCAAAATCCAGAAGCCTCAAAATATGGAATTTATGATTAAAATTTTATCCTGATTATGAGGATTTAGTATTTCGAGGCTTCAGGATTTTTAGGCTTCTGGATTTTGTTGCTTCCTGATTTCGAGGCTTTCTGATTTTGTAGAGGACCCTTGTAGGTGTTTGTTCCCAAGACGCGATACTGGGCCCTGTCCTCTCGTCTATATACATCAATAATAATTTGCCAGATGCTGTGTCAAATTCAAAAACCCATTTGTTTGCGGATGATGTGCAGTTGTATAGTGTAATCCGTAAAGATTTTATCCTCAAGGATGTTGGAAAGCTGACTTGCAGGCAATATCTTTCTGGGCTATTGCTCAATGTAGGAAAGACTGAAGCCATCAGAATATCGACCTAAAGCTGGGTTTCGACCATTCCAAAACTAATATTAAACGGGACTCTAAGGTGGTCAGGTGACAGTGTCAAGGACCTTGGATTGATTATTGACTCCGAGTTGAATTAGCATGCTCAAGCTCGTACCGTGGCAGCTAAGATAGTTGTGGGCTTGCGTTGCTTGTGATCACATGTAAACTACCTTAGTCATGAGGTTAGCCTATGATTGAAATTTCTTTTTAAATATTAGTAGTTTTTTTTAAATATCTATGTTTTTAAAAATTGTTTTTGATTCTTTTAAGCATTTTTCATAATATTTGCATAGATTCGGAATTTGCATTTGTTTCTCCTACTCTTTTGCTTCGTACCCCTGAAAATTATTTCTGGCAAACTTAAAGTCAGAACTGATGCGTGTGTGATAAAGAACTTTCGTTCGGAAATTCTATGTTTATCTCAAATTACTCAGAGGACTAGTGTTAATTCTACACATTTTGTTTAGCAATTATTTTAATACTTGAATAAATTCGTGCGAAAAGTCCATAAAATGAGTTCATTAAAATTGTATTCATCGGAAATCGTTTATTCTCTATAGGGAACAATCGAAACGTGAAAAAAGGAAAAAGGAACGAGAAAAACGACACATGCCGTGACATATACGAGAAAAATTGTTTCAAATTAAAGCTATTTTGTGTTCAGAAAAATGTGTTGTTAATGTCAGCCCCACCAACACAATACTCTTTAAAGCTTTTAGTTTTTAGGGTTTTGTAAAGTCCAAAAGATGTTAAAAACATATGCAAGAAAACCGTACGCATCCGAATAGATGTTGCAAAAAGACTCGGAGTATCCAAGTAAATATTGCCTTAACTCTAAAGTGTATGAAATTGCGTCCACATTAAATTGGATTGGAAATTGCTAAAAGTGTAATATTAATAAACCCGTCAGAAGAAACGGTATGAAAACCTCTCTGAAGCACTTAGGAGAGGCCTCTGACCCATACTCTAATGGGCGAAAAGCTTCTACAACACCGCACAAAAAACCTGACCATGTTGTAGGGTAGCGTAGCGTAAGTTGGGCCCTCACTAAAGGACTTTATTTGCATGATTGCCTGAAGTCAATATCTTCTACTCAAAACGTTCGCAATTATATTAATCAAAAAGTTTCACCAACCTTTGAAAAACCACGCTTGTGGTCAATTTTGCCATCTACATTCTCAGCTCTACCACTTTAGTACGCAGCCTGGTGTTGCGAATTTGTTTTTGCCAAAATGTAAGCAGGAGTAAATTATAAAACAAACGTTTAAGCACGCAGCCTAGTGCCGACTTGAAATTTGTATGACGTATTGTGTTCATTATTGCCGTTACGATGACAATGATCGATTTTCGGCATCAGGCTGCCTTTTACATTGTCAATTAAATTTATCAAGTATGCAGCCCGGGGCCGAGTTCGAAACTAGTGAACAGTTGCGTACTTTTTCCACCATGCATCATTGTTATATGCACTTTTTCGGCCACAGGCTGCCTAGTCTCAAATGCAGACCTATCTTCTAGCGAAAGATTTGTTAAAAAAACTAACGTACCACGAAAAAGTAGCTCCACTACTAAATTAATAAAAGTTGAGAAAAACTCGCCATTCCTACACTTACTTTGTTCTCAGTCGACGATCCAGTGGACACTATTACTGAGTGCAGACTGTGTACATCAGTACACAATGTTGATGGGGATGGAGATAATAAAAACTTGATATTATATAAATAATATGAATGGCAAAGTAAATTCATAAATATAAAAATTCATAAATATGAAAACTTTATTTTGTCGGGTCAATCAGGTCAGGTCAGGTATTTTTCAGGTCAGGCCAAAACAGGTTCAGGTCAAATCAGGTCAGGTCACAGCTTACAAAATCAGGTTCAGATCAACTCAGGTTTTTCAGGTCAGGTCAGTTTTCACAACGGGCTGGGGTGAATAACCCACTAGCAGTTGAACATGAACATTTAAGTAGAGATAGAAAGAAGAAATTGTAATAACGGCGTTGCATAAAAGTTTTTTTTTAAATTGAAATTTGGCCAAGTTTTGCTCGAGTTGACAGACGGACGGATAAATGTTTTTTGCATTTCTCTTATTTTGATTCTTAATTAAAAAACGTCGTGGTAAACACAATTGACCCCTTTCCGGAGTACTTCGCTCTTCGTTCGGGTCTAAATGTTCACATGGTACCAATTCGGCACCAGACTGCGTACTTGAAAAGTATTAGCAGCCTTATAAAAGGCAGTCTGTTAGCCATTTTAACGGCAGTAAGGAACATATAAATTTCAATTTGGCACGATGAAATTAATGTGACGTATAATTCTTTTTTGCGGTTTCCATGACATTAACAGATTTTTGGAACTAGGCTGCGCTCTTTATGGTGACATAAACTTCTCAAGTAGGCAGCCTGGTGCCGAGTTGGAAACGAGTTCATAGTTTACCACTCCAGCATTGTCACGAAAACGTTTTTGGCACCAGGCTGTCCAGCTTGAAATGCAGACCTCTGTTTGTTGCAATTTTTCTCCATGAAAATGTTCTAGACTACGATAAGTTCAGGCACTACACAAAGGACCAGCCTAGTTCCTAGACTCCTTATTTCATCGTCGCTAAGAACATTTTCATGTAGAAATTCCACAAACCTTACGAACAGCCTACAAACCAAGCAACAGTCTTAAGCAACGGTAACTTAAGTAGTAGACTAAATGACTTACTTTTTAGACTCGTACGTATCTCCTATCATGTGCGTTTGTAACCAGTGGAATTTCGACCCTCAAGTTGGTTGGTTTTCGTTCTTGGAGTCTTAATAAGAAAAATCGCTCTTCAAGGCTTTAAATCAAGGAAATTAAACTGAGGATATTAACAATTTGGTTGATCAAAAATTTGTTGATTGGGTTGGCCTGTATACTGTATAGGCCTAACTCGCACTGGTGGTTTCTCAGAAGAACGAAATATAGAAAATAGAGGGGAATATTTTCGCCCATGAAAGTATGTGTTGCAAAGGAAGATTATTGTTAATACTAAATTATTGCGAAATCTGTTCTAAGGAATGAATTATATTTGAGGCCCTGACTTGCAGGGGATTTTTATTTTATTTAAAAATATAGCAGCGGCTTCCGTAGATAATATTTAATATGTAGATGTAGACACTTCTTCCATCGGTTATTTTGTTTGTATTCATTGTAGCTGTAGTAGACATTTTTTTGCTGATATTTTGGAGTTGAAATATTTAGCCGATTATTTTAGGCAAAACAAAATTTAACTTCTAAAATTCTTCAAGTATCCGGAAATATAAATTACGTGATAGTAGTGATAGAAGTAAACTTTTGTAAATTTTTGTGTCAACAAATTTTCCCACACATTCTAGCGAAAGATATGTGCATTTTCACTGTTCAAGCAGAACGGTAGAGTGCACTTTTCTTCCACTAGAAAAAACAAAAATGAACTTGAAGGCGCTAACTGAACAAAATCCCTGCCACAAGTTCTTTGCTCCGTTGGAAAAAATGTTCCTCCCAACGGCATTGGGTTAGCCTAAGTCTTTAGTATGACAACAATTTTGCGCTAGGAATTTTAGGTACGCTATCGTTACAGGTTGTGTCAAAGTATCTGTTTGCTGCTTAATAATTCAGAACGCGTTCAACAATTGCTGGTGAAGTTCGCTGGTGAACATTTTGACAGTTGTACCATAATATGTAGTATAGTAGTTCACTTAACAATTAATTGCTCAGTGATGGATTTGGACGTGTGAAGCGATCGGTAATTGGTAAATTTTTGTAACTTTTGGCTTCAAATCACATTAAAATTATTTTTTCCGTTGAAAAACAACGTGTTATCCTTTTTTGAAGCTTCAAACAATATCTTGCGTTCCTTGAGGTCAAGAAACAACACTTTTCATCCTTACTGGAACTTAAAGCCTAACCAAATTCGATATCTCAAGCGCACATGTGGGAAACCATTCTATTCTCTCTAAAATGACACTCCTCCGTTTCTGCTTTTATTTTTGTGGTTGAATAGTCTACGTCATCCATACTTAGAATTTGCTTTCACGTATAAGTAAACGCTGATACTGTAATGGTGGTTATTATTTTCCTACAGTTTTCTTACAATTTTCCAACACGTTTCTTCACTGTTACAACGCTATCCATCAGTATTCGAACATTTTTCCAACGATATTCCTACGATTTTCTATCATTGTTCTCACAAATAATAAATAAATTGTATTTTGAATGTCACTCATAAACGTGAATTATGAATGAATTATGAACGTCAGGAGCGTTTCTACGTCATGAGCGCATTGAAGTCTTGCATTTTTGCCTGCGGCGAGACATTTTTATTCTCGAACAACCTAATTTCAATATTTGCGTAGATGAATTTTTCCGTTATTTGCTGCCAAAAACCAATGACAATTTGTGGTGACAAGAGTCTTCAAAGGCTCGACCATATCTGCAAAAAAATTGTTACTGCAGCACGGCGCAGAGAAAGATACTGACAAATCTCTAATCGAAATCTCCCACTCTAAAACGAAACCAGACGCCTCTACCTCTTTATCAACAGTTTGTTAAACGATGTTATCATAAAATTCGTTCATATAGAATCGTGTTTAGTTTTTGGTTAAAATCAGCAACACAAAAGGGCGGCGAAATTTGGATGCCAAGGGCGCCCTTTTCTTACTTTTAGTTTCGGTCGGTTGCTTGGTCGGCGCACCATTCTAAGAATAATATATATCAATTCGTTGGTTAACAGCACTTCCAGTGCTATCCCAACAATGTGCACACATCAAATAAAAAACTATATAATTAAATACGCAAGATACCATCTAACCCTGAAAGGACAATACTTTTCAAATGGAACATAATTATATGCAAGTAAATGTGCGAAATCATAAAGATCAAAAGATGATTCCAATTTTGTTGCGCAACCTTTCATTCATTAGTCCCACCTATAAAACATCCATAACAAATCAACTGTCTACGAATATAATTTCAATATTAAGTTTTGAATGCACCTTCTAAAATGTAAATTTTCTTTAAAGAAAAAATAATTTTTGCATTCAGTCGTTTTAGATTCTAAAAATATGATTTTCAAGAACGGATTTTTATTCACAAAAACAGCATTATTTATTAAACCAAAAAAAATGAGTTCAACTACCAACAACAACAAAATTCGCATATTACACACATGTAACACGAATTGATGTATAGAATCGATTGCATTTTTAATAGTGAGTATAGTAGGTATTACCTCTACCTGTTACCAATTCAAAGTAAAGTAGATTATGAAGCGAGATTGCTTGACTCTCATTTTATATTGCAGTTATTCATCAAATTTTGAGTAATTATTCATCCAATGTTCATGTATTTTACCAGCGTGCGGACGGAAAGTCGTTCATTTCATCGATTTTCATGAACTTTCAATGTCTTTTGCATGTAACAGTTTTTCACGTAACTAGGGAGAAAAGTTAAAATCAACTTAAAAAGTTAAATTCTCAACTCTTCCTCCTAATGTCGTAAATAAATATTACGCGTTTGAGGACCGAAAATCAGTCTTTTCAGTGGACTTTATGAATCTTCAAAATCATTGATATGTCTTCACAAAAAAAACTTGACTTTTCTTCCCTATTGAAGAATCGATCTTAATTATTCGCAATCACACATCACAGAAATTAAACGAAATTTAGATTGCGCAAACAATGCGATGAAGGTATAGTAATTATACAATACCATTACAATGCTTAAGAGATCATTCATATCACATGTATTTTGCTGATAATCGGCAAAAACATACCAAACTATAAAATCTTACAGTCGCCTCATGTATTATATGTACATATATAAACTTGTTCCCGCAAAATTATACTCGATGTAGGTAAAGTATATTTGGAACGTGTTGTTGTGGTTTATTGTCATTCAGACAGCGGTTGGTGTAAGTTCAACAGCATATACGAAGAAAAAGAATTATTATTGTTGAGAGCTTTTTCGTCACAAATAAATAAATAAATATTTTTTTCGTAATCGGTTTTTTTGTACGTTATTTTAAAATGAAAATTTATTTACGTTCTCAGTATTTTTTATCTTGAACGTTTCAGTTGAAATTCATTAGGGAAACAGCACAGAAACTTACAAAGAAAAGTGCTTGAAAGTTCATTATTTTTATTTTAAATTCATTCATTTTCATACGTGGTAAGAGTGTAAGCTCTTTTCGGTTACTATTTTTTTTTTTTTTTGAATTTATAATTGTTTGCTCTGTACACAAAAGCGGTTTCGCTATCAGCTCATCTGATAATATGTTCTGTTCTGTTTAATTAAATATGTAATCTTATGAGATTTTTCGTAATGAGACTTTAGTGTAATAAATATTTAGTACTCCAAATGTCCAATACGGTTGTTGAATGATTGAAAAGTACATTTTCACAACTTAGTGACGAAAAGTAAAACTTTTGATGTCTTTATTGTGAAAAGAGTTATATTCAGATCGGTGATACATGACCTTCATACACTTCCATTACGAAAAGTGAACTTTTTCATGCCTCAAATGAATAACAGGTTACTTTTTGTCACTAGTACTTAGTTAAGTGATAAAACGTAATACCAGTGATAAAATACGGTTCTATGAAAAAATGCGTTGTCAAATTTGCATTCAAATGTTCACTTTTTACAAGTCGTTTTTTAAAACGTTGTATGCAACTTGTTCCGAAATCGATTATTTTTGTCGCAAGATGCAAACTTTGCATCTACTGACGAAAAGTTCTACCTTTCGCAACTAGTTGCATAAATTACTATTTAATCACATGATGTGTATTGTGGATCAGCGGCAAACTCGACATCTAGTACCAAAAAAAGCATTTATCACTCGGCTGCGTAACTATTTCCTCTGACTTACCGAATGCAATTTTCCAGGTTTATTTCAATTAAAAAAACGTGCTAATTTGCGATTCAAAAACAAAAGTAACAATTAAACTAAAATAGTTTTGTGAGAGTGATATACACCTTTGGATACATCAAAAATGACAAACGAAACAAAGGACGAATGTGAGTTTTGATTCAAACATTCATATTTTTAATTTAATTGTGAAATAACCGCACACAATCATTACCACCATTTCACTCATTGTCTTTAAACAAAAAGAAATATATTTTTTTTGTCATCCTCATCATACACACAAATTACATTTGGTTGATTTGAGTAGATAATTTTGTTCAACTATTTTTATACGTGGTTGGATATTGTATAATCTGACCTCAATCTAAGATCGTCTGTTTTGTTTTGTGTTGGGTTTTTTTCACTTTTCTTTTCAAATTCAAAATCACAATTCAGACACTTGGATTTTGATGTATAAACAAAAAGCTCACTTTCAATTGCACGGGATGGGTCAATTTAACGCGAATTTATTCTCTCCGCGCGATATAGTTTTTAATTTGTAATTTATTATCATTTTCGCAAAGCGATTGCTGAATGAACAATTTGTAAAATGTAAAATTATGCTGTGCGTGTGAAAGAAATTTTATTGCAGAAAATATTAGAAATTAGAAAATTCATATCCAACTATGAATTGTAACGTTTTAAATAAGATTTCTGCTGTAATGATGGGTTAAAAGTTTGATTTTTTTTATGTAACCGACAATGAACATAATAATGGACACACGTTTGAGAGGTGTCCGCGACGCAAGTCCATCTTATTTAGCGTTACAATGAACATTTCTGGAAGTATTTTCATCGGATTCTACTTAAAGTTTTCGTTGAAAACGTATAAATACAGGCATTGCATGCTTGCATTGCAGAGGTAAACCACAGCCTGGCAAAGAGAGATTCTTAGCACCAGGCTATCTTGTGTGTTCTCAGTTCTAGTACTGGAAGGGCAGGCTATCGCCAAAATTTACAATATAGCATGGTAAAGTTCCCTCCAGTACTTCATTTTTGGTCTGAGTATAGTGCCTTTATAAAAATTTAAGAAGAAATGTTCGTAAATGTTACCGATGATTTCCTATTTTCGAATTATCGGTTTAAATTCTTTCCTAAAAATTTAAAAGTCTCCATCTTTTATTGAAGTCTCGCGTGAAAGTCTTTTTTATTAATCCCAATCATAATATCTATTGGCAACCAATTTACGATAAACATGTGCGACACTCGATCACTCCGTTACACTATTCATCAAAATAGTTTTTTGCATATGTGGAAGGACGTCGTATCCTCTTTCAAATTATATTTACCTCGTGAAAAAACTTCAACACCCAAATTCCCAACCTTGTGTTTGGAACTCACGTAAAAAGCCGCATGAGCGAATCAAACGCAAAATAAACCATTGAAATGGGTATAGGATAGCGATAGAGTGAAGTCAAAGAAGTTGAGTCTCTCGGTGCAGCTGATTGCAGCTAATTACAGTGAGGTGCATGTAGGTGTAGTGCACAGACGGACGGGCCGGAAATGTGAAAACAAGTAGCTATCGTTAAAATTTCAAGATAGCAAAGTTGGAATTTCTTATTGGTTAATGACCCGAACACAACCGTCGTCATGTTTTACTGTGTTATGTGGGAGCAAGGACAAAGTAAGGATTTTCTTCCCGTTTGAAGAATATGCAATTTTCTCTACGCATTTACGTGACAAAATCAATTTTCCTAATGTAAGAAAATATTGTGGAAGTTTTACTGTGGTTGTAAAATTGCTGTCTCTTTAAAATTGAAAAATACAGTAAGCTTTTGCAACTTTTTATTTCTCTATTATCTCTCTTTTCACATATTCGCAGCTGGGTCGATCATTCCCTGATCTTGGAATACATATCTTGCTATCCTTTGTTCCAAATAATCATTTAAATCACGCAAAACTTCCTGTTGATTCTAAGAACCTGTCCAAAATAAAATGTCCAAGGTGGACAACATCTGATGTTTGCAAGACCTTGGAACATTCACATATCACGTGAATACCTGTTCCTTCTTCTGATTCGCACGCACATCTGGAAGTTGCCGAAAGTCTCATCTCTTTCATTTGCCCATTCAGCCAGCAGTGTCTACTTATCACTCCTAATGCGATCCCTGCCCATGTTTACCCCAAATTTGATTTGTATGAACGCCTCCTTCGTACCTATTCCAGAACTCCGCATGCCTCTACATCACCCGTACTCGAGAGCCGTCGAACTCGCCTTAGCTAGCTCATCCGCGCTCTCGTTTCCTTCTACTCCAGAGTGTCTGGGTACCCAGATTAGAGTGATCTGAATACTCTGACCTGTCGAGTTCAAGAAATCCTTGCATTCTCCTTTCAGAGGCTTTCCCTGCTCGCCCTCAGGCAGAGCTTTGCGAGCTCCTGCAAGCACTGCGAAAATTTCTGCCGGAAAGACGCTCTCAAGGACTCCCAGATGGAATCGATTTCGTTTCTACGAGTTCATACACCCTAGCACCCGTTCCTATAGATGCCCTCGATCCGTCTGTGAATTCCACCACACAGTCCCCCGGTAACCTAGCAGCTCACTAGTATATTTTGAGATACAATATTTCTAAGACTCTCGAATCACTTTCTTAAAAAAAGGAACTTGCTTCATCACAATTTCGTTATTAAGAAGTGTTGACTGATTATCTCTCTTTCACAATGTAATTTTTATAAAGCTTTAAGTGAATGATTACGCTTTTAATTTTGTCGCTAAACAGCGATTTCCGCAGGTGAATTCAGTCAAATGCCAAAAATAATCAACAAAAATGAGTCAAAAAAATGAAAACGCGTCAAATGTTTAAATAAACGTTGCATTTTTGTTTCCATCAATAAAATAATCGAGGATTCCATATGACCTCAGCAAAATATTTTCGCATTATATTTGAATATTCTTATGACTTAAAAAAGCGCACGTAACACTAGTTTTGATTTGAATTTGTAATGCGTAATTTGTTATTTGATATCGACAAAACAGGTTATTAAGAATTGTCTTCGGAAATTTTTATATTATTCCCTTTTGCTTGATGCTTGACGCCTTTGACGAAGCTTTGTCATTGTAAATGACTTTGATCAAAAACTGCTGAATCTTTTTTAGTTGTATGTACATTCTCCATCGATATGATATTTAAATGGTTCAAATTCAAAATTTGAGGTAACAAAAGATCATTGGAACTGTACTGGAGGCAATTATAAGCTATATATGCTACAAGGATGTAGAGTAGAGAGTATTTTATGTTCTTGGTATTTTCGAAGCGTCGCCCGCCGAGAATCTTTTTAACTTTTTTCTCTTTGACTTACTACCAAGTGAGGGTACCTCATATGGTTATCGAGTTACTAGTGATTTTAATCTGTCAGTAGCTTTGAAATATATGTCATATCTAGTAGCATATTAAAACACAACGGTATAATCGTGCGGAAATGGTCGAGGTGAAATGGGTGAGACTTGAGAGTCTCCGTCGTCTCCGTTCGAGAGGCCACCGTCACATTTTAGTCCAGCCAATCCGGCGGCAGACAGGTCTCTCAAGCTGGCTTGGGATCGGCTGAAAATTTTGCTAGTTGCGAAAGAATAATTTTTTTAGCCTTATGTGCTCATCATCAGGGATTTTACTAATAACTCTTGTTATTATTGTTATTTATATATTAGTAAAATCTCTTATGATGAGCACATAAGAGGCTCGAAACTGTAGTAGGAAATGAAATCATTTGGTACAATTTGAATGGATTTTTTACTAATAGTCTCAAAACATTCAACCTACACTCACGGAAATATATTTTTGCATTAATAGAATTTTGTACTTCTGCGCAGCTTTTTGACACTGCAAAAACCTGCGCAGAAGTACCAAATTCTATTTGATGCAAAAATATATTTCCGTAAGTGTATACTTTTGATATCATTAGAGTGTATTTCGTTTTACTTATATAAAAATGTCCGTACAAGACTTTGTGTGGCACCCAGGGGACGTCTAATTCTTCGTGAATTATCAAAAAAATTGCATCATTCTATTTCTATTCTAATCATAATTCTACTTAAAGCTGAGATCTTTCCACCGCAATTTTAAGACGAATTTCAGCCGTCGCCCATTTTTTTCTTCGCCTAACCGCTGTACGATCGCTAAAGCTAATGCTGCATTTGCAACAGAAAACAGGATTTGGCTAAACGATATGTAGGACGAGAAACTTTTCTGTCACTTCTGTCGCTTGTCACAACCTCCAAACTGATGAAAGAGTTCAAGGAGACCTGAACGAACTAGGCATGAGAAATCAGATAACAGTGGGTGGGTAGAATGTGGAATAGATGGAATTTGGGCCCTTAATCTGTTAGCCACGGACCGGAACCGGTCATTCCCATATCGCAGTCAGTTTATGAGAAGGCGGTTAAGGATTGGATGGTCGAATATAGAGATTTGTGGAAGCGATCACCGGACACTGTGGGCTGAACAGTTACTTAGCTAAAATAGGTATCGTCAGCGATCCCGATTGTATGTAAGCTGTGGCCTTGGTGAAGAAACGGGACACCACATTTTTTGTGAATGCCCGAACTACTCTCTACCGAGATCGCTGGATGTGCTTTTGTCCTGGACAAGTTCCTAGCGAGCCATCGTAGGTTTAAATGATTTACGAGATGAACGGATATAGGAACAATCAGCAGATCTGTGTTTCTTTTCTGTAGGCCGTACCAAACTTGATAAATCTAAAAAAAGCGGTCGCCATTTTGTATACGGATCTCATGTCTGAAATGGACAATTCGTTCTCTCACATAGGCCTGTGCATGGGTTCAGAATTTTATGTCGGAAATATGAATTTGGCGATTTACATCCCTCGTACAACAACTACTACAACCTATTTTAGAATTCCTCGCATTTTATTTCTAAAAGAATACAACAATTGTGTTAAACAGCAAGTATTTGCAGCGCAAACATTCAATTTTGAGTTGTTATTCAATAATAAATCGGATGAAACGTAAAAATCGCAGAAATTCAAGAAATCGTATAATTTCCAACAAAATTAATATAAAAATTAATACTTTTACGAATCAGTTTTGATCATAAATTTTATCTTACAAAGAAAAAAACGTAAACAAACTTGACAAAAGAGTTATGATGAACATAACAAAACTTTTGTATTCTATTACTTTGTATGGAGAGTCTGCTTTAGCCTTTCTGATCTGCCATAACATGCAAATGCGAACTTACATCCTATAATCTGCGATGCATTGTTGGGTGTGTTTTAAGAATGAAACGTATAATATTAATTGAAGTATCAAGTATATAGATACATAATCTATAGATTAGAACGTACAATTGAGACGCATTAAATCGCTGAAATATCAAAAAGATTTATTGCGCATAACGAACAGACTCTTTGGCATATAAAAACATAAGATAGGACACGTACCCGTACGTTTTCTAGTAATTTCACTGATCAAGGTAGTTCCTTACAATTAAAAACTCTTCAATGAGGATTTCGAAGATGACATAAAAACTGCCAAGATCTCTGAGACCCGTGATTCCATGGGCAAAAGTATTCTCTTGAACTCCATCTGCAGCATACCAAAACAAATTGGTAGATTTTCCTGAGTGACAGACGGACGGACTTTGTTCTTTTTTTCATTTTCAGCGTCTCCAACTGACAATAGATGCAACCCCCTTACTCTAAGCCAAACAAACTCCTTAGTGAGGTTCACCTTGTACGTCGTACGGGTATAAAATCATTAATGGACTGAGGATGTTAATCATTGTGAAAAATGTGTCTTTTAAAAAATTTAGAGTGATAATTTTTTATATTTCTGAAGAATTTAGTGTAAAATATTCCACGAATAAACAAAGGTTTTAATACAAACCTCAACTCTCGTTAAAAACTTTTGTTTATTTTCTGTAACATGTGGGCATGAGAAGTTGTCACACTAAATTAAAATAGTTCAGCAAGCTTCATCTGCGTTCTAACCACGTATATGACACTCTGTAGAGTTATGAATGTTTTCGGAAATATTGTAATTCAAAAACACACAAAAATTTTAAAGATGAAAAAGACGAAAATGTTGATGTGTTTTGATAAGTGCATTGGAATTGGAGTAAAAAACTCATAGTATACACCCAACATTAGAAAAAGTGCATTAAAAAGGAGTTATACAGAGTTATGTTACTATTGTGAACTGTCATACCCGTGGTAACCGTAATATAGGCTGTTCGTCGATTGTATTAACATATCGTGAACGGCATGGTTTTGCTTAAAAAATGACTTCTAATACTAACATACCATTTGTAGAAAATGCGCAGCTTCCGGAATTTTCGATTATCTTCCTGTCCAAACACAACAGAAAGACAGTGGTAATGTACATTCGAAAACCGATTCGTTCGAACATTTCGGAATTCTTACAAGTGAATCCAATCTTTTTAATTTAGTAAAATAATTGCGCCAAAATTTTAGTAAGAATAATGCCGATTCGATGTGAATATAGGTTCGGCAACCTTATAGCGAATGCGCCAATAATTGTCGTAAAAATAGAATTTTTCACTTTGTGCAACTATTGCCTTTTTCATTTTGTATGGTCCACACCATTCTGGGCGAACAGAATCATAAGAGAGTGTTCGCGATTCCCATTTTAATTAGATACGTGGACTGCCATCTACGTGCATCGTGCATGTAGCTCATTTAAGGTCGATGCAGCACATTTAAAAAAGCTTTTGTACGACTTTACAGATGTTTTTGGTTTCAAAGGAGAAGTTGCAAAAAATTTGTTTATATCATTTGGGCATGTAATTAGCCATTTATATACCTGAAAGTAGGAGTATAATGACCATATTATAGTCGAGTTTCATACAAACTGGGAGGTATGCAATGGACATATTATGGTCGACTCGACTATAAATTTCATCAAACGTTGACTATAATCGTGCCATTATATCACTCGGTTAATAATATACTATTAAACCGATTTTATTTCGAATGTCATTTTATTATCGTATACGGGGATACTTATTCGTACTAGTACGTTTTCTATTTCTTGGCATGTTTTCGCAACTAAATTAAAAATCTCTGATAGCTTGGAATTTTGACCAAAAATATTAGTCATGATATGACATAGGTGTACTGATGAAATCACATACCCTTGTATGTAAGGGCGTGATACGCCGAAATCAGCATTTTGTTATTGTCCGTTGTTTCGTCCTTTACATAGTGCCCTTCATAAGATGGAAACTGAAAAGTCAATTTAATTTAGTTCGTGCACTCTAATATTTTTGGTCAAAATTCCAAGGTATACAAAGCTATCAGAGATTTAAAAAAATTGACCAGCTATAAAACAATATAACAAGAATAAATCAAAAAATATAAGATATGTACATCCGCTCGCACACATCGGCAAAGAGTCCATTTCGATACTGCACTCACAGTATACAATAACGCTATTATAACGCTAATATTTCGTTGTTGAATTTACAACTATAAGGAAAGCGATCAAGTCCTTGAGTTATACGATAGCCCTTTGAAGGGTCAATCATCGACAAAATTTATTTGATCACAACAGTGCAACAATACTTTCAATCTCGTTTGGCCCAATGGAGACATCTCTGTCAATAAATCATCTGTACTATCATCTTTTCCTTCAGTTTTAGCCAGTTGTAAGAACATAACTTTTGTTTCACAGGCATCCAATTTTTTCGAAGTTATAATTGTGTCGAGATAAATAAATACCACGATAATTTCACTAAATACCGGAGTGTTGTGTGTTGTTTTTACATTGATAATATTTTCTTGATGTGGACAACACAATTTAGTTTCAATTATACGACGTGTTCTCTAGAAATCTGGTTTGAAACTCGCCACAAAAATATCTTTTGTAGTCATTAAATTGTAATTATTGACCAAATTTCAGATCTAATATAAAATTCTTAATGTGATACAGCGCTCACATAGACTCTCATTCCTTGCAAAATACACGAAATTAAATCTCAATTATACGAGCAGCAATTAAATATTAAGTTTGTACGTTTAATCATTGAAAAATTATTAAAATTTATGCTTGCAATACGATCGCATAATAATTTGCTGCTTCGTTTCTAAGAACGCAAAGAAAAATTTAGAAACACTATGCAAATTATTACACCCATTGATCGAACGAATTAAAATCGTTTGTGATGAATGTAATTAAATAGCTAGTCAATATCTAAGAAGTAAACTTCGGTGGGGTCATAAAATTAATTTAGAGCTCATTATTGCACAATAATGTATTTTAAATTAACAAGAATATAATTTCAATGCTCGTCCGTATCTACGTGTAAAGAGTCCTCTTATGAGCGTTGACGTTCAATACATTTAGAGGGATTAAAAATTTTGTAGAATTTGAACCAGCTGTCTTTTTCGGCTGTCATTCATATGGTTGTGTTGCTAATAAGGGCACGAGCATCAGAAGAAAACTGGTAAATATGGATAATGTATAAAAATTCCAAGTATAACTTCAAATTTCTCTGAGTGTAATACTTTATTACGAAGGTATTTCATCATAAAGGCCACGAAAAGTCTTCTTGTTAGGCGAAGCAATTTTACCATATGGTCAATCATTGAAGTTTTTGGACCCGTACGAAGTACGATCGCCATGCGTTTACCATTACGTTTGTAACCAGTCGATTTGAGAGGGGAGCATCGATCATGGATCCTAGATGCCGAATCTGCAAATCTTGCGTTTTTTGGCGAAGGGTTACGCAGCTAGGGCCGCCGAATTGGTTTTGGGTCTTTTGTACATAACTCGAGTAAATCCCCTCCGATTTTAAAAAAAATTTGTTTTTTCGAAAGGTCTGGAAATGCCCGCCAATTTATGGAAGAAACGTTTTTGATTTCGAGCATTTGGAGTCAGCCAGGGCCATAAAACTGGGTCTATACTAGGTCCCAACTTGTTTTATCTACATAAATCGGGTAAATCTTATCCGACAAACAATTTTGTTTTCTTAAAGATAATTGAAAAGCTGATTATGGAATTTAATTTGGGAAAAATCGGTTAAGAACTTTTGAAGTAACAGTCGAAAAAGTGGTCAAAAACGTGGTTTTTGTAGGTCAGTGAAATCTTTAATGAAAGATATTGACTTCCAGAAATCACAAAAAAATGTAGTGTATGTACAACTCACGCTACGCGACCCTACACGATATTTGGTGGTTTTTCGTGAAAGTTTTTTTAATGAAGAGGTTCTTCGTACAGCGTTGGAGAGAAAAAAGGCGAAATTTTCTGTCCATGGAAGTATGGGTTATTAAGAGAAAGAGTAAATTAAGAGTGAAGGCAATATTTAATTCTGTTTGCCGCATCTATTCTGATGCGTACAGGTCCCTTGCATATGCTTTTGTACTCTCTTTGCCTCTACAGGCTTGAAAATTATTGCATTTTACACTTTCTCTGATCATCGATAATGTGATTTGATTATAGAACGGTGCAATGTTTTCTGAATAGGTCATAGAGTTATAGTTAATTAAGGCAATGCTGATCGGATTTCATTTTATTGTTGAGGAGGCATAGCAAAAAAAAAGAACAAACTTGAACACCCGATGTATTTTTAGAAAAAACATTATTTAGACATCGACCTCTAACGCCAATCATCTATGTCACACATTGGTATTCGTTCGTAAATTAAATGTGTAACATTCGAATTATTAACCAATTCACATTCTCACAAATAAAAAAACTTCTTGATATTTCGTGCAAACAAAATGTTTTATCAAAAAAATTGGTTTGGTAAAGTAATTTGAGCCATCCAGGTATCAAAGAATCAACAACATCAAAGCTACGAGTAAAAGCCAATGTCAGACGATAAAGAATGTAATTACTTTACGTCATTTCGCAAGCCAGACAGCGAAGAGAGTTGCTAATTTTGCAATAAGCTGAAAGATTCTAATTGAAGGTAATTCAATCAAACCAAAGACTTCTGGAAAATTTTCTTTTGTTTTTAAAGTATTGAAAGCTTTTGGTGTTAAATGATTTCATTATTTCTCAAAATTTTAATAATTATGTCCAAATTCACAGTTATACCTTAGGCTTATTGGCTTGACCTTCACAAATTACATATTTATGACTCAAAATTTACACTTTACCTGAAGATCAAACGTCAATGCTATGGCCGATTTAATGTCGACACAGCTAAAATGCTGTATAATTCGGTCGTTCGCTCCCACCTCGAATTTGCTTCCTCAGTCTGGTTGCCCCATCACGACGTTCATGTTCAAAAACTCGAAAGTGTACAAAGACAGTTCGTACTTTACGCCAACCATGATCGCCATATCGACCCGAATAAAGAAAGCTACCAGCTCCGTCCATACGTTGACAGGTGTTCCGAACTGAATCTGCAATCCTTGACAAGACGCCGAGCTAATGCAGCAGTTTTCTTCGTTCAAGATGTGTTGACCGGTAAAATAAACTCTCAAGCTCTTCGTGATAGAATCAACCTATACGACGGATCTCGAGCTCTACGAAATCCATCACTGATACGAATTGATGGATGCAGGCGAGAATACCAGATTTTCTCCCCATTCAATTTCGCCTGTCGTTTGTTCAATTTGGCAGCGGAGCATGTTGATCCAACCCTACCCTCACGTAAATTTCGCAATTGTGTACAAGAACTTGACGATTCAGTGTTTGACTCATTTGCAACTTGTTGAAATACCCGCATGGACGCTTAAATTGTTGACAACAGCTACCTTTAGTGCTCGACTTTGCTTTACCTTGGACCAAACTTTCGACGACGCTTTTTGCTTAATTTTCATTTATTTATTTTATTCCTTGCGACGACGCTTTTTGCTTAACTCTCATTTATTTATTTTATTTTTTACGACGACGCATTTTGCTAAATTTTCATTTATTTATTTTTTTTGACATACGGTTTTGCTTCTTTTTTTTATTTACAATTTTGACTCTAAGTTTTATTTTTTTTTTCTCTTTCGACTCGAATTCGATTGTAATTCATGCAATATTTTGACATGCTCACGCTATATTTTGACTTTTTTTACTTTATGTATTTGAATATTTGAATTTTGTGTTTTTCTTTGTATTTTTACTATGCTGTGATTGTGTTAGATATACTACTTTAAGTTGTATGATTTGTAACGTTTTCATGGTTTTTTAAGGGGGGTTATGACAGCAGTCATAACTACTCTTTTTCCATGTCGGCTTGAAAAAAGTAGACAATAAAATTAATATCAATCAAGATAAGAACTTGCTTCTCAAAACTGGTATATATTGTCAGCCTGGACCACTCTCGGTGCACCTGCAACTCTAACAGATTTTGCACTTTCTTTAAGACGAATTTTAAGAAAAAAATTGTTTTACGATGTGTAAAAAAGGCTTTTTATTTCTTTTTAATTTAAATTTAGTTAATTAATTGAATTAATGTATAGCGAGCGGTGTTACGTTGTCAATGTATGCTTTATGCAAACAATAACGTTGATATTGTTGACAAAACGTATATAAGCACAAATATAAGAATAACAGTTTATATACCCAACTTAACTGACCTGTCATGGCCGCCTTGTTGTTTTTAGACGAACATATGAAAGTTTTATTTCGTTTGTTTTCAACATACCGCTCGCTATTACATTCAAATTGTGAGCTGAATTAGCTATCGTTTGTAACACACGTGCAAAGGTTTGCGGTATCCGAGCCAACTGCTACAAGTGATTTACATACTATAGTCTAGAAGAAATCAGCCCAAGTAAAATTTAAATGATTCTTAACATCTCAAATTGTTCCTTGAATAACTAAAATCTTGTCTTTAAGTTGCTAACGACAGGTCTTAGGAAGTGCTGGATATAATATTACAATACTAGCGCCAATACTAGCCTTCGAATACTTTAACTCACCTGGATACGAGATAAAAAATTACATCCCTTGTTATTGTTGCTAATACCTTTTTGAAGTCTCGTCTGCAGTAACTTATTGATAAATATAATAAAGCTTACTGTGACTTTTTTTCGTGCACAGGGGGGAGAAGTTTGAAAAGATTTGACGATTGTGACATTTGGCCTTAGTCCTCAAAGTGAATATCGAATTTAGTGAAAGAAAATTATCGTTCCAGTCTTGAAAGAATTTTAGAAACGTACTCTTTTGATCATTTTAAAGTTTTGCGTTTCTGTTATTTTGACAAAGAGTGCGTGCTATAATGGTGCAAGAGGTGCAAGCTCTACGTTTAAAATAGAAATTATTTCAGAAGTCGAAAAAACCAAAAACATTTTTAAAAAATTTTCTTGATATTTCTGGAATCTTCGCGAAATCTTTGAGAAAGTAAAGAAAATTTTGCCCAAAATTCCTTTAAAAAATTCTCGAAAATTTGAGAAAACTCAAGAAAATTTTCTAAAGCCACGCATTGGGGCGGCACTGTTTGTAATTAATTACCACGAACCACAGGACTCTTAAGAAGTACGTGTGTCTCATGCGTTTACTACCACGTAGTTCCCTGAAGAAGAAAACAGTTTGTTTTCGAAAGCTTGGAAAATCATAAAACAATTTCAAAATAAACCACGCATTCCATTTAATAAAATTAATACCACGTTTGTGACATTGCGAATCCGTGACTCAGGGGAAAAGTTTGTCGAATAATACCGGAGATATGGTCGAAATGTGACTTTTCCAGGGTAGGTGGTGTCAAATTGATCGAAAAAATTCTTTTTCTCGGCTGTATAAGATGGGAGGTGGTTTTTCGAGGTTAAGTATGAAATATATAGAGACTTATGTGCAAATTTTAGCGAAGAAGTGTTTAATCAAAATGTCTCAATCTCTGGGATTTAGCCACTTCTACAATCAGGAGGAATGACTCATATGTCTAGAACTATGAAATTTAGAAAGTTGCTTCCAAAGGCATTTTATAGAGTCAAAGTTTAGAGAACACGTATTTCGGGGTTTTAGGGAAAAATATATCCACTTCTACAATCGCCGTACTTCGGGAGGGTTTTCGAAATTACCTTAAGTAATATCTGTTTCAATATTTCCATTTCGGTAGTTTCCAATCTAATTTAATGTGGACGTAATTTCATCTACTTAAGAGTAAGGCAATATTTACCTAAATGCGTTCGAGTCTGTTCGCAACATCAACTCTGTTTGCCACATCTATTCTGATGCGTACGGGTCCCTCGTTCTTGTGATTTTTGGGCGACCCCTAAAACTCTTATTGGTAATACGTTTTTTAGTCAGTTGTAACAAATATTACAACAAGATTGATTGCAATATTTTTTAGTTTTTTTTGTTGTGGTAGTCAACTAGCCAGTGTGATTGGATAATTTAAGCAAATTGATGTCTATCAAAATCACATTATTGTATTCGAGACAAAATGATATAACAAATCGTATGTCACTTCAGAACAATAAACTTAAAGCAAATGTGGCACCATAGACAAAACATCTTCATTTCACATTCCAATTCCAAAATATTAAATACTGTCGGTTCAGAGGTGCCAATTAAATTAAATTTAAAAATGTTGATACTTGTTAGGCAATGTCACTTTAGAAAATTCAACATTTTTTAGGAAGCGTAAAAGAAATCATATCTTTTTTTTACTAAATCTGTGATTAATTAATTTGACTTGTCGAAATAAATGTGTGTCTTTAAGTTGTAGTTGTTTTGATAAAAATTATTTTAAATGAACAAAAGTTCTTGAGTATTGAATTCTAAAAAATAAATTTGTCATCATAATAGAACCATAAATTAAATATAAAGTTGTAAATTTTGCATCCTCTACAGAGAAGAGAGCCACCGATTTGGCCAACGCCGTGCTTTCGTGTTCAAAAATCCTCTGGACACGTTATGTAGCAAAAGTACTTCGTGTATTGCAATGCGATCGAGGTTGTTCCTTAATGTATTTCATATGAGACTGACGCACAAGTGCCACAATTGACATTTGTAAAGAATGAAGATTTCTACTACTGTTGATAAAATCTTGTTCCTAACTTGTGCCTTAAATAGAATTTTTCGCATGCGATTTGTTTCAATCTCAGCTCAGAGGGGCAATACCCAATCCGATCTGTGAACCGGAAACTATCTTTGTGAAGTACTATAAGAGGCTGTCATACCGATTAAACGAATGGCTGAGAATGACGGGTTACAACCCGTCCGGGTCAAAGGCTAGATCGTTTTGTTTACTGTTCTTCTTAAAGATCCTTTCGTTACCGACCTTTTTACTGTGTCAGTGGTAAATTGCACACATGCCAAGAAAGTCAAGTTCGCCTGTTACCACATTCCTAACTGATGAAAGAGTTCAAAAGTACACTGAATCAGCTGAGACTGAGAAATCGTGTGACGGTTACTTGGGTACCAGGACATCCTGGAATAGAGAGAAAAATGAGAAAATGGATGAACTAACGAAGCTAGGTGTTGCACCTGAACTGTTCATTCCTGTACGCAACACTTTCACCAGTCGGTAATCTGATTTACCCAAAACTAAATGGTGGCAACAGTGCACTCCTCTCTTTAATGAAATCTGAAGGGAGTCACTTTCATTATGGAGAGAGTTTCACTATAGAGAGAGAAAACGTGTAATGATTTTCAAAATAACTAAAAATCAGGAAAAAAATAGTTTGGTTTGTTTTATTAAATTTTAAAATTCAACTAAATTAGTGGAACTATTGAAATAAGAATAAAAATTAGAAATAGTTCGGTTTTCTATCAAATTAAAAACATCCGATTTTTTTCGATTTCACATGGTAGTCAAACACTGAGTTTCAACTATCGCGAAACACTCCAATACATTGGTCGGAGTAAAAAAATTGGATGTGAGAATTCTGTGAATATTCGCAACATTCTCTTTCATATCGTCTGATTTTTGTGGCGACGACAGAACATAAACTTCAGTGGCAGGTGGAACATCATTGGCGAAACAGCGAGGTCGACGAGACTTTCCGATGACTAAAAGTTTCAATTTCTCCGTACTTTTAGCTATTAGCGCCGAGCAAAACACTTTTCCCCACCGTAACACTTCTCCTCTCGATAAGCGAGAGTTTTGTTTGGTAAGCACTTGAAAAATAAGCCCGTTTCATCCACGTCTTTCAAGATATTTGGCAGCGATTACAGATTTTTTGTGTCCTTTGCTCAATAAATTTAATATTTTACTTTTGTTTTTAATGGTTACACCGTTTCGGAAATTTTTCATTGTATCGATCTACGATTCAAGTCTAAATCAACGTATAAAAATTGCAAATAAACAATGACCATCACACATGCAGATGATTTCTACAACCTTTCACGCCACAGGCGTCTTTTCTTTAAGGGGATGATTATTCATTATAGAGAGCTATTACATTATGGAGAGTTTTCATTATAGAGAGAGTTCACTGTATATCAAACGTTGAATTCAAAAAAAGGAGATATGTTTGCAGTTAAAAAATTAACATTTGGAGATAAAAAATTCAAAAACAGAAACAAAAACATGAAATCTTACATATAAAAAATTGACTTTTGGAGGTGAGAAAAACAATTTTAGAGATAAAAAACTCAATTTTGGAGTTATAAAAAATTTAAAACGCAGGTTAAAAATACTAAAACTGTAATACAAATTTCGAAAACGCAAATAAAAAAAATGGAAAACGGAAATATAAAATTCCGAAACGGAGTTATCGAATTATTCAAAATGGAAATAATATAAAATCAAAATGGAGATAAATAAATCGGAAACGGAGATGGTGTTTTACCGTTTTAAGCATAAATATTTCCGTTTTTGAAATTTTTGTTTGCATTTTCGAAAATTTTATTTCAGGTTTTGAATTGTTTGATGCCAAAACAATTTTTTATCTGCCTTTTTAATTTTTTTATCTGCGTTTTCGATTTTTTTATTTGCTGTTTTGAATTCTATATCTGCCGTTTATTACGATCCATTTTATATGCAATGATAACTCGGTGACCTTATGCAACAGTTACCTTTTTCCATTGAAGAACAGTGGTAAAAGTTGGCTGGTGCATAAAGGCGATTTACAGGACAAGAGCCGAAAGTGCTTTTCGAAGTGACGTATTATGTTTTTGCCATATTGGAGCCGAAAGTAAAAAAATTACAATTTTGGGTAAGGTTGAGATTTTTTTTTTTAATTTCTTATTATAATCCCATTGATCCCTTTCATATGTCTTTACTGTGCTACCGCACCATATACTCACTGTTCCTTTCATTTTCATAAAATAATCGCTGGCCTAGCTATTGACCTATGTGATTTTCACTTTTTTTGTTACCGGCAAGACGCCGCTGCCTATTTTTGTTCAGCTCTCTGATCCTCACTTAAAAGTGAAGAAAATGAAATAAAAAATTGATGTTTGAATTATAAAGCTCTATACCGCTTGGGTGGGTGGATTAATTTTTTAAATCAAAAGGTTAATATTCAAATTTACAAAAATTATCTAAAAAAACACAGAAAAGTTTAATTAATTTTTTGTTTACCGATGTACGAACTTGAAAAATGCCAATTTTGTACTTTACGAACCGAAAAATTGTGTACCTACTTGTAGAGTATAATTGCATGAACAAAAAAATAATAAAATGATTTCTGAAGAATAGTCTCGACCCAAATATATTTTTAAATTAATTTGTTTAACGAGACTTTCGTAATGATTATAGAAATTTATTTAAAGAAAAGGTTTTGATTTGTGGGCGAGACATTCATACGTAAAGTTCATACAGACTTTGATATTCGAGCGAAAAAGTCACACGAAAATCGGTTGAAAGTAATCCGATCTAACGATCAGATTCTATTTATTTAATAAAGACAAACATTTTTCAGAAGGAAATGGTAATCACTTGTGTGATTGATATGTTACATACTTAGGTTTATGATTACCATAAAAATAGGTCAAAAAAAGCTGCAAGGCATTTATCTGTCGTGTAGTAGCAGTGCAAGATATGTGGTTCAAAATGTGAATAAAATTAATTCAAAAATAAAACTTAAAAAAAACGACGGCCTTGAGTATTTCTGTACTCTAAAAAACAGCTAAGCAAATGAAGATGTTTTCATTTGTATGTAGTTTTTAAAAAAATTTCAAATTTTAATTGCAGCGGAAAGAAGTTATCCACATTTATAGGTGTTAATTGAAAGGGAGTGACTGTAGTCATTTAGTGATTTTCTTTACGGAAATATTGCAACCCAAATGAATTTCGACCTCTCGTTTACCGATTTCGTTGCAATTTTTTCTTATCGTATCTTGACACAAACTTTGTTCTCGCTGCGATTTTTATTTTTTCCTTTTTATAAACGATAGTCTAAATCCCTTTTCATTGTTGCTCCTCATGTCTCGATGTAGGACCGACGTTTTGACCGACCTATGGCTCTAAAGAGAAAACTCGGACCCAAACAAAAACGAAGCAAAAATCGAGCACAATATTCTTACACGAAATGTCGGCACAAGTTAATGAACTTGTCTGTTACGTTATGTGAGTGAATAGGAATCATTTATTTTGTCAATTTTGTTCTATGTTTTATCGCAAAGGTGGAAAGTATTTTTGAATGCTCAATGCTTAATTTGCCTTATAAACCAGTGTGTTACATAATTGAAAGTTTGTTGTTTTGACGTGTGCGAGATTTATGAAACGAGCCAAGGGTGTGTAGAGTATTTACGCAAATCAAAACAAATATGACAATCAATTATGTACTACGTTTTACATGTCAACGCTTTGTAAAAGTACCGTACAATACAGTAAACTCGATTTACTCCACGCTGGTATGTAATTATAGAACAACACAAAGCTTTAGTCGTCGTGGTATTTAGCTAAAAAGGCTTATCCAGCTTAACTATTCATCAATTCACAATTCATGAAATACACTTCGAACGAATGTAATCAATTATTATGTCACGCCACACCACTTTTAAGAAGGTTAAGTGACGGAAACTTGGAAATAAATCTTTCCAGATCCACACGCAAGAAAAAAAATAATTTTAAATCCTAAAGTTTACCGAAAAGACAAATTTATTGGCAAAAACACTCCCCTTTGCTGAGCGATAAAACTTTCATTGGAATAATAACAAGAACGTTTGAATGAAACTCCAATTTATAACATCTTCTTATCTAAACCACCATCTAAACTACAATGTTGTATTAATTTTATGGACAGAATAATTTGAATTGTTATAAGGAAACTATTTTTGCTAGACCCATTATATGTAGTTCTTTGTTCAATTCGTTTTGGGCTTGTTAATGGACTCCACTCCCTTTAAGAGCATTTTGATGCCAACACCCCACAAAAGTGTTAAATACTATACACCCTTCCAACTAATTAGAGTTCTGTTTGTATAAAAAGGGCTTGCCAAATTCAAATGCTACGTAACGAGGTGGACATAAAACAAATGCAGAACTATTTTCATGGAAGGAATTACGCTACACAGGAATAGATAACAAAAACCTATCTGAGAATTCAATATTTTTGATTCGCCTTTTTTGAAATTAGTAATTAGTTTTTATTACAGAAATTAGTGATACGACAAAGTGCCTAGTTTATTAAGTTCACGTGTCTCATGACGAAAACGAGCTTCAAGTTGAAATTCTAGCTCACAACCGTTACCACACGGCTGGATCATCTACCTTAGAACCTAATTGCAAAAAATATACAAATGAATCTTATCTTCATTACATTTACATTAAGGAGACCCAATTTATGAGCGACTTTTATGGCTTTTTCCGAGTTATTTAAAAATTAAACAAAGATAAAATAAAAAAATTTACTATGTTGTTCTTAACTACTTGTGTTTATGTCTCACGTGTTTACAAAACGATAACAGGCAATAAAATAGTACTAGGTAGGAAATTCCGTCAGTTTCTTCAATGAAATATGCACTGAAAAATTTGCTGATAGAGACGAGAGTCGGAATTTTTGAATATTTCTCGGTTCCAGTTGTTTTTTAATTTCGTCCAAGGCTAGGGTGTGCCATAAAAAAATCATTACAAAATGATTAAGGAGTCCAGATAGAGGTGAGCGGGCCGGCCTTTTTTTGAGACCCGACCCAAGCCCGAACCTATTCTATTTTCAAAAACCCGATAACCCGGTAGCCCGAAAAAACTGAAACCCGACCCGACCCGAACTCGACGCGATTCAGTTTTCAAAAACCCGATAACAAGAAAAAAACCGAACCAGATGAAAAAAAAAATCACTAAAAATATTTTGTCATGTATACGCGTCCGATACGTTGAGTTTTCTTGGTCGTTTTCGGTTTCGAAAATTTGTCATTTCTGATAGTCGCTTTGCAGTACGTACGAAACTGTCCTGAAATGGTACGTAACTGTCCGGAAATGTTTATATCAAATAGACCAAATTTCAAGGATCAAATAGATTTTGGTCAAAAATTTTTTGTTTTATTGGTTAGTCCCGGGACTTATTTCCTTAAGAAATTACAAGTGACAAATGTTATTTTAATTAATCATGGTCCAAACTAGTACGAGTAACTTTCTCATTATTTAGGTTTTACTATTTCGTAATAAAAATTACCGGGTTTTTCGTCAAATAATTACAAAAACCCGACCCGACCCGATTGGATTTTGAAAAACCCGTCAACCTGATAGAATTGAATCGGGTTCGGGTTGGGTTTTTCGATACATTCGGGTAACCCGCTCACCTCTAGAGTCCAGACACTCTCTGTCTTCAATGAAAGCTCTTATTTCCGAAATATAAGGGACCATCCACATGCCATACACATTATGGAGACTACGGTATCAAAATTTTACCTTAATGTGAGAAAAGCGACGGTGGAAGAGGAAGACGTAACCACCAGGTAGGATTTGTAATGTGGTTGCCAAATAATATTATGGCACCAAACTTGGGGGCATAAATTTGTTACTGATGAATTTCGAAACATTTTAGTTTCTGTCGTCAGTTTAAACGTTTTTCTCCGAGATAATAATTGACTTTATCACCGAGTTAGGTATATAACTTCTCATGACCTATTTTGGACCCCGAACCCGATTGGGGTCTGTTTGGGATTCTCCCCCCTTAACAAATAGTCGAAAGTCAACTGGCTCTTTATATTTTAGATTTTTTCGGGTAATTTGTCCGAAACAGAAGGTAATTGCGAACAACTCTAAAAATTACTTACACGATAATAACAGAAGAGAAAGGCCATGCTGTACTATAGCGTATTTGACTCTGAAAAATTCTTAAATCTGTTCGATTTAAAAAAGAAATCTTAAGTCTATTTGTGTTTATTTTTGGACAGGTTAAGTCATGATACATGTCATTAAAACATGGTCTAATAACTCTTGTCACAAAAATTTTCATCACAGAGACATCCTCCTCAATTTCACTCATTTGATTTGATTTTTACAGCCAATAAATAAGTGGCAAGCTTGAAATAGTAAAATCAAAGGAGAAGTTACTTAAAGAAATCAACACTCGTATTACACAACGTAATTATAAGATTCTTGGGATAAGTCTTTACAAAAAAACTTGTGGAAGTCTGCCAATAACAATTATTTAAGAAAGAATTAAAATTCACGTACAAACCACGGAAATATTGTCTCCACAACATGCGAACATAATTATTTTCAAGTATAAAAATAAAACTGTTTTAAACATTCTAGACATGTTTTGTTTTGTGAACAAATTAAAATTTATTATTGATGTTATTTTCTTCATTATCTTTTTGATTGTGGGAATTAAATTTAGACAAAGAAAAGCTCTTGTTCTATGAGAGCTTGAAATGGATTTGGAGCTTAAAATGGATTTGTTTCAAACGTGTACAAATAAAAAGTATTGTAACTAATCGAGAGACAGATTATTTTTTTAATTCTTTGAACTTTGAACGTTCGTTATTCGCGAAACTACTTGGGAGATCCTGTTCTTTAAGCTTTCACATCCAAAAATTTGTCTTTGTGGGATATTTTTGTAGAAGAAGTCAAAATTTCGTAAAAGGAGCAACTTTTCCTCTGGTTGATAAAATTGTGCGCTCAGTCCAAGTGGGTGCGAGTGTGACGACCAGACCAGCGGTATTTTATAGATCCATCCAAAAAATACTATTATTTCGCTTACAACAACGTTTCGTGGGAAAAAGGGCTCGGCTTCGAGGTTTTTCTAAATTAAACTAACCGTCTGGGTTCGGGATAGGGGTTTTTAAATTTCAAAAAAAAATTTTCGTGTTCGGGGTTTTTAAAAAAGGCATGTATTTAAACTGATCGCAGGAAAAAAATAAAAACGATCGCGGAATATTTTGATCGCAGGAAAACAAGAAAATGAAAAAAGGGAAAGTGATCCCAGTTAAATAAAAAACGGATCGCCGAAATTATAATGACATATGATAACGGAAAAATTAAAACTGACCGCAGGAAAATACTAATTTGCTCTCAAGGAAATGAAAATTGATCACCGTAAAAATAAGAATTAATAGTTATGAAAAAGCATTTGATAGCGGGAAAATAATTAACGACTTCTATAAATATGAAATTGGAAAGGTTAAATTCTCTCGTTTCATTTCGTAAAGATAACAATTTTCTAAAATTTTGCGAAACGTTTTTTCGTCTCATTTCGTAAAAGTAAAAATTCTTTTAAATTTCACTTCGTAAAACGAAAATATTCTAAAATTTTGCGATACGCCTTTTCGTTCCATTTTGTCAGAGGAAAAATTCTCTAGGATTGAGCGGAACTCCTTTTCGTTCCATTTCGTAACAGCGAGGACACATTCGGCTATTTTCACGGTTTTCTCAGTTGTGTATTCTTGTGTGTATTCTTTTTTATCGCATAAGCAAAAGCGGGACGACAACATAGAATGTAATTTGACATCCGAATATTTTTATCACATACGAGCGTCGCGTTATTCGGATGTCAAATTACGTCGACTAGGGAGTGTAATACGAAATTTCTCCTCTGTTCTATGTTGTCGTCCCGTTTGTGCTTATGTGACCTCGACTGCTCCGTGACAAGTGTGTAACATCAGTAGAAAGCCATGTCTTTTTCTGTTTGTCACTATGACCACGGGGATGTCACTTATTCATCCAATATTCATTCATAATTATTGCCGACGAAGAAACAATCGATTTGTAACTCGATTCGGCCATGCAACGCAAATTTGTCGATGTTGCCGAATCCTATAACAAACTGAAAATTAAAAAACGGCATGTATAAAATGTAGACGAAATGAAAAAACTCCAAAAAATTGTGTAAATTCCATGTAAATTTTTATAGTAAGTGACACCTCGTGACTATGACAAATGTATTCATTAAATTAAAGAGAACTCTCAGGTTTTGAGGATCTAACACAAAATACTTGCCGTGTGATTTATCCCTATTAGAATAACAGAGGCCTTGTACAAGTAATATGCATAAAAAATTATAATTTTCATTTAAAATTTGACGTTGCTCTTCCTCATTAACGTTTATCCATTAAACTGTCATTACAGTAGACAGCAGACATTATACTTGTTATAACATACCGTAAATTAATTATTATTGGACCCGTACGAAGTACAAGAGGTCCTATACGTTTACTACAAACAATTTTATTGTAACTTGGGGTAGATCGAGGTGGGAGTGGGGGGGATGCATCTATTATCGTCTAGAGATGACGAATCAGCAATAAAAAAAATGTCCGTCCGTCTCCACTTTTTTTTTCAAACGGCTCAACCGATCAGCCTAATCTTTTTTTCCCTGAAAAGTACATGCCTCCCATGATTCAAGTTCGAAGATGAGCAAAATCGATCAAGTGGTTCCGGAGATATGGTCGAGAAAGTGGCCAAAAACATGGTTTTTCGAGGGTCGGTGAAACTTTTTCGCAAATATCTCAGCAAGTAAAGCA
>CM055404.1:3924737-3947842 GCA_029228625.1 Pseudolycoriella hygida
ACAGAAAACGTTGGATTGTTTGCTTATTTGTATATGTAGGTACGTTCGAGTCACTTTGCCACATCTATTCTGTTTGTCACATCTATTCTGATACGTACGGGTCTTTGGTTATGTTTAATATTATTGTTGATGCAGTTTTGCCATTGACTTTGTAAATGAAAGGCTTACATAATTTATATTCTTTGTACGTAATTATTTTTATTGTTTGGCGTTTAATTCGATTTTATTCATAATTTGTCGTTGAAGTTTTATTTTTGTTATTCATTAAGAGTATAACAAAATGCGCCGATTTGTATTTTAATTAGTTAAATAAAGATTCGTTAGCGTTGAAGGTGAGAATGATTGTCATTAGAAGTTGAAAGGGGTAAGAGGACAACAACTTTAATTTGAGTTAGGAAAAATTGTAGATATTATCACAGTAAATTCACTAAAGGATGGTGTATTACAGCAGTTCCCACGAATAATTGTTATTGCATGTGTGGTTTGTGACCGTGAAAAAACAGAGGCATGGATGAATACCTTTTTTTTCCTGCTGATCAGCTATACAAATCATTTACAAAATGGATGAATAGGTTTACAACTGATAAACGTTCGACATTTTTAAACACAACATCAATGTTCGGCTATTGGTAATCGCCCGCGTGGGTCAATAGTGCTGGACATGGTATTGACAATTCACTCACGATTTTAGTTTCAGTGAGTTTCGTCGGAAAAGAATATTCGAGCTGTTCGCTTTACTATCAAAACATAGAGAATAAGTAGTAATGGATTTTTCATCAATCAGAAAGAATCTACAGTTTCTGCCTCAATGCACGGTCCACATTTGTTATACGTTGTAGACCCGTGTCAATGAAGGGCGTCCCTGCCCCCGAAAATTATTTTGACATACGCCGCTGGTAGTAAGCAAAAAGTCATTTCGTTGCCGCCAAACGGGTCTACTACGTTATTTTATTGTTTTCGGACCCCTACGAAATGCAAAAGAGTCCTAAACGTTTGCTACAAACAACTCTATTGTAACATGGGGGAGATCTTGATGGGAGTTGGGGTTACATTTTTTGTCGTCTATAGATGACAAAGACAACAGCGATAAAAAATGCCCGGTCGTCCATTCGTCTCCCCTTTTTTCCCAGCTTTTTTTCCCTGAAAGATATATATGTCCTACGATTCAAGTTAAAATATCAGCAAAGCCGTTCAAGTAGTTCTGCAGGTATTGTCGAAGAAGTGTCCAAAAATGTGGATTTTCGAATGAAACTTTTTCGCAAATATCTTAGCAAGTACAGCACAGAAAATGTAAGCATTTGATGTCACAAAAGTGAGAAATTTTTTTGTGGAAATCGGCTCATTGTTTGGGCACTTGGAGCCATGGAATGGGCGAAATTCAGTCTCTCAGCTATAACGATTTTTGGTATATTTGTTTAACTATGCAATATGGAGATTGACTGTGAAAAGCAAAGTAGAGAATAAAATTTTAAAGGACACGTCAAGGTTTTGTGGAAAAATGACCTAATCTCGGGGTAAAGCCATTTCTAGAATTGAGAGCGATGACTCATATCTCTAGAGCTATTGCAGTTAGAAAGTCTTTAAAAGCCAACTTGGTGAAAATTACATTTTAGATAAAGGAGTTTCAAGATTTTTTGGAGAAACTAAATTGATTCTGTTTGTGATATGGTGCAGGGGAATACATTTTTTGATCTTCTCTCTATATTTCTTTTCAAAAAGGAGGATAAAAAAGTTTGTATGCAATTGGACGGGAGGGGTCAAAAAAGGTAAAGGTATGTGGACGTAATTATTGAATGGCCCCTTACAGTGCCGCCTCTAGGTTTTTGGCACCCTAGGCATCCAGGAATTGAGTGCCCATCTGAAAAAAATTCAAACGGTATTGATATTGTCCGAAGTTAAGATGGAGATTTTACTCGACTGTCATATTTATTTTTTTTTTTACTCAATTTTTTTGGACTTGATTGATCGTGTTGACTTGTGTTCCCTTGTAAAGATGATTTCGTGATTTTGTGGTAATATCCCTGAAAGATTGGAATCTTTTATTTCCCTGTTCTTCATAGAAAACTAATAGATTACTTGAATGAATGAATATGTATTTTTCCTACTCGTTAGTTCCATACCATTTGCTCTTGTTCAAAAAAAAAAATTTGTTTTAGTTACTTCCCAAATCTATAAGACAGATTCCATCTTCATTGAAAATTTTGCGCCCCCAAATCGCTGCGCCCTAGGCGAATGTCCGGATTGTCCGTGTGAAGTGGAGGTACTGCCACCTTAAAGACTCGACATACTCTTAAGATAGTTAATTTATTGATACAAATCCCGATGGTCCTAAACTTTTAATTCAAACGTTTTATTATTATTTTTATGTTACTGCGGTAAAATAGCATTCGACAATAAACCGATCTCAAGAGAAACCTTCAATTAACAAATTGTACATAACGCACATAAAATAGTATCTTCAATAATTAAAGTGTATGAAATATGGTATCTACTTTGAATACGTTTTTATTTACTGTCTGTTTCGAGATAAATGTAAATAACTAAAATGGTCGGTACATCCTACAAACAATTCTAGCAAAATGTAAATAAGAAACTTAATACAACGAAAAGTAAATTGGAATAATGATAAGAGACACACGTAATTCTAATCGACACACATCTTTTATCAAAATACCGGTATTCGCACAATCCACAGCAACTTAATTTTTTGATAAAATTAATTTTATTGCAGCATAATGCAGATTGAATTCGGTTTTACACAAATATTATCGTCGCATACGCTTATCTATACACTGTTTCATTTCGATTATAAAACAATTATTGTCTTTAAACAATTAATGAACACACCCAATTAAATTAAAAATATTTCGTTTTGTTTCAGCTTTAAAAAAAGTCATCGGCATTGCCGACCTTACCGACAATCGAAATATTTGGCGTTGTTTGGTGGCTGAATTTTTGGGAACATTCTTTCTCGTATCCGTAGGTGTTAGCAGCACAACATCAGGTTTTGACGGTTTTCAATCGACAATCCCACAAATCGCGTTTACCTTTGGATTGGTAGTTGCAACATTAGCTCAGGTGAGATTCGCTATATTTATTAGCCAGATGAATTTGTTCTTCTTCATTTCCCACACCGGAGTGCATAAGTCTCAAATATAATGAGCCTAACTTTATTAAATTCACCTTTCACCCCTTCACCAGTTTGTAGGTCACGAACGGTGACACCTTGAGTACCTTGAGGGAGCCTTAGCGTCGTCAAAATGACTGCAAAGGAATCAGTTGAGCAGTCACAGCAGTCAGTACGATTCATATGCTCCCCAAACCCGTTGCACGTAGCATTTACTTCAAACAAATTTTCCCCTGAGATTTTTGGACATGTCTGTAAGGCTGAATATCATCTCAGAGTCACAGTGCCACTTGAACATAATCTCCGACAACTTCGCATCCGGGGACAATGAACATGAACATGCTTATGTCATAGGGTTCCAAACCATTGAAATTGGTATGGGAAAGTAGCGATGGTGTGTACTCAAATTCCAATCATCGATTGCAAATCACCTATGACCGAATCATGTGTGATTCCCCGGTGAATCATCGATAATTTATTGGTGAAGCATCGGAGATTCCCCGATGAATCGTCTGTGATTCACCGGTGATTCCCCGGTGAATCATCGGTGAGCCCCCGATGAACGTGCACAGACGGACGGACGGACAGGAAGGGTGAAAACATAAAGAGGCTATCGCTACTTAATAATTACATTTTATAATTCCTTAATACTTAACAATCCTGCCGAAAATCTTCAAGATTTGCTAGTAAAAAAGACTTAGAGGTTGAAAACACACACACAATACACATAATTAAAGTTCGTGAAGTGTATGTGGTTTTCATTATGATGGCAGCATTGCACTTCATTTCATTATAGTACGCAAAAATTGCACAACTTGAAAATAGTAGATAGTTGCGGGAATATTATGAATTATGTTTGGAGTTCGAAATGTGGATTGATCCGAGGTGGCCCATAATTACACAACAGATATACAACAGCACAAGTTTCACACATTTTTATTCAATTTGTATTACCTTTGATTGGTAGGATGTATACTGCCTTAGGCGTCGTTCATAAATTACGGAACTTAGCAAGAGAAGGAGGCTATGAGGCAAGCGTGACTGTGTTCTAATCGAGTCAAAATTAATTTTTTCTTACCGCTCTCAATGAATCCCACACTATTTTAAAAGAACAGTAAAGCAAGGTTTTCATTGCTGTAACCGCTGTAACACGTCTGGTATATGCTTTAACGTTGAGTTGCCAGGACTCCTATTACGGCATGTTTTCTCTATTCTCTACTCTTCTGTTGGGTTTACAATTTTGTAGCCGCAATGACTACAGTCGCTAATACTTTTATCACATATTTGTAAGAGAGGGCATGCCGTAATCGCTCTGCTGTGCGTGGGTTCTTAACCGTAGACAAATTTCTTCCGATTGTCAGATTTGTAAACCAAATCTTGATTGAATCGGTCCAAGTCATGTGAAGGTTAATGTAGCGCCATCGTATGGCTTACCGGAAAAGCTATTGTTGGGAGTACATGGTGTTTTACAAAATTGAGTGCTACAATCATTTCAATCTGTATTTGCAATTTCCTAAGGTTTTTTTGGTTTTCTCTTCAAGTTAAAACTTTCAATTTTTCCGTGATTACCTCCAATTTATTTTCTTGCTCTATTCCGTATCTAGAACTCACGTCTCTAATTTGAATAAATCGTGGGTTCTGTTTACCGATAAATAACTTCATATCAACAATCTTTCAACAAGAAATGTATCTGATCTTGGCATGGAATTCTGGAAGTGTCTTTTTTACAGAGTTAACGTGACGCTTAGCTTCTAATAAGAGACGTAAAAGAGATAGCAAAGTGACAGAAGCACGCATGCCATACATTCGCAGAAATTCTATAGATAATTATGTCGCGTATTATTGAAATGTCTACTTTATTCCCTCGCGGCACACCTGTAACTGTATTACTGTAAATGTTATTTATAATATAATTTTAAGGTATAATTTCTAATTGGCATTCACACGCATATGGCATTTATATCGCACATCGAATGTTTAACCTCGATATGAAATTAATTAATTTGGTAACAACAATTGTCTCAGACAATTTGATTTAAATTACAATTTTGTATACGTACCGCATAGAAGAAAGAATAACAAACTATTCAAACGTTGATCGTCTTAGACACTTATTTTGCAAGATTACGCTCATTTTAGTCATTAAGCCATGCATTAAATTTTGTTGCTGCTAATTTAATGGTGAATGGTAATAACATTTAAATGAAAGAGTTCATTAAGTTTGTACCCCAATTACCACGTTTATTATGAATTGATTTAAATGTGACTCAGTTTACGATTATCTTTCCAATGAAAATTCGATCGATGAGTTATTTAATAACACTTTAATAGAATATTGACACCAACATTGAAATGAAAATGATTTTATGTGTGTAGGAGAACGTTATTTTGATAGATGAAACATTAAAATCTAAAATGTAATTAAAAGTTAACTGAAATGTTAACCGTAATATTCACACACCAGAATTTACATGACAATTTTCGCATAGACATTAAGTGCACAACATGCAGGACTATTAAAAACCGGTTGGTTAACTTATCTCAAAATGGTTATTAGAACTTTTCGGCTTTCATCAGCAAGACCTTACCCACTTAATTTAGTGTCGGTTCTTCAAAACAAACTTTCAAGAGCAATTTCGTAGGCAGGGATTAACTTCTTACGAGACTAAAATACATCCATCGAGTTAATCGCTCTAAAAAGCAAATCCAATCGATACTACAAGACTTGATGGAAAGAGATGTTGACGAAATTTTTCGTTCAACTATGAAAACGATTACAAACGTTAAGATGTCTGAATCTTCTTGGGACCAAGCTACTCTTCCTTTAGCTTTTGGGGGTTTGGGTATTCGGAAAGTTGAAGACTTGTCATTGCCGGCCTATTTATCATCTGTGTATTCTTCATCTGATCTGTCAAATAAGTTGTTAGAAAAATTTAATTTACAAATAATTGATGATAATATTTTAGGGCTAATTGAGGAAATTCCTCAAGAATTTATTCCAGGGAACGATGAAAAAAGCACAGAGAAATTGGGATCTTCTGAAGATCAACAGCAAGTTTTCTGGGATGTTTGATTCTAATGAACCTGTGACTCGTGTAAGACTACTTGCGTCATCTACTAACGAATCTTCAAAGTGGCTGCAGGTGGTCCCATCGAGTAATACAGGTTTGCTATTAAATAACAATTCCGCGAGAATTGCTGTTGGTCTTCGTTTAGGTTCTCAACTATGTGAGGAAGATGAGTGCATTTATGGTTAAAAAGGACGGCTTGCATGGTTTGACTTGCAAGAAAAAAGCAGGGATAATTTCTAGCCATGACGAAGTCAATAAAATTATTTCTCATGCATTTTCTTCTGCAGGATTCCCAAATATATACAACCACCAGGTATTTCCAGAGATGATGGCAAGTGACCTGATGGTATGACCCTAATTCTGTGGAGTCAGGGAAAGTCGCTTCTCTGGGTTGTGACTATTCGAGACACGTTAGCTCGATCATACGTCACTGAATCTTCTATAAAAGCGCGTTCAATAGCCAACAACGCGGAGAGACATA
Source organism: Pseudolycoriella hygida (assembly GCA_029228625.1). Lineage (NCBI taxonomy): Eukaryota > Metazoa > Arthropoda > Insecta > Diptera > Sciaridae > Pseudolycoriella > Pseudolycoriella hygida. Next base: position 3,931,417 of record CM055404.1, read on the forward strand.
AGCATAACCATTATATATCTTTAAAAGAAAATCATTAATTCACTCCTATTGCTTTTGCAACTTTAGGTTGCATGGGTCCAGAAACGAAGAAATTTATAGGCAAATTAGGGTCATTAATGAGAGCAGCTTCAGGAGAAACACTCTCGAAAAACTTCTTATTACAGAAGATTTCAATCTCTATTCAGAGAGGCAATGCGGCTTGATGAATTTTATTTATTGTAATACTTGTTTTAGAAAAGATCGTTTTACAGGCTGCGCCAATGTGAGAAGTCTTTTTTTCGCTTTAAAATAAATGAATAGAAAAATGATGGAATAAAAATCTGAAGTCAATTGACACCTACGAATGCGAAACAGAATATAGGGCCGCCACATAACGTATAGGCTAACCTCGCGTTTACTTTTAATATCACCCAGAGTGTATTATTAGAACACTGTGGGTTCTATTAACGTTCATGTCAATATTGCCACAATGAATTGTAATACCGTGAGTGTTAATAACATATTGAGTAGTAATAGCGCCTAGTAGAGTGGGGAGTAAGTAATATGGGCGTTAATAACATCCTGAGTGGTATTAACGACACCCAAGGTGATAATAATAACTGTACTCTTACCGGCAGATTAATTTGAAATTTTCTTTTTATATTCCCCTTTTACAGAAAAAGACCTACAAAATTCGTCCATTTTCAAAATCTGATGAACAATGTGCTTCCCAATAGAAGATTGATTGATTGATATTAATTTTATTGTCTACTTTTTTCAAGCCGACATGGAAAAAGAGTAGTTACGACTGCTGCCATAACCCTCCTTAAAAAACCATGAAAACGTTACAAATCATACAACTTAAAGTAGTATATCTAACACAATCACAGCATAGTAAAAATACAAAGAAAAACACAAAATTCAAATATTCAAATACATAAAGTAAAAAAAGTCAAAATATAGCGTGAGCATGTCAAAATATTGCATGAATTACAATCGAATTCGAGTCGAAAGAGAAAAAAAAAATAAAACTTAGAGTCAAAATTGTAAATAAAAAAAAGAAGCAAAACCGTATGTCAAAAAAAATAAATAAATGAAAATTTAGCAAAATGCGTCGTCGTAAAAAATAAAATAAATAAATGAGAGTTAAGCAAAAAGCGTCGTCGCAAGGAATAAAATAAATAAATGAAAATTAAGCAAAAAGCGTCGTCGAAAGTTTGGTCCAAGGTTAAGCAAAGTCGAGCACTAAAGGTAGCTGTTGTCAACAATTTAAGCGTCCATGCGGGTATTTCAACAAGTTGCAAATGAGTCAAACACTGAATCGTCAAGTTCTTGTACACAATTGCGAAATTTACGTGAGGGTAGGGTTGGATCAACATGCTCCGCTGCCAAATTGAACAAACGACAGGCGAAATTGAATGGGGAGAAAATCTGGTATTCTCGCCTGCATCCATCAAATCGTATCAGTGATGGATTTCGTAGAGCTCGAGATCCGTCGTATAGGTTGATTCTATCACGAAGAGCTTGAGAGTTTATTTTACCGGTCAACACATCTTGCTTTCAAAATTTCTAAAATGTTCATAAAATCTATAATTGAATTGAACACGCAAATCTGTAATCAAAATTACTGAAACATTTCTCTATGAATAAACCAACATATACAATATTAGTTACAACCACTGACCATCTATTTATGCAGTGAATATATTTTTGACATTATTTTGACATTTTGATTAAGACAAGGCGCCATTCACAAAGTGCGCACTCAAAAACGCAGTTTTTTGACAACCCCCTCGCCCTCGTACGCCTATTTTCATACCTAGAACGTATGGCAGCACGCTTTTGTCTCAGATTCAATTAAATCAGACTTAGAATTCAGGGACCTTTTACTATGCGTGCAATGCATCTCCTTGGCTGGTGATAGAAGGTAATGGTACTAGGATAGTCCCTACTAGGTTATGGCATAAAGACCTCACACCGAAAAGTACAAAGGGTCTACAAAGATTGATGGTGATGACGATGCAAGACATTGTAAGTACTCGTACATTTTCACATCCCTTTTCGATTGCGCCATTTAAATTGACTCCAATTAGTCTTCAAATTTACAATATTTTCTAATTACAAATCTGGATTCATAACATTCACAAAACTGCAAAACATTTCCACCTACTACAGAATTTAAAAACAGAAACATTTAATAAAAAGCCCTTCTCCAACTCTATTACTCATTCACTGCAAATTATAATTAAACTAATTTTCTTTAACCTTGTCATCATTTAATTTTTGCTTTACTCTTACCCATGTCTTTCGCATTGCAATAAATCTTCAAGTAAAATAAAAAAAAAGTCTCTTCAACACACCGCGTACCATTGAACAAGATATAAATGCTAAAAAAAGCTTCGATTTTCTCATTCATACAATTCACACATTATTTAATAAATTTATTACTATTATATGCCCAATCATTTGGCATACACAAACAAAAAACTACCATCAGATCTAATCAAATTGTGTATACCTACACCACACATAATTTTATATTGCCTAACATTCACTCTAAATTATTTTTTTTAACATTAAACTTCTTTAAATCTTTTATAAATCTCTCATTAATGATATTAATACGTACATACAACACGTGTTTTTGTACAATGACCCATATAATTTACTACGTATGCTTATGTACATTAAGATGTTGTACTTAATTTACTTACACTCATGAACAAGTTTTAAAAACCGCATTTTTTTATTTATATTTAAAGTGATTTTAATTTTAATAATAATAATCACATCTTTGTCAATACATTCGCGAAAATGGATATTTGCGATACATGCATATGTTTCGCAGATAAATAAACAAACTTGTACCTTTTCGTATTGGTATGGTTCAAGGGGAAGGAGATTAGACGAGTGAATGGTGTTAAATCAAATAAAAACATTTATTTTAACTCGTTAAGTTCTATAACAAAGTCGAACGAAAAACTTAAGTGATTAACTTACAGTACTCTGGCACCCGTCAATAAATGCTGGTTAAAATTCAGAAAGCATTTAGAAAGTTAAGTTTGACTTTATTGTTACTAGAACAAATTTCATTTGACTATTCTCTTGACTATTCTCAATACGACAATCATGAAAGACGTCAAACATTTTTCAGTCATTGTCATACCCCTTACTCCCTCGTGCAATGTCGTCTGATTTGATTAACCCCGTCGGTTTTCGTTAAGGTATAGGACCGTGACTCAGACCGGTTCGATTCACCTTTAAAAAAATAAAAAAGAGAATAATTCTTCAACTCAAGGTGTGGTTGGGAATACAACTCAAATATGTGGTCCATAGTGTGGTAAGTCCGCACCGAGGGGTGACGCACTTCATTTATTGTTTTATTCCATGTATTCCCAATTTTTTTTTTTTTGTTGTTTTTGCGAAATTACTTATTTATTTATTGACATCATATGTATAAGGCCAATAAGCCTTTTAAATCACATAGCTCGCGAGCAAAACAACACGTTAACAACATTTTGGTATCGAGTATCAGTTAAATTTACAAAATAAAAGTTAAATGTCAAATAATATAACCGAAATGCAATTAAAACAAAAATTTACAATACAAAAATAAAAAACGAAAAGTGAAAAGTGCTTCTCACAATTGATCATTTACTCGTGTGACTCTCACAACAAATATAGGAACATCATCATTCATTCATTGCTCCTCCCAACCAGCGAGTGTCATGTAGATAGAATCTCTTCTGCACTTGCCCTTAACTTAAACCAGGCCACTAATAGCAATACATGAATTGAATTGAATGAGTTGAATTGGATTACGAAAGATAGAAAGAATCTCATCAATTGAAATAGTCCCTGCAAGCCTTCTTGAAGCCAGTTAACGAGTATATCCCCTTCAAACTACGGGTGGGGGGGGGGACACCTCCAACAAAGAACGAACGCGATAAAATGTCACTATTGGATTTCGGCATACGCAAGTCAAAGGTTTTTTATTCAAAATAGAAGTGAGAAGGTCATGCATATACCCAGGTTCTTTGATTAGCACCTTTGTATGCATTAGCACGCATGTCAAGTAGTAGGAAAACAAGTCACACCCAAGCACAACTCCAATATCATTCGAAGTTGATTCATAGTGACTCAGCCCACAAATGAACCGCACGCATGCTTTCAGCAGTGTGTCATTGGCTGACACTTGTAGGTTACATAAGACCTATGAGCAATACGCAAAGTGAGGTACAAGGAGTGATCTCACTAATAGGAGCCTAATATTTCGCGGAAGGTAGTATGCGTGTGGCCCCAGAAAACGAAGACCCGCAAAGATTTTTGCTGCGACTGAGCTTGCATGATAACGCAAATTCATCATTCAAATTCAAATTCAAATTCATCGAATCAAATTCATATTCGTACACCAAGGTCTTTCAATGTTTCTTTATAGTCAATCGATACACATTAAGTAACAGACCATTTGCACCAGCCCAAAATGAGATGGCTCTGAGGTCTGGTGATAATTTGGCGATGTCCATGTTCACAGAATTTTTTGTTCACATGTTCACATGCTTTGGCATAATTTTTTATTGTCTACTTTTGGGTGTTTGGATCTAACACATGTAGTTTTTAAAGGTTAAAAAATAAACGTTTGATGTACACGCTGTCAGCATAATTCTTTCCACAATTCTATACCAGTACGTTATATATCTAATGCGGAGGAAATTTTCCTGAGCTTAGGGATGATTGAATATCCGAACCCATCCGAAGCCATGAAATTCTGGTTTCTGTACCTATCTTTCAAAACACCAGCCAAGATTTGAATGTTAAATGTCCTACTTTTTTAAACCGATTTAAAACTTGAACTACTTTCAATTTAAGTTTCTCAAATGAATAAATGGAATGTAAAGAATGATCTATAATTACCAGGGAATGCAAAGCCGGACCGGTTTTCAAATCGAGAAACCGGTTTTCGAAAGATTTCTTCAAATTTTCTAAAGTCGCTTTACAATTTTCATGGCTTTGTTTTTGCGAAGAAGGACATTTTCATTTCGGGTAACAAGTAACCTTCTCTTAAACTAACTTTTTTTGAACATACAGGACATAAGACTATAAAAGAATTTTAAGAACATAATTGAATGGTGTTCTGCACCATCTTTGTCATTCTATTGTTACCGTTCGTAATCTAATTTTGAGATGAATCGATCAATAATTTTGAGAATCCTGCAGAAAAAAATTGATTTTGTAAACCGATGTTGAAAATCGAATAACTGATTTCGGCATCATGAGATTTTACCATGATTTTCGGATATGATCCCTTTACACAAAGAAAGCTTCACCCTCTGGAATGCGCAAAGAACGAATGTTCCAATACTCTTTTGTAAGCATTATTTTGCACATGAGAAAATGTAATCTAATTTACTGAATCTATCATTTCAAATCTTCGAATAAAAACTATCACTGAAATATCAGTCGCCTAAATTGTGTGAGGCCTCGAAAGTTCACATATTGCTGTTCCAAAGATGCAATCCGATACGTTTTTAAAACAATATTTTGCTAACTAGACCTTGCAGCGTATTACATTTCGTTGATAGAATTTTTTTTTAAATGGAATAAGTAGTGAAGTTTTTTTAGTTCTTTCTTGTAATGATTTGCAAATTTATTGAATAACAAAAAACTTATAGCAAGCCCACTAAACCGTTTTGTAATAATCTTTCACAGACTATATAACGCTAGTTAACAATTAAACTGCTAATTTTTTTTTGTAACGTTACAACAATGACTATGTATGAATGATATGTAAACCGATAAAGTTCATTCATATCTGTGTAATTACAAACCTTTTTTGTTTACTATTTCGATACTCAGGGTTAATAGAAATGTTAAAATAAAATGGATATAAGAAGCGTTGATCGCGTTGATCGTATGAGAAGTGGGCAATGTGATAAGTATGTTACTCAAAGTAGTTAGATTCAATATGAAATCTAGTAGAATATTTCGTATATTTCAGTCACAGTTTGTTGCGGTTATGACATGAGCATTACAGGAGATAAACTGTGTTAAGGTAGATATAACCAGGTAGATAGAATCAGATCTGAAAAAAATTAATACAAACAAGGTAGCTAGCCCGGACAATATACCAATATCTTCGTGAATTTATTACTATCGTTAAGAGTACCATTATGCATTTTATTCAATAAATCACTAGTAGAAAGTAAATTCCCGTCGAAATGAAAAGTAAGCTACATTTCTCCTATATTTAAGGATGGCGTTGATGATAATGATGTTTCAAATTATAGGCCAGTATCGATTTTGTGCGCTATTTCAAAAATATTCGAACGGTTGGTATATAATAAATTATTCGACACTGTTAAGGAAAGAATCGATCAGTAACAACATGGTTTTTTTGCTGGTAAATCCACGCAATCGAATCTCATGGACTATGTGTCAATGGTAGCCATGAAATAGTGAACGGCGGGAAGGTTGATACAATTTACACTGATATCACTAAAGCGTTTGACAAGGTCAATCACGCTACTCTGATCACCAAACTTAAGAGCTTTGGCTTTAGCGACAATATGTTAGCATGGTTTGATTCATATTTACGCGATAGCTCTCAATTTGTCGTTATTGGCGGCTCATCATCGGAAAAATTCACCCCTTCACACAAGGCTCAATCTTGGGACCGTTCTTGTTGATCTGTTAAATTCGCTTTCTGACAGTTATGGTTTTGCCGATGATCTGAAAATTTCTCGTAGAAACATAGAAGATTGCGATACACTTCAAAGATACTTAAATAAGATAGGAGACTGGTGTGCGGTTAATAGATTGTGTCTTAATGTGAATAAATGCTCGGTAATGTCCTTAACACACAGTAGCAATAAAGTGGTTTCCAACTATAATATTGAGGGTGTTGTACTTAAAAGAGTAGCATACATGAAAGATCTAGGAGTAATCATTGATGATAAGTTATTGTTCAAAGAACATATCAGTACGATAACAAGAAAATCATATCAAATGCTTGGTTTCATTTTTAGATGTGGTAAATATTTCAGAAATCAATCTAGCCTATTAATACTCCATAACGCCTTGGTCAGGAATCGTCTCGAATATTGCTCGTCAGTTTGGAACCCAATTTATCATAATGCGACTGACCAAATCGAACGTGTCCAAAATAAAAGTTTACAAGGATGTTCTACTTTAAATTTAACCTGGGACATCCCCGTTCGAGTTATTATGTGCGAGTAAAAAAGATTAAAATTACATTCATTAGAATTTCGACGTCTGGAGAATGACGAAATTATTCTTTCAAAATTTTGCACCGGTTCGTCGATACAGCATCTCTTTATAAACGACTAAATTTTTACCAGCCAACGAGATCTACAAGATGGAACAAAAACCAAGTTTTCTACCTTCCGAAAATGTCCATAAATTATGAGGAAAATGCACCTATGGACAGAATCCAAAATAATCATGATAAATACTTTTCAACTATGAATATCTTTGCTGATAAATTAAACAAATCTAAAAAGTTGGTAAGGGTACACTTAGACTTCTAACTTTTTGAAATGTGCGATTAAATATTTTCTCCTTTATTATTATTATCATTAACTTTAGTTATTAATTTGTTAAATTGTAAAACTTAGATGAACATATTATTGGGCCTCATGGCCTGTTTGTTTATCTCTAAAAATTCAATAAATAAATAAATAAATTACACGAACTGATCAAATAGCAAAACACCTGGAATCGAGCCTTGTCCAATTTAAATAATTGCATTCCTTGTCCACTAATTTTGAAGATCCGTGGGTGTTAGTTGAGGTTAAGGGAGTTACCCTTTGTGCAAAAATTTGAATATATCAATGTTTTGCTTCTACTTACAGAAAAGTGTTTGTCTACCTCCTTACGTGTATGTCAATTTTTCTCCCGCAACAGTGATCATAAGATCAAAAGATTGTGCCTCTTTATTGTAAGCATTTCCAGCTGATCAAATTCCGAGGGGCAGATAATCACAAGTTTCGTTGACAAAGAATTTTCTCTTATTTATGGGATTTTCCAGACAGGTTGACAAAGGATTTTCTACGTTTATCTGCCCCTCGTCAAATACATGAATACAACGCACGCAGAATTCGTCTTAGCCTTCTCTACGAAGGTAGAAACACGTTGCAATATTGCGATATAATTTGGGCTCTATCCCCGCGACATTGAAGCAATTTTCTATTTATAATTTAAAAATCTTTCTGAACAATTTTCATAACTCCTGAATAAAAACTAGAAAAGTTGAAAAAAAATTTTGGGCACATAATTAGACATTCATATACCTGAAAGTAAGGGTATAATGATCATATTATTTTCTTACAAACTGGGATGTATATAATGGGCATATTATGGTCGACTCTACTATAATTTTCATTATATTTCGACCATAATTTTTGATTCGACTATAAATTTCATTATAGACTATAATATCATGACGTCAAATCTCAATGAATTTTTAAGAAATAGTCACAAGTCGAATGGCTAATTATATGCCCCAATGATATAAACCATCGTATTAACCAAAAGGTAAATAGCTTGATTTTATTCTCGATACGTGAAAATTCCTCGGGACAGAGCCCCTCGCGCCATTATATCACTTGGTTAATAAAGTTCTATTACTATATGGGCTAGAATTTTCGTTTGAATACATATTATATAATGAACAACTAACACACTCACTATTACTCGGACAAGCCCTCGTATACGTACACATCTTGTTATACGCTGTAGTCTTCTATTTTCGTGCACTAAAGCGGTAAAATACAACTTAAAAGTTCGTTTTATTTGCAACTTTTAAACAATTTAAAGTATTTATTATTTTCACTTCTAATATTTTAAGCTTCTAAATAAGGCCGCATAGGTAATATTCATTTTTCAATCAACAAAACCTTTGCAAAAAATATTCAAAACAGATTGTAGAGTATAGACGATAACACCCGTCATAATTGCTGATTTGGTTACTACAACTTTCCTTTTATGTAAATGGTCGTTAATTTTTAACACTTAAGCTATGGCTTGTAATCATTGAAAAATAAATGACCATTATATTCGAAATTGTTTGTCGTAAAAATTTCTGATAAGCAATAATCTCAAGTACCATGACACTCTGTTTGTGTTAATACGTAACTGCATCTAATTTTTATGGTTTACTTTAGGAAACAATATTTTACGAGTTCTGAGAATGAATAGTACATTGCAGCGGTTATCATGTGAACGAATATTAGATGTACTTCTGCATTATATTTGACTATCTTTGTTAGATATCTTGAAGAGACCAATTTTGTTGAGTCCGTCTCTGTCCGTGTGGAACATAAAAACTTTGAAGCTGGTGTGGCTTATGATAAGTGTAATTTGGGTAACGCTGGAATGGGTTACTTAAATACTCGAATCTTCCTGACCTTGACATTCTTCCACCAAATTGAAGGACCTTTTCATTATTAAACTAAATATTCCTTCGAAGTACCTTGAGCATTATTCGTGTCGCGACGCCATCGGCGTAACCTAGAGGTTATACGTTTGTAGCCAATCAATTAAAACCTACACTTGACCCATTAACAAAACGACCTTGTTTGCCTGCACAAACTCCGTATGCTTCGTACGGGTTTAAAATAGTACAAGGAGCTAAAACGTCGCATTTCGAACGGTAATGAAAATGTCAGAGGCTGAGGACCATTTTACAACCATGGTCGAAATCAGCGCCGTTTTAGCTCCTAGTGCTGTATGTTATTTTTCGCCCAGAAGGACTGAATTTTGTCAGTCGATGTTATTTATTAGTTTTTGTGAAATTTCGCGTTTGTGGAATTTTGTGAATTTAAATGATCGATGATAATTTGTGTGTGCCCCGCAATTTAGTTAGTTTCGGTTCAGTTATTTTCAATTAAAATCATTGTCCCCTCAACTATTCTGTTCTCATATCTTTTTGTTCGCAAAATATAGGTCTGAAAATGACAGCTGGGTAAAGAAGTCTTTTCAACCCGAGCAAAAAATGGCATTCAAATGTTACCTGAAACAGCTTACTTTTAGATCTAAATTTTGTGAGAAAATCTGTTATTTGTAGTCCGTCTACGCGAAATAGCTATTTTCATGATAAGGGGAGAAAATTGCAACGAGAGTAAAGTTTGTGGCACAAGCAGAAAAAATTGCAACGAGAGTGAAGTTTGTGGCCAGAGCGCAGTGAGGGCCGCAATTCACTCGAGTTGCAATTTTCTCCGCGAGGGCCACAAACTTTACTCTCGTTGCAATTTTCTCTGCGAGGGCCACAGACTTCAACCGAGTTAAGAATTTTCTATTTTTCCCCGAGCTCAGAGCACATTTGTTATTTGGAAATTCATATTTTCTCCCAAAAAAGATTCACACTTTTTATCACTATTACAATTATTGTAGATAACTTAACACATTTAAGCAGACCAAAGACGAATTTAACAGAAAAAATAGAAAGTAACTCAAAAACACATTCGACTCTAAACCAGGGCCTATTTTTAAGAAAATTTTTGTGAAAATGTGAGAAAATTTGTGAGAATTTGAGAAAATTTGTGAAATTTTGAGAAAATTTTCTCAAATTTTCTCAAATTTGCTTAAAATTTCTAAAAAATTTTCTGAAAATTTATAACAATTTTGGAGTATAATTGATGTTTTTTATTCGAATTTTCAGCCACCCCTTCATGCTTGGTTTCTTGTTGTTTTTTTTCATCTGCACGACCTCTAAATATGGTTCAGAATACACTTTACGTCGATTCTTATTAATTTTACACTCATTTTAACTTGTTCAAGTACGTTCAAGTATTTTTCCTTAAAATAAAATTCGAGAAAATTTGAAAAAAATTTCTCAAAAATAGGCCCTGCCCTAAACCCTTATATCTCGAGAAATATTTGCCAGATTAGCAAATGAATTATTTTATAGTAATCCTGTGCTCATGAACTATGTGCTGGCATTTTGTTTGACTGGAATCCGTCGAGTCGAAAAGTAATTATTTTTTTGTTTACTTTCTTCATCAATAAAAAATTCGTATGATCAGGTTGGCCATTGTACTTTGATGACTGAATATGAAGCATAACCAACTTCATGTGAATTTATTTTCTCACCTCATGCGAAAATAAAGCACCTCCAAATGAGGGGAGAAAATATACTTTTCATCCCGCTTCGAACTACTCATGAAAAAATCAATTTTCGCCCCTCATTTGAGGTGAGAAAATATGAATTTTCGCCTAACAAATTTGTTTACCTAGAAGTTTCTCTAGTTTTCTCGTTCCCAAATGATTTGTTTTCTTTTTCGAGAGCTTATTTCAGTCAATCATTTATTTCTTTTGTTAGAAAAATATTCTGCTAAATGTTGAAGGAGCTATAAAGTCTTCGAAAAATTTCTAAAAGAACCTTAACACATCCAACGTGAATACGGTGGCTCATTTAAAAGCAACGAGATGTACTAGTTGATTGTATCTCATCTCAGAAAAAAAGGTGACAATTCATTAGTATCAATAAATATAAAGATACCTATAGGTGATCTGAATCGTAAAAAGTAATGTTACTTTGTTGGTAGTGATTACTAAAAATTCGTATTTATTTTTAAATCGAGAGCAATAATCATGTTCTTAAAATAGTTTGAAAGTACTTCACCAACAACAGACAACTTTATAATCGTTTTACGGCCTTCTTTCGCAAAAAAGTGGAAGATTACAGTTCAATAAAGTGTTACAATTTCCTTTTATTAACTTATTGATGGTCAAGTGCGTTTTTTATTGCGGATGATGATGTGTTCTGTTTTCAATGGAAAAACGCATGTTTATGACTTGTTATTATCAGTAGTAAGTGAGCTGATGAATATCCGCTGTAGATTACATTGCGACTAAATCTTATAGTCACTTATTTTAATGAAAAAAATACATATTTTGATGTTACGTTTTGTTTTTGTTGAACCTCACGCGAAATGACAACGATTCGATCAATTTGTACACTAAAACTAAATGCACGTTGTTATTATATTTTAAACTAACCGTTCGCTATTCAATTGAGTTCGTAGGTGGATTGTTGTTAAATACATTCACTCGCCGTATTGCTTATACGTGCTTCACGAACGGCACAATGAGACTCGCTGGCACCAGTGTTAATTATAAATAAAATCAAACTTAATAAATATGAATGTGGCTGATAATGAACTGAACGCAAAGCAGTACTTATGACATTGGTCTGGTGTATAGTACCAAACATAAATTATGAATCAAGTTCTAATTAATTATTTCAGAAGTTTAATTGAATTGAAATATCATGCTTTTGAGAATTGATACTCCTGTCCATAAAATGCAACGTTGGCCTAGAAATAGTAAATGTTTTTTTAATTGCATTAAAGACTTGCATTTTAGTGTGGTCTGCTTTTAACACGTCCCCTAAACCTTCATTAAATAGTATATAACATGCATGCTGGATATGGACTTCATTACCGAGTTGCGTACACAAGAACATAGTATATAACTAAAAGAAATCAAATGTTTACAACGAGCGCCTTCGCGAGTGCTACTAAACATATGATTTCTTTTGTACTGTTATTCTTGCGTACTAACCGAGGGTTTAAAGCCATATGGGTAGTTCCATCGGTACCGTCCCCTGGGTAACGAATTTCATCCCTTTCACTCTTTCAAAATGGGATTTATATTAACATGAGACAAAACACATTCGTTCCCCAGGTGACATTGTAGCAACAATGTATGGGCTACCGATGGATATCACGCAGAAAACTAACACGTTACACATTTCATACTGCGGACATGCGATACAAACCGACCCAATGTACTATACTAACCTTTAAATCTAGGGTCCCTAGGACAAAAACGTTCTCCTCAATTTTTAGGTCTCCGTTCGACCTTATGACTGACCCTCGCAAATACACTATTTCAGTTATATCTCCGAAACAACTTCACCGATTTTGCTTTCCTTTGAACTAAAGGCCAATTTCATCGGTATGTTAAGAAGGAAAGTTGTTTTCATTTCATCTTCATTTTAGTACACTCTCCATAATAAATTGTGATAAAGCTCAGCGTTCCCTTTACGAATCGCATCACGTTTAATATAATGAGCCCCTAACAACACATTCTACACGGCGTTAGCATTACCAGTTTCCTTAGTTACCATTGTTTGGCTCACCTTCAAAATCCAAAGGCACAAAATCCGGTGGCGACAAAAAACCGGACGAAAAATCAGAAGGCGTCAAAATGCAGAGGATCGTTCGGATTTTGTAGCGTCCTGATTTTGTAGCGTCCGGATTTTGTAACGCCCGGATTTTGTATCTTGCGTATTTTTAGTAATAATAACTGTATAAGTGTAATGATGCGGCACATATTCACATGTGGCCATGTATTATATGGATATTGTTTCGAAATTCAATTGAACTTCACTTCTATGGTGCATCATGATAATTCTTGTTCGGCATTTGTTTTGTAACCTCTTTTAGGATACAGTATTTCGAATTGTTTAGACAGTTAACTGAAATATCCCATATTACATATAGGATTGTAATCCTGCAAGGGGGTATTTCGTCTTGAACCTATTTGCGAGCGCTTCCGCCCCTCAACCCCATTTTTATTTTTCCATTATGTCCATGGCCTGTGTCACAGTAACACAGATCAAAATGTGATTCGTATAAGGAAACTGCCGCTGATGAGAAAAATATAACTTTGCTCATATTTCGTCCGGATTTCGTTCGGATCTTTTCCAGATCTTACGGATTTTGAAGCCCTCGGATTTTGACGCATCTGGACTTTGAAGCCTCCTGCTTTTGACGCATCTGGACTTTGAAGCCTCCTGCTTTTGACGCTTCTGGATTTTTCGTTCGGATTTTGATGCCTCCGCATTTTGAAGCGACACCACATTGTTTTATACAAAATGGTATATTTTTTTATTCTTTTTGTTGGCCATTCCATAATCGGCGTACATAGGAGACCCCATTTGTACTTCGTATAGGCTTAGAAAAATTGTAGGTACCCTAATATGGAAGATACCGAATATTTTTCTACCAGTGTCAGCTCAGCATAAATCTCTACTAGCATAAATGTTCAATTCAAAGTGTGGAAAACCTGAAAATGAAGTAACTCTTATTGTAAAATATTTAGATTATCTTGAGTATAGACCATGCTGTTTGCCAATTATTAAATTATTAAGCGTTGAAGATGCATTCTCGAAAAAGAACTTCATTGTTTTTTCATGCTGTAAGCTTTGGTAAATAAAACCTCTGCTATTAACCAAATCCAATTATGTTTCTCCCTTTCATCGCATGTTTAAAATAATTAACTTTTTAATCGAAATTGAAAGTAAAATAAAATGGCAATAAATCACAAACTCATTGCAGATTCTGTAACATTTTTCATCTTCGTTTGAGTGTAAAACAAATTCAAATGCTGAAAAAAAATCGATTTAATCGGCGTGAACTACGTGTTCGCACAGGGCCTATTTTAAGTAATCCATTTTTCACACCGCGCCCTATGTACTTCATAAATTGTGATTTATTGTGCGTATACTGAAGGTCCAAACCTAATGAGCTGCAGACCGGTTCTATCTGGTCGATTTATATGAACTGTTTCACTGCCAATTTTCAGAGAACGAAAACTAGAAACGTGTATGCGACTTTTTTATAATAGCCCCTGTTTTCGCATTGATTGACTAATTGAATTACTCATAAATCCATGCGAATGAGCAGCATGAAAATCGACAAAGATTATTTGTGTAACACGCCGTGTATGTTGCTGTTGAAAACAACATAACAAACAATAATAATTTGTAAATTAAAGAAAATTAATAAATTCAAAAAGGTTTTAAGTGAACCTACATCTCAGTTCAATATACTGAAGGTTTTACATTTAAAATTGCGAAATAATTATTTTGTTTCCATAAAATTAAATTACATTTTGCAATGAACTTTCTTTACATTTTTTACGATGTAATTTCAAATCGATGCGATCTACAAATTAAATATAGGTAAGAAAAGGTCTGATGGACAGTAAACTTAAATGATTTTCATATTTGGCTTTCAATTTAGTTCAGAATCATATGAAGGGAACAGACGACAGGCGCCAGTAGTGGCGACTTCTATATGGCAAGTGTGCCACGTGTCACATATAACTGAAAGTTAAAAATCTATATGCAACATGAACGAATTTTAGCGCTTAGCCCTCGTAGTAGATTCTCCAAAATTAATTTCGTGCTATATGTAGAAATATTTTGTTTTAAACAAAAGATTTGTGTGTTTCGTATTAGTTTCATTTTGGATGCGCTGTAAATTCAGTTACAGTGTGGCGTTTGATATTTATTTTAGCTTCAACAAGGTACAGGCGCGCGGAGCACAGTAGGGCGCTCGGGCGAATACCCTATACGAGTAAATCCAGCAAAATAGTAAAAGAATTTTTGAATTAGTTCAAAATTAGAATTGAAGAAGATAAAACTATTTTCATTATTATTATTTTCATAGCTGAATACGGATCTATATAATACTAAAGTACCCCTGTCGGTGAGGCCATGTATTTTTCGTAGCTGAATAGGATTCGACACACAACTTAATCCTCTTTCTATTGTTCAGTTGAGTACGTTTTACACTAGTGCCGTAGCTGCAAGCTGCAATAAAACCAATGAACCTAATTTTGAAGAATGAGACTGTAAGTCGAACTTTCAATGAAAACTTTATGCTATGCCGCAGATTTTGATTCTGAGAAATTCTCACTCTGATAATTAATTGATTAATTCACAAAATTGGGGGAAAGACACAACCTACAAAATAATTGGCGAGAATAGCAAAAAAAAATCGCTCACTTCGCTCGCGTTTCATATACTGACCACACTGTGACAAGTTGCTGCGGTCGATTTCTAAAGACAACCTGGTGCCAAAACGTTCGTATGAAAATGTTTAATTCGGGAGCGAGTACATTAATGTGTATTCGGTTCCGGCTCGACACCAGGCTTCGTATTTCAAAGTATGGGCAGCCTGGTGATGAAAATCAGTTAAACTAATTGTAACAGCAGTAGAATGTTATACTCACATAAACTTCAATTTGACACTAGTCTGCTGCTGCACTCTACACTCACAGTATAATATATTGATCTTAAGTGTGCACGTGGGCAGCCTGGTGCTGAGTTAATATTTATATGACGTATAGTATTTATTACTGCCATTATGATGACATTAACAGATTTTCGGCTAAGTTGTTTATTCTCTTAAGCTTCTGAAATACGCAGCCTAGTGCCAAGTTGGAACCTATTGCGTACTCGATCCCAACTCGAACATTGTTATAGAAATTTTTTGGCACCAGTCTGCTCAGCTTGAAATGCAGTTTGTTATGATGAATTGCATTTTATTGTCTTCTATCTTCTAGATGACATGGAAAAAGAGTGTCTATGACACATATACAATTTTTCTCCATGAAAATGTTCTATACGATGATT
>CM055404.1:3948342-3969933 GCA_029228625.1 Pseudolycoriella hygida
CAAAAAGCGTTTATCACAACGTTTGAATTTAGTTCTAGTTGTTAAGTTTTCATGTTACTATCAATGCAATTTACCTTCGGTGTTTTACCTCTTGGCCTCCTGGTTGAGGTAAGAGACGGTAATAGACGTAAGTTCTTTCTTGGCGCGAAGAACTGATTTTGAAAGCCGGCCGGCATTCTCTCATAAAACGCATTCATCATAAGTAGGATGTGTTTAATGTAACTGTCTAATTATACAGCGACAGCGACAAAAAAACATTTTTTTCGTAGGGTTTGTGTCCTTGGTGTTTTCTCTGACAACTATTTTGGTATTTTGACTACTTCGACGTAATTCATTTGATTGCAAATAATTTTTGCATTAACTCTGTTTGGAACGTTAAACTAATATGACAACCTACAATCTTTGGAGGGGACTGTCGACTGGTCGACGTTTAACGTTTCAGGTATTGTATCGCAATTATGCGCAGCAAATCGGCACTACTGGCACCACTCCGGTTAAAAGAATGAGTAATACTAAACTCATGGTTATCAGCATGGGAGTTGGAGGATTAATTGGAGCTGGATACTCAGGATATTTATCGTTAACAAGCGGTGGTAATAATGGCTTGACCACACAAACCAAACCGACTGTTATTGACAAGTTCCCAGACAATGTAAAAATCACCCGCAAGATCTACAATCCAAATGACAACACAGATTTGGATTTGGTGCTGTTCCAGTACCAGACGTGTCCTTTTTGTTGCAAGGTCGTTGAAACAAAATTGAATTCTCCTATTATCAAAATAACCATCAAGTTAACTTTTCAGGTTCGCGCTTTTCTCGATAGTCAAGGATTTTCATACTCTGTTGTCGAGGTGGACGCCGTTCTTCGTCAGGGCATTAAATGGTCAAAATATAAGAAAGTTCCTATGCTGTTAGCTAAGCGGAAAGACGGTGAGGAGTTTTTAGTTTCACAAATTCTCGTTTAGTATGTTTGAGAATTGAGGTGCCAGACTAATCAGGAAGGATAGAGGAGAGTTGAGGAAATTAAATTTGATTTTTTTTCTATATTTTATTTGAGGATTGTAATGGGAAGGAAAAACCGAATTTTTTGAGAGAAAAATGTTCTTTTGCATCGTACCGTGGGATAGATTGGTGCCAAATAGCTCAAAAGTACCAATAGAACAGTTTGACGGCCTGACCTACCTTCGACGTTGTTGAAGAGATTGGATTCGATGTCACCTATCAGTCAGAAAGCCTTTTATTAAGGACTTTCGACGAACTCTAGCGCTGTGGGACACTTAGAAATGTCGTACTGTTTGCTGTAGACGAGGTTTTCACTTTTTATTTCTTATATTTATAGGTAAATATGTGCAACTGACTGATTCCAGCATGATAATTTCGGCACTGTCCAGTTTTCTATTAAATACTGATCAAGACATTGGACAGTTAGTCAACTTTTATCCCAACGTATCTTTCGTTGACGAGAACAATAAAGAAAAAACGGACGTTTTAAACAAGTACTTTTTAATGTTCCAAGAAGATCGTCCGCCAAAGTCGACAACGAGAGAGTCAATGGAGTGAGTGTATGTTGCTATATTTTACTGAATGCAACTTAAAAGATAAAATTGAATCCACAGAGACGAACGTAAATGGAGAACATGGGTGGACAACCATTTAGTGCATTTAATTTCACCAAATGTTTACCGAACTTCATCTGAGGCGCGAGAAACGTTCGAATGGTTCTCGCAAGCTGGTGAATGGGACGAGCATTTCCCCAAATGGGAACGCAATTTGATGGTTCACGTTGGTGCATTTGCTATGTGGGCAATTAGTAAAAGACTCAAAAAACGACATGGCCTAACGGACGATGTTAGAATTCATTTGTACGAAGCATGTGACAAATGGACGAATGAAATTGAGAAGAAGAAAACAAAGTTTTTCGGTGGAAATGAACCAAACTTAGCCGATTTGAATGTTTTTGGTGTACTCAATAGCATGGAAGGATGTGAAGCATTTAAAGATTGTCTCCGTAACACAAAAATTGGTAAGTCTCAGCGAAATTGTAGAAATGCCACAAAGTCCAGACCCAACGACGAAAAATTTTTTCTGTACTTTCACTTTTTACATTTTAAGAGATTTTTGCATGCGACATCAGTCGTTTTGGAAGTTTGCTACGGAAACAACCAAAGTTCGGTTGAAAAATGTTCTGTTTTTCGAAAAACAATTTTCCCAAAAAATGGGTTCACAAAAAAAATTTTTCCAGAAAACTTTTTTTTCGAAAAAATTATCTTCAAAAAAATTTCTTAGAAACAAACACATCGTGTCACTTATAAAGCACTTCTTGTAACCTTCGCAACACTTCGTGTCACATCGTTCATGCACTTTCCATATCGTTCCATACATTATCCGTATCGTTCCATACAGTTTCCATATCGTTCCATACACTTTCCACATCATTCCACACACATTTGCGTCGTTCCGTACACTTTCCATATCGTTCCGTACACTTTCCACATCATTCCCTTTTGTACATCGTCCCACACACTTTGTACATCGTTCCACACACTTTCCACATCGTTCCACACACTTTCCACATCGTTCCACACACTTTCCACAAAGTTTCACACACTCTCCACATCGTTTCCACGCACTTCCACCACACTTTCAATATCTCATAATATTCTCCTCTGCAAGATCTATAACTATACTGAAGAAACTAACTCTCTAGGTATTCTAATTCAAAAGATATCAAAAAATCCAAGATGGGGTCACTTTGGCAGCTGACAGCCATTTTCTTAGGATCCCGAAAAATTCTCCTTATTAAACTATAACTTTGCAGAAGACACCAACGTTCTAAGTATTTTCATTCCGGAGCTAAAATTCGAGAGCCTGTAAAACCAGTGCATTTGATAAAAATTTTCAGAGAGAGGACCCTATAATTTCAATGATGAGGTTATAATTTCTATGAAAAAGCACAGTTTTTCTTGCTTGTTTCTATTTTGTTCATGTTGAGAAAATTTCAAATCGAAGAAGTTGTGAAAGACTATAGTAAGTGCAGAAAGTATATCTGAAAATGGTTCATTTTTTGTAAAGCAACCTTGTTAGGTTAATTACAATAAGACCTTTCTTAAAGTAAGGGGCTTAGTACCGCAGGCGAAAATTTTTTGAATTATGGATTTTAGAGTTTTTTATAAGTAGTTATTTTACTTATCCAATTTCCGAGGGGAAATTTTCAAAAGTTCGCCTATATGGTTTCTGGGCCCCAAATGTTTTGTATGGGTTTGTGGACATTTTTTTGGGGTGTGGGGACTGCGTCACGCCTCCGATACCACTTCGGGTATTACTTTTAACAAGGTAAATGTTTTATGAAACAGCATTTTTTCATCTAACATTTCAAATATGACGTCTTTGGCCAAAAAATGTTGCAAGACATCAAATTTGTCACGCTCATGACTAATGTGACATCCTTGTGAAAAAAAACTTGGACTACTTTAACTGTCATGCTCAGCCACCAGCTATTATCCGTCTGCATCATAAGTAGTAGTTAATAAATATTTTCGTCTTATTACAGGTCCATGGTTTAATGCGATGAAAGAATACGTCCAAAACCGTCGAGGAACAGTGCTAAGTCAAGTTGATATGCAGTATTTACCAAATTGATTGATGCACTTCGCAACAACAGATCGTATTCATAAAATAGACTTAATTGATTGAATACAAAGTTTATTTCACCGCATTGCCGGTTGTTTTCATAAAGTACGCGAAAATGATTTCTCTTCTGTTGTTCTTTAATCCTTTCTCAAGTCGATACGCTCTTGCTTGATACCGTCCTTTGTGATGATGTTGAAAATAACTCCATCCCCAGTATAGATGTCTCTTTCTGCAGCTGATATCAAAGTGTCACGAATAATGGCTTTAGCGCGCTCCATCGGAATCGGGCTCCGTTCGACTCCAACTTGATTTTTCAGTCCCACTTGACTATCGAGTACTGGTTGCAATAGCGGTCCAGCCGTCCCACCTGCACTATACTTTTTACGCTCGCAATGACCAATCGGATCGTAACTGTAAACAACTCCTTCACCATTCTCATCAATGCCAGCTAACACATTCGACACGTAATATGGGAAAAATCGGCGATTGTACATGAGAATTGACAGCATTTGTGCCACTGCGGTGGTGGACATTTTTTTGTTATGTAAATGTTCATACATCTGCATTCGAGCTTTTATTAAACTTGCTAACGACAATGTATCACACCAACATCCAGTTGATGCCAAAACCGTTTTTTCAGATAATTTGAATGATTTGTCCTGGTGGCGAGTGTGAATCGAATAGCCAGAACTCAAACGAGTATCGGCTGCAATGATTGCATAGTCGTCGCCAGCAATAGCCACAACAGATCTTAATGAACAAATAAAAAGTTCACCGTCATGTTACCATAACCTTAAATGTTTTATGGTGTTATTCACTCACCCTCCATTCGATTCATAAGGATTGAACCGGACTTGTTTAGCTCCTGGAATCTGATATTCGGGAAAATCCTCAATAGACAGCATTTTTGGTTTATTTTTTGCAAACCGATGAAGCTGAATAGATGCAAACACGAAAAAATAATATTCACTCTAAATGACGTCTAGTGAAATATCATCGTAAACATCGCAACACTAGTACTAGAATTTAATTTCTGCAGGCGGGTAACAGGCCAAGAAAAACAGCCCTGCGAGTTTCTTGATTTATCACGAAAATGAACGAGTGATGGATCCGCAATCACTTTAAAACCAATTCCCAGCAGTTAATTTGTGGGAGTACTAATGATTTATCATTTAATTCGCTGCGTGATTGATTCAGTAACCATCATAAATTCATCCGTTTTTATCGTGCAGAGCCATAGTGTAAAATAATCCAATGCGCTCCAAAAGTGTTACAACATCGCTGCAAATTTCTAATTTTCGTGAATTATACGGAAAAGCGAAATGCTCCGAAATCAGAATCAGATTGAAAAAAGAGAATGCGTTTCATCCAAGACCACAGTAAGACATAAATTCAGATTGATAAAAAATGTACTAGAATTTTCAATGTCAAAACTACAGAATATCCCCGATCGCAGAAATTAAAAAAAAAATATTGGATCTTATTGTGACAGAACTGCGCTGTCATTTATTCAAAATTTCAAAAAGCAATCGCTATCGTTACCGGTTGGCTGACAATTTTAGTGACAGTCCGACAAAGTGTATAATTTTTCGACTGGATTTTCAAATGCGTTGATACTTTTGTTTGCAGAAAAGAAAAGGATGTCGCTGTTCGTATTCAGTTTCTTATTATTTGCGTTGGATAAATTAATGGCCGTTTTTGGTATACCCATTAGAATTCCGAATTTAATTTTGTTAGTTCTTCTCGTTTTGGGAATAGATGCTTGGATTGGATGTGCTGCAGGTAATTTACAACACATTTCTTAGTTGCATTCAGTATTGAGTCTTAGCGATATGCGAAATTTCATAAATTGAGCATTGAGGTTGATGTTTGCTTGGAAGGAAATGGATATTCAATCCGCACAAAGCACAGTGGGGTTGTGACGCAAGTCTTTTTTCGTCGACTTATAAAAGTATCGGCTAATATCACTGATGCGTCACCCCCATTAAGTTTCGATACGCAAACAAAATTACGTTGGGTTCAAAAAATTGCGTCACAAATGCCGGACCCAACGACGAAATAATTTTTCTTTTCTTTCTTTTTGTGAAGATAGCTTTTGTGTCAGGTCGTCAGCTCGGTTCTTTAAAGTTTTGACCTCCTTGTGTCTACGGTGAATGAGGTTATGTATTGCAGGAGTGTTCATATTCTTAGAATTGTTGTTCCTCATCGAGAAATCAATTCTTCTTCTTTCTTTATCATGGCCCCATGGTAGTAAGGGGCCGTGACGCAAGTCATACACGCCAAAAAATTCACAAGAAATTTTTTCGTAGACTAAGGAACTTTTTGACTTGCCCCCGAGCGAGGTACCCACTGGAAAATATTTTTCTCGGACTCTACGCAAAATTTTAGGCCGAAATGCTTTTTTACTCATTAAAGTCGGTTCAGCCAATCCGGAGATATGAATTAAACAATATTGCTATTCAGTATGGAAACGGACCCAAATCGAATATTTTTAAATAGTCAGTTTGATAAACCTTTCTTTCTTTCTTTCTTTGTTTGTGGCAATTTTTGGCAGGATGACCCAAATCTCCAGAACTATGAGAGTTAGAAAGTTGGTAACAAAGGCGAAGTTGTAGAGAATTAAATTAAAGCTTACACGTGTTTCATGGTTTTGGGAAAATATGGGATAACGCCACTTCCAGAATCCAGAGGGATGATTCATACCTCTAGAACTATGGCAGCTAGAAAGTTGCTTACAAACTTACAAAAGTACTGATATCCGCAAAAAACCTCTTACAGAGAAGGTGTGACGCAAGTCTTTATGTCTGCTTACAAAAGCTGTGAAATCAGAAAAGTGTGACGCATTAAGCATATGAGGTAAAACTATTTTCTTCCAGTTACAAAAGTTCTGAAATCAGAGGGGGGTGTCGCATTAAGCTTCGATTCGCAACAAAAATTTTTAAACAAAATTACGTTGAGTTCAAAAAATTGCGTCACAAATGCCAGACCCACCAGCGGAATAATTTTTCAACACTTCCAGTTTATACACGCAAAAATTTAAATTTACCCTAAACGATGTGATAAGAAATAAAAGTCAAATTTTTGCAGCGTAAGAACTGAAAGTGTTGAAAAATTATTCCGCATGAAAACCGAACACAGTAGAGGTCCTAGAACCGAGCCTTGAGGCAAGCCAGTCACTACATCCACTGGATACTACTTTTTGCTATCTTCCAGCCAAGTCTTCCATTCTTTTTTTTATAAATATTTACATTATTTTGTTGCTTCAACTGTTGCCGAAATTTTCCTTTTGGCTAGCCGCCGCCGTCGTGTCGGTATTTATGTTTGCGTGTGAATGCTGAAAGTACAGAAAAATTATTTCGTCTTTGGGTCTGGCATTTGTGACGCAATTTTTTGAACTCAACGTAATTTTGTTAAAAAAAATTGCGTATCTAAGCTTAATGCGTCACCCCCTTTGATATCAGTACTTTTGTTAGTCCTGCGTCACACTCTTACTGTAAGTGTTTTTTTGTGCGAATATCAGTACTTTACGTTTTCCTCTCTACAAATATACAAAATCTGCAGAAAAGTTTTAAAGTTAAAAATTGCTAGAGAAAGCCACCTTCATCGCAAAATGGAAGTTGAAAATTGTTATAGAAACCCTCCAAATTCTATAAATAACTGCATTCTGACATTCGGTCATTTTTCCAAAAAACCATGAAACACGTGTTCGCTAAAATTTGATTCTCTACAACTTCGCCCTGAGAAACAACTTTCAAACCCTCATAGTTCTGGAGATATATGTCATCATTCCAAATTTTTGAAGGGACCATATCTTAGAATTGGATTTTATTTCTTAAGCAAAATCGATCGAGCTGTTTCCGTTGAAGAAATCGACCAGTTAATAATGTTCAACGGAAACTTTTTTGTATGGAAAAATGGAAACTTCAAAAATTCGTATCTCCGGATCCATTGAACCGATTTTAATGAGAAAAATACGCTTTGTCTTAGAATTTTCCGTAGAAGGAAAAATATTTTCATTTATACCCGACCTAGACAGTTAAGTGATAACACTCTCTACCCAGGTAACCATCCTGACACCATTCAACCAACATTACTCGTATTTATTTTCTAGGAATGTTAATTTGCTGGCATAAAGTACGGCAACCAGAGTTTAGCATTGGCCTTTTCATAACTGGCATCTGTTATGTGCATTTCTACAAATATATATATATATATATACTCTACAACATAACGTAATGGAATTTGTATTTTAAATATAAGAAAGAAGTAACGAAAAAAATGCGTAATTATTGTGCAATTAATTGCACTGCACCTTTGTTTTGATTAACATTTGTTGGTAAGAAACATTGTAAGAAACATAGAAAATGAAAAAAAAGCGACGGAGATATTTTAATAAAGTCGTTGAACTGATAAGTATTATCGTAATTTTCTGCTAAAAAATATCCTTTAGAGTTGGGGACGTGCGGGAAATTATTGATTTTCGACTACGTTCTTTGAGTATTCTTGCAATTTCATTGTAGTTGTTATCAGTTATTAGATAAAGTGTCTGTAAAGTGGTTTAAAGAAATTTCTTTCTCACTATATTCGAATTCGAAGCAAATAGCGAGTGTTTAATGTGAAAGAATTAAAAAGCATTAATAAGGGTTTTCAAATTAAATCTATAAAGTTAACATATTTTGAAATCATTTTTTCAGTTATCAGTGACTGAAGTGAACGAAATTCGAGCATTTAATTTTTGAAGTGAAATTATGAGAGAAATGGTATTTCTGAAATTAAATCTGAAAGAAAGTTTTAACTCCACGACTGGGACCCGAACCCAGAATCTTCACGTTTCCGGGGTGCTGCTCTAACCAATTGAGCTACCGTGGACATTTTCAATTCAGATCTAATTTCAAACCGTTGCTTACATACTAACCCATGCATTTGTAGCTAAAGCTAACGCATTTATCGTTATCACGAACTACGCGCGCTTTTTGCCACCTACAAATACCTGTGTCTGTTTATTCTCATAACTGCATGTCCATTAATTCGTATTTGTACTTGAATGTCGACATCAATTCGATGTCATCTAATTGTACAGGGATACCGCTATCAACACATTGCTGCATTGATCGCATAGGACAATGAGAAGTATCTCAATAACAAAGTCAATTGAAATCATATTTTGTTTTGCTTCGACGAAGTCCGTCTATTATGGACATGTGCGCCGGCGTCAAACGACGCCGATCGCCCCCAAAAAAATTGTAAAAAATGAGCTGCCGTCGATTAAAATGAAAAATATCGGTTAACAGATTGCACAACCATCGAGCAACTAAAATCGTTCCGCCGCCGCCAGCCGCCCATCATTTTCATCGTCACGAAAAACTTTAAATCCGTAACTAACATTTTATCAAAGGAATATATTAAATAAAAAATTAAAATGCAATCAAACATCCAAGTTGAAAAACCGTACTCCTTAATATGTTGAGCTTAGCTTAAAGTTTAGTGAGCGCATCTTAGCAATTCTGTAACTAAATTTCACAGAGTGGATGTCCATTCAACATTACAATGTAAATTATCCAAGATTTTTATATAACTTTCCTTTAAAAATTATTACGGTTCAGTCAGTTTTCCTAATAATTGTGGCACTTTCTTAGTGTTATCGATATATATATATATATATATATATATACTTCAAAAAAAGTAAAGACAATGAAAGACATGAAACCCATGAAACCTAAGACTGCAAACTACACATACACATACTAACATAACACTCATTCATGAGACTTAAACCAAACGAGTACAATCGATACGGAATTAATGGAAGTTTATTGAGCGCTATTAAAAGCATTAAGGAGCAGGGCTGTGGTAAGAATAGATTGTGAATTAAGTGAGGTTTCGAGGTTAATGACGGCGTTCGTCAGGTTTGTTGTCTCTCTCCTTCGTTCATAACTTTCATGGACAAAATCATCAAGCAAGCCAATTTGCAGGGGAAAGTGGAACTGGGGAAAGTAATCATGATAATCCAGGCCTATGCGGATGACTTAACTCTGTTAGCGGATAATGCCAATGATTTGCAGAAGGGATTGGCTGCCTGAATGTCGCATGTGAGGAGTACAGGATGAAGATAAGTGTAAGCAAAACTAAGGTTATGCATGTCGGCAAATCTCGGAAAGATGTATCTTGTAGTGTAAATGGGGAGTAGTTGGACAAGTTAGGGAGTTTAAATATTAAGGTTTTCTCAGAGGCTGGTAAGCTAGTTAGGGAATTCGAAGAAAGGAAGAAAATGGGAAACTCAGAGGCCAGTCAGTTGAGGTCACTTGTGTTCAATAAAAAGGAATTAAATAGCGGCACAAAAGTATAAACGCTCTATAAAATTTGATGATGATGATGACGTTATGCAGAGGGACAGTTTGTCATAGAATCCGTTCGGCATATAGGGCTTTCTAATGTGCTACTGTCATTCCTGCGAAAACATTGACTCCCCATGGCAATCTTGTTGCAGGTCTATCACACTGTTTGGGTTGAAAGTCACTACTTTAACAAAGCGGAATAGGCAATCGTTGAGGCGAATAGAGATTAGAGAGGTACCTAGTACTGAAGCTTCTTGGTATACTTATAAAGGTAATAACTTGAATATAGCATGTATATTAAACGGTAGGGCAATAGTTCCAAAGGCGAAAGTGCAACGCATTAAATACTGGGGTCATGTGATGTGACGTCCGAGCAGGCACGTGTTACGAAAAGCATTGACCTACAGCACACCTGGAAAGCTCAAACGTTGTCGTCCATGGTTTACATGGAATGAGTCGGATAATAGAGACATTCGGCTTACGAGAGAAAGTAATTGGGTGGGAACGAAAACGTACCATTGAAAAAGTTGAAAGCTCGTTACCGGCTATAAAACCTAACTTCTTTGAGAAAATTTGTATGGGTCTTACCCGTTCAATTTAATTCACAGTTACTGTCTAGAAGGAAACAAAAGGATGCATAATCAACTGTGATGGCCAGTACTGCACTGTCCACGGGCTGAACCGACGCTAAGACCTGACAATGCGAAATTATTACACAATTGTTTGGTTTTTAGACTCTTAACGAGGATACGAAGTTCTTATTGCGTTTGCACGTCTTTCATAATAGTATCGCCCGGTGTAGAATTTGGATGTAATATGAATCGTTCTAGAGTCCCTTACATCCCCTTCAGCCATTTTGTTGGGTGTTTCGATGCACAATATACCAATCCCAACAACTTTTCCCTTAGACCACTTTTCGAAGCACTTCGTTCTTTGTACGGTCTCATAAGAATATTTGCGAAAAACGAAAACGAGATCTAGGGCCCTTGCTTAGTTCAAAGATCAATGCACAATACCTTATCAGTCAGAATTCAGAAACAATTCAAGAAGTTAATACTTATTCTTATTTCCTGCAACCCGCTCTTCGCTAATTGTAGTGGTGACGCAATATTTCCATCATTATTGCTGTGATAAGATTAATTGCTAAGCACTACGCCTTACAAAGTGCTCAAGCCAATGTAAGCAATCTTATTTTTCCTATCGCAAATCACTGTGAATTCCCAAAACTCGTTTTTTCATGACTTAAATGGCGGGTGATAAATAATAAAAGCGTTCACTGAAAGAGTCGCTAACATCGTGACATTCTAGTGGCCTTAGTCTCACGGAAGAGAACCTATGGTATTAACATTATGTGAACATATATTAAGAGATGAGCAGGCGGGAGGGAATTTCAAAGTATGCCCGCGCCTGATTGGAAATGGGCCGGGCAGGGCACACATTTTATGGACACGTTTCGGGTCCGGCAATTTTTTTATATTTTGGGCTAGGGTAAGGCGGGCCAGGGAAGCAAAAAGTGGTGCCCGCTCATCTCTAGTATCTTTCTCGGCTAAGGCCACAGGTGCAGTCGGATCATTAGAGACCACAGTGCCCGGTAATGTCTCTTTATGAAACTTCGGTCTACTCATACCGAGCAATTTTGTAGCTAATGGTAGTACATTCACGTGGGGCACAATTTTTCATCCTTGTGATTACGCTATTTGTCATAACTTATTACAACCATTTTCCTAATAATTATACTTTATAAAACGGAGTTGCGAAAAAGGTTAGCGTCTTCATTAGCGCTTAGTCTCAGCAAAAAAGTGATTAACTAAATCAAACCTTGATAATTCCTATGAATCGTTGACGTTATGCAACGTTGCATAATCTCGAACATAATCTCTTGATAACAGAAATTTATAGAGCTGGTAAAAGATTTTTTTTTTGCATTTTCATAAGTGCAGCTCGGGCGGCTTCACATCGACTCTGTAATTTTTGTGATTTCATAGTTTTCTTTTCATTGAAAATAATTCTTAGAAAAATGAAATTCGAAATAATATCTTTAGTTATCGGGCTCTTTTGTTTGGTGCACTCCAATTCATTAGCGAAAGTGGAAGAAGAAATTTGGAAAAATCTTGACGAATCGAATCTTATCAATGTACTGGTCACATTTAAAAAAGCTGATACCAAATCGGCCTGGAATCGTTTCTACGGTTTAAAGTTGACAAGCCGTGCGGCAATTTTGAACACTCAGCACGCCATTCTGAAGGATCACGCTGATGTTGTGCAACACCATGTTGTTAGCATGCTAAATGAAGCACGACGTCAGAACGATAAAAAACATTATCTTGATCAACTTTGGATCTCGAACGAACTCATCGTCCGTGACGTAGATAGAGAGGTTGTGGAAAAATTGAGACATCATCCGGACGTAGAGTCTTTGGTTGCTGAAAAATTTATTCCATCGCTCGACTTTCTGAAAGAAGAAAGTTTCGATAAGGTCGATTTCAATAACACATTGCAAAACCAATGGAATATTGAAAACGTAGAAGCTCCTGCAGTTTGGGCTAGAGGATCTAGGGGTGAAAATGTTGTCATTGGAATAATTGATTCTGGTGTCCGTTACACTCACATATTACTATCATCAGCTTATCGTGGTAACAGCGATGGAGAAACTCACGATTACAATTGGCGTGCGCCGACTGGAAATGGTCCTACTCCTGTCGATGCTAGCGGTCATGGTACTCACGTTACCGGAAGTGTAGTGGGATCAGTAGGATACGGTGTTGCACCCGGTGCCAAGTGGATGGCTTGTAAAGGATGTGCTGGCACCGATGGAAGCTGCTCCGTTTTCGATCTTCTTTCGTGTGGTAATTGGATAGGTTGCCCCACTGACACATCTGGCGAACAAGCTCAGTGTGGTCGAGCCCCACAGGTTGTCAACAATAGCTGGGGTGGAGCAGGAGGAAACGATTGGTATGAATTAGTTATCGCAGCATGGAGAAATGCTGGAATCGTTCCCATATTTTCTGCTGGAAACAGTGGCACGAATTGTGGCACTCTCGCATCTCCTGGTGATTCCCCTTACGTAGTTGGCGTTGCTTCCATAACTATCAATAATGAGCTTTCTAACTTTTCAAGTGTAGGTCCAGGTCCCGGTGGATTACTGAAGCCAGATATTGCTGCTCCAGGCACCAGTATCTTATCTGCATCTCATCTGAGTGACAACGGTCTTCTTTCAGCTAGCGGAACGAGTATGGCTGCACCCCATGTTAGTGGAGCATCCGCTTTAATTTTGTCTGCTCGTCCCAATTTGAGTATTGAAGAGGTGACAGCTGCCTTAACTGATGGAGCTATATCACATGTGTCACTAGGAAGAGTGTGCAGTGGACGCTCGGAAAGTCAACGACCAAATTACCATACCGGATACGGGCGACTTAATGCCCAGAATTCCGCTTAATTATTCCATCAATTTAAAATAAAGTAACTGTGCAAAAGCTGGTGTTTTCATCTGTCTTTTTGTCAACAATAACTGTTGGGCGATTGTTTTTTCCTTAGGACTCCGAGAAATAGAAACGAGTAGTATTTCATCTGGGACGCAAACACGACAGCTGCGCTATTTTTTAAAGAGTGGGCTAAAGCCTGGGATTGGGGTGAAGATGACGTGGTAGAGCTTTAGTGTCTTCAGCATACCATTAGATGTTGTTTAGATGAATCATTTTATGACGGTGCTGGCGATCGATTCCATTTGATTAAAATTTGGCCTTAGCCGAGTCATGGCTTTCTATTTTGTATGCAGTCGATCCTTGACACCCTTAAAATATGTTTCCTCTAATTGTTGTCTAATGGTTTACCAAAGACTGTAAAACTCGACTAAGACTACACCTCAAGCCGACGACTTAGTCGAGTTGAAAAAGTTTCTCGGCTGTTTTGTCTTCTGGGACGTATTGATGAGAATGGTAAAGGTACACAACATGGTCTATTTATAGCGTAAAAGTCTCAATCTAAGAGGGTGCATAAGAAAAATCAGTTGATAAGTCGATTCGTAAAGTCGAGGGGGCGAATACCAACAGCCTTTCTTGGTTTTTTAGGGTTGGTGAAGGTTCGAACTTTTCTGGTGAGGCATACTTCCATAGGGCTGTACAGTCCGTAGTTTGGACCTAGTTTGCGTTACTTGGCCGTACACGCTAGTTGACGACTTTTGATGAATATTTCTTTAATGAAGAGGTTTTCATTTCTATATCGCATAGAGAAAAATGAGTGAAGCATTTTTGTCGATGTTGGGTGGTGGGACAATTTCCAATGTAATTTAGCAAGGTCGTAATCATGAATTTAGTGAAATTTCTTTACATTCATCTTCATCCCCTGCGACGACGGACGTTGAAGGCTTTCGGGAATCGTACGGGTCGAATCCATTAAATGTATGTACTAGAGCAACAGCGGTAGCTGTAATGGTTGTTCTGTCAAAATAAAAAAAAATTACACCATATTTGCAAAAGGTGAGACTTCTAGAATCTTAGAATTTTAAAATCGATAATAAATTCATTCAGAGAACATAAGACCTTCTACAACAATGAGCGATTGGGATACTGTAACCGTATTGCGTAAGAGAGCTCCAAAAGCCTCAACAATGAAAACCGAATCAGCTGTAAACCAGGCTCGACGTCAGGGTGCTCAAATTGACACCACTCAAAAGTGTATGTTCAATACTTTCGATAAACTAAACTTTTCTTTAATATTCAAATGATTAATAGTTGGTGCTGGAACGAATAAACAGCACCAAACAACTAAGAACACTGCCAAGCTTGACAGAGAAAACGAAGAGTTGAAGCATGACAAAATCCCTCTGGATGTTGGCAAGATAATTCAACAAGGCAGACAAAGTAAAGGATTGAGTCAAAAAGACCTTGCCACTGTGAGTATTTCTCTTTCCCAAGTTATATTTTGACACTTTTGCACACATTTTGTGATAAATTATGATGGAAACACACGAAAGACCGAATCGAAAATGTTAACATAAAAATGAAAAACGTGTTGCGTATCTATTGTTATTTTGCAACGAGGTGTCGATCTATTATGGTTCATTATTCAGCTACACAAATATACGACTTTTGTGTCGCTGCTCTAACAGTCCCTATGTTTAGTACGTTTGTGGCTTACCGTTTTACTCCGACGTTTGGGAAATGGGTAATTTGAATCGAGGAGCAGGGATAACGCCAAATAAACGGGAAAAGAATGCTGATGTTAAACATCGTTTCTCGCGGAATAAACTGTTATCATTCTATTTTGCACTCATGTGTCGTATTAGTCGAAAAAAAATAAACGGAAGGTAAATAAATTAAAGTCCAAATATATTTATTGATTAAACATCACAAAAAACTGCAAATAAAATGGTAAAGCCCATAAGCTTCATAAAAACGTTAGAGGAGAAATGCTTGTAATACGAGTAGAGGGGGAGCATCGATCATGGTCGTTAGATGCAGAATCTGCAAAAAAAAAATGGACCGCCTGTCTGTCACCGCGATGAGTTCCCTGAAAGGTAAATACATTGAAGAAATTTATAACTTGCACATTCTACACATTGACACGTTCCATCACTTTCAGCTTTTTTGTCGTGGGGTAAAAAAAGGGGTAAATGTGAAAATTATAAATTTCTTCATTGTAATTAAAAAGCTTTTAATGGAATTGAAAGTTTGTCTTTGTTCTACTTGAATGCATAAGTGAAAATGTTTAAGTTATTCGAGAAGTAGGGTCCTTAGCGTGGGCCTATTGTATGAGTGGGTTTTTAATGAGGTTTCCTGTATAGTGTTGTAGAGAATAGTCATGTTCGATAAATCCTTCGATTGATAAAATCATGGGCGCGCGGTAGCGATGCGCTCTTGACGCAAGTCCCCATACGAACAAAAAATTCGGAACAATTTTTTTCGTAGACTTCGGAACCATATATACAGCTAAGTTTTCACTTCCCCCCCCCCCTTGTGACGAGCCCCCCGGAAAATATCTTTCCTGGATTCTACGGAAAATTCTAAGGGTCTTTTCACTCATTCAAATCGGTTCAGTGGATCCGACGATATGACCTTTAGAAAATGATGATTTCCTATGCAAAAAGTGCATTTGCATAGAAGCCAAAGATAATGGAAACATCCTACGTTAGTTAGTAAGTTATTTATTTAGTTAGTTAGTTAGTTCCAGGGCCATTTGTCTGAAAAACCGTAAAAAACCATTTTTTTGGCTGCGGCTCGAAAACGGCTCGATAACTTTTCTTGAAAATTTGCAGGGACCTTCGGGTGGGCATTCTACGTCGTATGAGATTTTAAAAAAGGGGGGGTACCGGCCACGTTTGGGCCCGCAGCCCACACTCCAAAAAAAAAAAAAAAAAAACGTCCACAAGCCCAAAAAACTGGCTGGAGGAGCTGGGAACTGGCTGGGACAAGGAGCCATACATAGGCGAACTTTTGAGTTTTCTCCCCTCGCCTCCATCACCCTCTAAATTTTTTAAAAAAAATTCACGTCGCAGCAGCTTTCAAACGAGCCCTCACTCTTAAAAATCGGTTGAAAATTGGCTGAGATATCGAGGTTTGAAAATGACATTTTTGTGTAGTGAATAAATTTTTCTATTGTTCTCATCATTATGGAAACTTTTTTTCTGATCTGTCGGTTTCTATCTATCTATGTTCTATCTATCTATGTTCTATCTATTAATAATTTTCGATCTCGTCACCTAAGGCCATGATTGATGCCCCACCCCTACTCCCGGGTCGAAATTCGACTGGTTACAAACGTCGTGGTAAACGCATAGGCCGCGCCATTTTCGAAGAACTTTGTATCTTTGTACGGGTTTAAAAATTAGTTTTAATTTCTTTTTTAAATTTTGGCGGTCAAAATACCACTTCGGTTCGCATTCCTTTCCATATGCGTTAGAGATTTGGATTTTTAGATTAACGAAAGTTTTTCTTATTTTCAGAAAATTTGCGAAAAACCTCAGGTGGTTCAGGACTATGAAGCTGGTCGTGGAATTCCAAATAATTTAATTTTGGGAAAGATCGAAAAAGTAATTGGCTTAAAGCTGCGTGGAAAGGATCGCGGACAATCACTAGCGCCTCCTGGTAAAAAATGAAGTACTGGGGGGCAAAACTTGACAGATCATTGAACAGCTCTAACCCATACTCATTTGGATAAAATTTTGCGATTTATTAAAGAAATTATCGGTTATTTTAGAATGGTAATTGTTGGATATATAAAGATTTATGTGTTTTTCTTGCATAAGAGCTGTTTCTTGTTCATTTCTTAAATACAGCAAATTTCAGATTAATTTCTATAAATTTTCATGAATGGGGTGGTTTAAAGTTTTATCAATTAATGAGTGTAATTCCATAACCTTATCCGAATGTTCAGCATTTAACCTAATTTCTAAGACGAAAATTTTATATTGAAGTTCAGTCGCAATAATCTGAATTCCAAACTAATTTGCTGAATTTGAATTTCTAACTGCATAAGGAAAATTATTATGTGAAAATAAAAGTCATTAGTAATTGTGAAATTATTTTTAGTATTTTGCTACATCCGATTTATCGTGAGTATTTTCATTAGTTTTTTTCAGCCTTCCTCTATTCCAAAAATTCATTTCGCTTAGTCATAGAATTTTCGGTGTTGGTGACATGTTCCCTCAGGGAGTTATCCCCCAGACTGAAAAAATAGAAATTAAGACCGAGAAATTATCACTCAGACAAAATGGCATTATAACACAAGTTACTAAGCCCTTTTTTTCAAGGGTGACGAAATCTTCATAGACACCCGGTCCTCCTAGACCTGGGTAGTGTTGGATTTCATATTTCGATGACCTACCAGCTAAAACCTCTTTCCTTGTTCAGCATGCTCTCGTCTCCCCGGAACCACCACTTTGCAGCTTCCCCATTATCTTTGCAATTACATTATCCGCCACCTTCCACATCTCCACATCGCGACACATCTACTAAATTATGTTGTCGGCATTTACGTCCAGCCTACTCAGCTCACATCATTCCTGTTTGAAACATGGGCAGGCAAATATTACATGCTCCGCAATTTCTCCTTCTTTATCGCATGTCATGCAGAAAGGCGACTCTGCGAATTTACACCTGTGCCAGCTGGAATTTAACTCACCGTGCTTCCTCTGTACCCATGTCGTTACCGTCGGAACGAATTTATGGGTCCACCTTCCTTCATCCGCGGAATCCCACTCTCGCTTCCACTCTCAGTGACTCGGCTCTTAATTGCGTCCTAGTTACTTTGGTAGTTCTCCCCTCATTTTTCTTCACTCTGTGGCATTCGCTGTCTTCCATCAGCGTTATGCATATGAGCATTGTTCCGCCAGTTGTTAACCCCTAGACACCAATATAATGGTACTTGATCTCTAGGTCCAAGGTATGGTGCGCAGATAGCAACTTTTTTATGAAAAACGTAGACAAAATGTGCTTTAGTTTAAAAAAATGTGCTTAAAATGTTCTACCACCGTTACATCGTTTGGTGAAAATTGTGTGTATGCACATGTACATACCAAATGCGGGGGATTGCAATTAAGGCAGAAAAGAGATGAGCATTTTGCGTTGTCAGGATCGACAACTTCGGTCAACTAAAGGAAACATTCAAAATCGGCAACTGTCAAGTAAAAACTTGAAAGTTTTCAACAATTCTGGACAATGGCGCTAAATTATCTGTCAAAGCTGACGAGGAGATATGGGGCCATCCATAAATGACGTCCAGTTTTTTCAGCGCTGCCAGCACATTTAAATTGTTAATAACTCGATAAATATCCATTCTGGCGAGTCAAACATGTGTCCTACCCCCCAATTAGAGGGGTATTTAGTGGGTAGAACACACATTTGACTCGCAAGAATGGATATTTATCGAGTTACTAACGATTTAAATGTGCTGGCAGCACTGAAAAAACTGGACGTCATTTATGGATGGCCCCTAACAAATGGAACTTCAGGTGCTGGATTTCACTGTCCTGAACTCAACGTAGCCGAAATCTTACCCCTTGGTAACTTCATAACAGTATTCCAATCAGAGATAACAGGTATTCTAGGTTGTGTTAACACAATGCTCTCTACTCTGGAAATTTTACCAGAGGATCAACGAAGCGCAAAGTAAGGCTCGAAACAGGTCAAATTCAGGTCAATTCAGGTCACACGTTCAAGATGCTCTAGCCTCCCCAAATCGGAAGCTAAAATCGTCTCAGAGGCCTTCGCAGACTTGTTAAACATTCCTTAACTTTCGTCTTGAATAGATTCGTAGTTTTTTTCATATAATTCAGTGAATCCTGTGATTGAAGGGTAGAAGACATGTTCAGGTCATCAGGTCAGGTCAGGATCATGTTTTTGAGTATCTAGCATTAATTAGTGATGGTGATTTCGCAACAAAAGATACGAAAATCAAACAAGAGTGTTAAATAATGTATTACGAGGCCGTCGAAACATCTGATGTAGCTCATACTTTCAATAAAATTAAGCTGGATTACAAATGAAGACTGACCTGAATTTGGCCTGTTTCGAGCCTTAGCGCAAAGTAACACTAGTTTGGGTTCCAGGTCACAGTGGCATCACCGGAAACGAACAAGCAGGCGAGCTAGCAAGAAGAGCGTCTTCTTCTCCTTTTGTAGGCCCTGAGCCTAGCGTACCCGTGTCTGCATCTACATTGTTCAACATTATAAATCGTTGGAAGACTAGCTCCTTCTCCTCCCACTGGAAATCCCTCAATTACGCAAGGCACTCCAAAAACTGCATTCGAATAAATGAAAAACACACCAAGGTCCTCCTCTCATTCTCCAAGCGAGACGTTAAGAGAATTACGGACATCCTTACTGGGCATTGTTCTCTTAATAAGCATATGCATACGATCGGACTAGCGGACAGTCGACTGTGCAATCGTTGCTGAGATATAGAAACAGCCGTACACCTGCTGTGTCACTGTCCATGTCCAGCCTTCATTATGGCTCGATTCAAGCACTTTGGATCTTTTATAGCGAACCCAAAATCAATAAAAATCCACTCACCCAAAACGGTCCTGGACTACCTCAATCGAATTAAAAGATGGAACCTCTAAGACACGTGGGAATACACAACAGGCCCATTGGCGGCTTAGGTGCAAGAAATATCTAATCAGTGTTTCTACCCACTTTATCCTATCCTATCCTAACGGCAACCTCCCGGAACAAACAAGGACTTCCTAAAGAAACGTCGACTTTTAGAAGAAGAACTTTGATATTTTCTCCGTTTTTCTTGTCATCAAAACTGACTGACTCAAAACTGCTATTGAAATAAAATAGAAACTCATATTTATTTCCCAGCATTCGTACATTAAAGTATTTGTCGAAACAACAATTTATAATTTAATTAAAATCACACTAAATAAAAAATCTCCTCCATTTTCTCCGTCACTGATTCTTGGAAGGAACCCATTATTGACGCGGCGTTTGTTCGTTGAATGGCCATGCTGATTCTTTGTTAAAGGAATCACCTCGTTCTGAATTCATTAGTTTTCGACGTTATTCGTTTCAATAAGGCTTTGAAGAATTTCATAGCTTCCGAACCCCATGGGCCGAATGTCTCCACTGAGAAAGGCACGAGGTGGTAATTCTGATCGATGAGTGTTTTGTATTTATTTTCTTTTAGTCTTGCTCTGTTTTCAGATCTCAGCTGCGTTGCCGGTATTCTGTAAACTTGATTTGACATTACTAGGTGCCAGGGTGTCGGTGCAGGCGGCGTCCCATATAAGTGAACTACCCTTTGACCACGGAACTAGACTTAACCCATCGAATCTTCTGCCGTCATCTCCGTAGAGGCTCCAATTTTAATGGTATGTCGGCTGAAGCAAACGCTTTCTTAATTTGTCAGTTAAACTTAATTCTCCTGGTAACATTTTAAAATGACCGCGTAAATTTGGCGAAATCTCTATAAATCAAAAATCTATTTTTATAACAACTAACCATCGAAAATACGATTCCAAAAATAAAATTCGAACATCTGCGATGAAAGAGTGAAAATTTCATATCCACGAGCTCTGCACAAGTTTTTTTTCACGTCGTGTGCACTCTTCCTAACTGGTAAACAGTCGTCCACTTTTTCATCATGGAATTCATGAATCAAAAAGGATTCTTCAAGGATCTGTACTTAACCATTCAGCAAAATATCACCGAGACAGAAAAATCCGATTTCGGAAAATTAACCATCGACAGCGCACGTTTTGAGTTTGTTACAAATTTGGACTGCATTAAGAAAATGAACTTTCAATGCGAATTTACCAAAAAGAATTTAACTGAGGCATTGAGAATCAAACAACAAGGAAATGTGGCGTTTCAGAATAAAAACTGGGTCGCTGCATTGACTTTATACAATCTATCGCTGATTAATACACCTGAAGAAAATGGTAAGTTTCAATTATAACTAAAGTCACCTAAACCTACAATCTCTGGTTCACTTGTGAAGGTGAAGAGATTTCCATTGTGTACGCGAACCGTTCAGCTGCATTGTATCACATGGAAGATTACGATCAGTCTCTGCGGGATATATCACTGGCAATGCAAAACTATCCAAGACATTTGTTGCACAAACTGTATGAGCGTAAGGCCCGATGCCATTTGGCAAAGAAAGATTTTGACGATGCCATGA
>CM055404.1:3970433-3987090 GCA_029228625.1 Pseudolycoriella hygida
CCTTAGAAGTGATGGCCGAAAGCACGCCGAAAAAATGTCTTAACAAAAATGCAGATGGTAGTAGTTCTTCAGTCGTTCAAAAAGCAAACAAAAACACATGTATGGACTCCGACAAAAGGTTATCGATGAGTTTCGATGAACATGTCTCGAAACGGCAGCAAAAGCGACTACGGAAAAAATTGAAAGAATTAACCCTTGAATGCACTGTACAATTGAATGCAGAAAAAAATCCTCGTAAACGTGGTAGACGCGGTTCGAGCAAGGGAACTGTTGAAGAGAAAAAAGAAGCACAGCCGACAACCGCTATGGGTCGAAAAAATGAAGTTGCCGCAAAGAATTTAATTTTCTCAAAAACTCCAGTGAAAATCCAAGAGAAGGTGGGCGTTTGTATGCCTTCAGTCGAACCCGAACCATCGACGTCAGCGCATCACTTAGATGAACTTATAATAGAGTCCATCGCTCTTGCGTATAAATCCGATGAAGATCGCGATAACTGTTCCAGTTCAGTATCATCGGATTCTTCTCATTTCCCGAATGATGAAGAAACTACATCGCATTTCGCCAAGTCAGATGAAATAGATAGTTCATGCAACGAAAAACGAACTGCGTCTTCTGTAAAATCTACCGACCTGATTGAAACAACCGTGTTGAATGAAGACGTCGCAGTGGTGAGTTCAAAATGAAATTTTGCATTTTTTTAGAATCACGTTGAGACATGGTAGATTAAAGTCCCATTCTAAGAATTGATCATTAAATGTTTTTACAGTTGAAGTAAATCGACTTTTATTTCGGACACAAACTTGTTGTCGAAAGCATATCTCTATATTCACGTTTCCGTTAATGAAGTCAATTTTTTTGGAAATTTCATTTTCATATTATGTTCCAATTTCTGGTAAAAGTCTCCAAAAAATTCTAATGAACTTGAGCCAACAAGATGAAAATGGGAACAACCAAGACCCACCTCTTG
The DNA here is from genome assembly GCA_029228625.1 of Pseudolycoriella hygida. Taxonomy (NCBI): domain Eukaryota; kingdom Metazoa; phylum Arthropoda; class Insecta; order Diptera; family Sciaridae; genus Pseudolycoriella; species Pseudolycoriella hygida. Next base: position 3,971,401 of record CM055404.1, read on the forward strand.
ACTGATATTAACCATTTCGTTATAACGAAAGAGGCAATTTCTTATGTTCAATTTGTTTTAGAAAACGATGTTCCATTCTATCAAAATAAGCAAGTGAAAAGAAAAAAAATTAAATAAAATTGCGATTTTGTTTCATAGTTGCACTAGTTCTCTTCACATGGCGGCGTTGACAGTAGTGATAGATTTAAAATTCATATGAAGAATATTATGCATTTTCCAAGTGAAACTTGGAAATATGTCTTTCGCATATTTGTTCTGTTGATTTTGATACAATTGTTTAGTGAAAATAGTTTTTTACCACCTAGGAAAGTACATAATTTTGCCCACTGAAAAAAAAACGAAAATAACTTCATATCACGGGGAGAACGCGAAATCTTAAGCCTTAACGTGAGGAGAAGAAGTAAGCATTCAAAGTGTGAGACGTAGTTTTTTTGTTATTTTTAGGACGGCTGATTTTACTTTCCTCTCTTTTCGTGAAATGAACAATTTTTGTCCGGAAGTAAATAAAAATATTCCTGAAAATTCCGGAATTGTTGAATAATAAATTGGGACTTTTCAATCCAACCGTGTGCCAATGCCCTTTATCTCGTTGTTTCAAGAAACAAATTATAAAACTCGTGTGATTACGCACCTCGCCTCGCTCGGCCCGCAAACATCACACTCGTAAAAATTTTTAATTGAGTTTTCTAACAACTTTCCCCATGTTTTCTTTAAAATTTTGTGTATGCAAAACCATTGTTTTTGTACAATCCTATATTTTGTTAGTTAACCAACAGCCCGACAAATGACCATTTTTGATAACTTCTTTGAGCAATACTTCCACAATGCTGTCTTTAACATGTTTATGTTCAAAACCATTGTTTTTGTAAATTATTCTTTCTGATAGCTAGCTATTCACTATCAAGTTGATGGTTAATCAATTATCAAGTTGATGGTCGAACTATCACTGCGATAGTGTGAACTATCACCGTGACAGTGCGAACTATTATGGTGATAGTTCAAACCATCGCTGTGACACTTTAAACCATCATGGTGATAGATCAAACTATCATTGTGATAGTTCAAACTCATACTTTGATAGTTCAAACTCATACTGTGATAGTTCAAACTATCACTGGGATAGTTCAAATCATTAAATACAGTGACTATAAAATTTATTGTGAAAAAATGTTGTGACAGTGTTTTGAAATCTTCCAGGAATTACGATTCCTCTGGAAATTCTGATTCACCTGGAATTTTTATTTCTCAGGTAGCAAGATGTTTCTGGACTTGCCCGGTAATCACGATTATCGGTCGGCGGCAGTCCGTGGACTTTTCACCAATAGAGCACATATGAAAGACGTGTAGTACATGTTGGATATCTAATTTTATGTATCTTTCGCACGAAAGGCCATTTTAAGCACAAAACACGAAAATTCACTCGGCTCTACTTTTTTTCTCGAACTGAACGTGAGCATTGAATGAGGCAACCCTTGAGCATAGTCAACTTGTGAATGAAACTCGACTAATAAAATCATCATATTAATTATTTATCCATTTAGTAATAATAATCCGCCGTTACAACCCGTCCGGGTCAGAGGCTAGATCATTTTATTTACTAGTTCCGCAATTTTTTTTGTGAGGTTTTTGCTCACATGGACTCTTAGAGATCTTTTCGTTACCGACGTTTTTACTGTGTCAGTGGTAAATTGCACACAGACCTAGTGCCATCTATGATGTACTAGGGTGGAATTTATCCATTTAGAAGATCATAAAAACTAGTTCATGAGCAAAGAAGCTGGGTTCATCTTGAGAAGCTTTATATTTGGTAAATAAAAGCAAATTTTTACAATTTCTGCCCGTCGATATGAAGGCACTCGTCTATTTCTTTAACGATTTACATCGAAACATAAATAGTGTACGTGCGCTTCGGAATTCTCTCTGTCTGAATACACCGCTGCGCTGGACTAGATAATAAAATTAAATTAAATCTTTATTTACTTTTGTTGTTTTAGCTCACTGAAAGTTTGACGATGCACATTAATAAAACGGATACCACACGCAAAGCGTCCACAACGGAAAAGGTTGGCGCGAAGCCAAATGCTCCATTTTTAATAAACAATGAGTGTCGTCTCATCATGACTTTGCTCACGGCAAAAGATGAATCAACGAGAAACTGTTTGCTGCGAAAAGCTGCTGTTGACCGTCACATATTCCTGAAAAATGGTGACAAGGATGTACTTAACAATCGACTGGTGAGGATAAAAAACGTGTTCTCGCCCGCGTCGTCAAAAATTGTCAAGTTTATTGACGATAATACGCCTAAGAGACGTAAGGACAAGGCAACGTTTGAAGGCGAAGTAAATACTTTAGTTCGTCGATACATTTCCGAAGCCGATACGTACAAATACATCTTACAGGAGATGGTTTTGAACAATGGCCGGTACGACTTTTCGAGTGAAGTAAATAAAGTAGCAATCGAGTCATTCGTTAAATCGTTGATTCAGGCAAATTTGGGACGAATTGTAGAGGGTGACATTCGTGTGAATGAGTACGATAATACTGAAGCATACATGACGAATGAAGATGACGACCGTGACATCTACTTTAGTTCTACCTTAATCAGACAATGTGCGTTCCATGGTACCCGTGTGAAAGCATTCGCATTTACAGAAGATGACCGTACGCCTATGAAAGAAGTTGTAAAGAGAATCGTACGAGGATTTGTAGTTGAAATTTTGGATGACCAATCGAGGAAGCAGATAGTCGGCAAATTTGATTTAAATCGCACTAATTCTTCTACCATAGTTATCGTACCGGATGATCGACGTCTACCTCGTTTCAAAATTGATAAGTCTTCCGATGTGATGTTATCCTCTAATGCGATCGTTCCGCAGGCCAATACGTTGTACCTGGTGAAATTAGATTATTGGAAAGAGAAGAAGCCGTACGCCAGCTTAATTGAAGAAATTGGTAAAGCCGATGAATTGGAAACGGGAAATCGTGCTGTTCTGTTGAAGAACAGCCTGAATCCGACGGTTTTCTCGGAGAGTATCTTGAGTGCTTTACCTAAAGAACCATTTGTTATACCAGCAACGGAATACAATTCGAGAGAAAATTTAACAAAGGAATGTATCTTTACCATAGACCCTTCAACGGCCAAAGATTTGGACGACGCTGTCTCATGTACAAAATTGGAAAGCGGTAATTTCGAAGTCGGTGTTCACATTTCGGACGTGAGTTATTTCATCAACGAAAATTCTGAATTAGATAATGTAATAAAAGACCAAGCCACGACCATCTACTTGGTGAACAAAGTCTACCATATGCTACCGCGTCAGCTCTGTGATCTATGCTCTCTACTGCCCGGTCAAGACAAATTGACCTTTTCGGTATTTTGGGAGGTGACACCAAAAGCGGAAATAGTAAGCACACGGTTTGCGAAAACCATAATTAATTCGTGTTCGAAATTCGCTTACGAACACGCTCAGTTGATGATCGATCAGCCGGATAAAGAATTCGAGGAAGGAAATCTGCCAACAATTCATCGATTCACTAGTCGCGAGGTATGCGAAAAAATCAATATGCTGAATGAACTAGCAACAATTTTACGGAAAAAACGATTCGAAAACGGCTGCATCAGCATAAATCAAAAGAAAATTATATTCGATCTAAATGATGACGGTGAACCCATCGCATTCCGGCCAGATGATCGGGGCGAGAGCAATTTCCTCATTGAAGAGTTCATGTTGTTGGCGAATCAATCAGTGGCGAGATTTATTTTTGACAAATTTCCCAATATCGCTGTGTTACGGAACCATGCACCTCCAAAACCGAATATGATGACGGAACTGGTAGCCAAGTTGGAAACGTTGAACTACAAAATGAATGTATCGAGTGCGAAGACCGTAGCTGATTCTATAGCGAAAATAATTCGATCAGCTGGAAACAACGAAGCTTTAATCGCTGTGCTAAATTCAATGATAGCAAAGCCAATGGTTCGAGCAGAGTAAGCTCATCTCTTCATTGTTTTCTGAAAGTCGGTCTCATCTTGTCTTTCTGTTTGTTTGCAGGTATGTTTGCAGCGGTCATATCAATAATGCCAAAGGGTTGCGACATTATGCATTGTCCATACCAATCTACACGCATTTCACCAGTCCAATTCGACGTTATCCCGATATTTTGGTGCATAGGTAAGGCAGAAATAACCGTAATTTCAGCAATGATATAAAGATGAGAACTTAACGTGAGCAGAAGAGAATGACTTTAATAGGTATTTGATAACTTCTACCTTTATCTTATGGGCAACGACTCATGTCTGGCATTCCTACTGTCTACATTCTACCACTCTATGAAGAATTGTCGACCGAGAAGTTAGCCCATAGATAATCTTGTGTCCAGTGCAAAAATCCCAACCAGCGTAACGCCAATCTTTCTCCGCAGTGAAATTTGCGCCTTTGAAAATATTAGCGAGATTTCCTAGGGGCTGTTCACAAAGTACGCATGCTAAAAAAAGCATTTTTAACCCCCTTCCCCTCGCACGGATATTTTCATATATTAGGATGTTAGGCAGCACCCTTTTTATACCCGTACGAAGATACGAACTTCTTCAAAAACGGGAATTTTCTCATTTGTAACTGGTCGAATTTCGACCCGGGAGTACAGTGGTGCACCGATCATGGTCCTTAGAGGGCGAAACAGCAATAAAAAAATGTCCCTTCGTCTGTCTGTCAACACGATAACTCGAATAAGACTCAAACGATTTTCAAAAACTTTTTTTCCCTGAAAAGTAATCAAAAAATCTTTTATGGGATTGAATCTGGGAACTGTCGGCCTTCGCGCTGGGGTCGTTTAAGTGGTTCTTGGTCTTTTATCCACAATTCGAGTAAATTTTTTCCGATTTTCATCAATTTTTATTTGTTCAAAAGGTCTGGGTATGCCAGACAGTTTATGGAAGAAAATTTTTTGAATTTGAGCTTTTGGACTTAGCCAACGTTCGAAAACAGACACTTCATACAAAATTTTTGTCATTTGTATGGGAAAAAGCAGACAGGGGGAGGGGGGGGGGTTCGAAAACTCGGAAAAAAAGCAGACGTCATTTATGGACGCTCCCTTTTGATCGAGAAATATACTACTGAAAAACATTATCCTCGAAATTGGGTATTTTTGATCTCAAAATCGGCAAATTTTTCTCTGATAAAGGGAAAAATTTGGAAGTCGAATTTCGATACAATAACATAAATTTAGTCCTAGTGAATGCTGTTTTTTCATAAGTTTATGTTTTCATTAAGACTTTTAGCTGCGGCGCTGAATATTGCGCCGATTCCAACACGATCTCCTAGCGAACTAAGGCAAATCACTAGGAATTGTAATGATCAAAAGTACAACGCTAAGCTGGCAGGCGAAGATAGTACAAATTTATACTTTCTGCACTATCTGAGGCTAGTCGGGCCAATTAAAATGCGAGCTGCAATAAAGGAATTATCGAAAGGCACTGATTTGCACATAATGTTGATCGACAGCGGACATAACATTCGTGTCAATATGAAGGTTTGTTGCATCGTATTTTCATTTCATGTCAATCAAATGCTAACAAAATCTGTTATTGGTCGTAGAATAACGAGCCAGAAGTTAAATTTATAATTGCTAATGGTGTTCCAAGCATACAATTCGTGGGGTGCGGCGCTTCAACAGCTATTCGAGCAAATATTTTTGACCCTGTACTTGTTGAGGTATGTGCTAAAAACGATAAAATAAAAGCTCAGCTGGTACCAGTAAATTAAGTACCACTTATACACACACATCGTTGAAACAAAGATAATTTTTAGAAAGTTTTTGTAATAAATATTTTATTAGAAATTTTTTGTAATAAATATTAATCAAGCGACAAGAACACTTTTGTATTTAAAACTCTGACTTCTATTTGGTCCAACCGTCTGTCACAAACAATTTTTAATATCAACGTTGAAAGGGACAAAACTGACGCAAGTCACACGCGAAATCGCTATCTCTTTTTCTATCTCGATTTCGTCAACCTATGTTGGGATCTCGGAAACGGCTCGATCGATTTTGCTGAAATTTATAGGGTAGCTTAAGATCATTATTTTAGTTGACGCGTATTTTTTTTCCTTAAAACAACAATTCCTTGGATTTCTTGGATTTAGTCGCCTTCAGACTCAGTAAGGATGCCTTAATAACTCTAAAGCTATAAGAGTTAGAAGGTTACTTATGAAAAGGCAAAGTTGTAGAGAGTTAAATTTTAGTGACTACTTGTTTTTGGATTATTTTCGAGAAATATACCAGCTTCTTGAATTAGTGGTTCTGCAACAAAAAAATGATAAATGAGTCTCAACTCTCAAACAATCGGAGTTAGAAAATTGCTTCCAAGGGCAAAGTTGCAGAGAATTAAATTTTAGTGAACACATGTCTAAGGGCTTTGGAGAAATATGGCCCAATCCTTGGGATATGGCCACTTCTAGAATTCGGAGGGATGACCCATTTCTCTAGAACTGTGAGAGTTAGAATTTATTAGAAAAATTATTTCGTCAATTTTTTGAAATCAACGTAGTTTTGTTTTAAAAACAATTTTGCTACTTATTTTATCATTTCTGCCAGTGATTTCATAAAAATTTCCTGCTGACGCTGTCACTTCATATATTTGTGATTAGAAGACATCCGCTATGAGAAAGATTACTAAAGATTACTAAATAAAGCGTTTGAGCAAAACAAAATTTATTTTAGCAATTCGACTCTGAAATAAGTAGTGACTGCAAAGACAAGTGATTCGAATTAAAAGTGTAGAATGTCTGAGAGAAGTCAGAGGTTTACCAGCAACGGATCTGATATTGTGACGAGTAATGTCAAGAATTTCTTGACAATTCTACAGGCTGTCGAGATGCATTCAGCTACACACGAAGAGCTGATTAAGGGTCTTCAAGATGAAATTAAATCACATATAAACTTAAAAACGGACTGGAACTCGGCCCTTCAATGGTTTCCGATAAGGGAAACTGGTGACTGAGCGAAGAACGAGTATTACCACTTGGCTTTGTGAACGTTTAGTCTGAATACATTCTATGGTGAATTTAATGAGGTGAAAAAATAAAACATTTTATGAAACTATGCAGAATTATTGACTAGCTGATGATGACGTTTAAAACTCGTTATTTCTTCTGAAAATCGTCGTTTTTTCTGGATTAATTATCCATATTGACACATTAAGTCTGTTAAAAATGCGCCGCGAATTAATATGCGCAAATTTTGCGCCTTGGGAGGTCAAGGGGGTATAACCCCGCTTGCGAAGTCTAAGGAGCAGAGTCCCTAGTGGTGCTTGGGGCATAGCTCCAAAAAGGTATCAGTAAGGGTATGGCCGCCTTAAAACGGGCTTTCACGGGCTTTGATGAACCTACAATAGTTACAATTCATTTTATAGACACTTTTGTTTAGAGATGAGCGGGTCGACCATTTTTCGAAACCCAACCCGGACCGAACCCGACCCGATAAAATTTTTCGAAACCCGAGACCCGAATGGTTTTACAACCCGACCCGAACCGAACCCGACCAGATTAAAATTTTAGAAACCCGAAATCCGAACTGTTTTAAAACCAGACTTGGACCGAACGAGACACTCAAGTTTTTCGAAACTCACAACACAAATTACTTCAAAACAAAAATTATTTCAACGCCCGACGTCTGCATTCTTTACGGACCTTAGAATAAAACAAAATTCGTGTAATGTAAGATAATAAAATTTTGACGAGTTTTGCAAAATATAAAAAGTCAATAAAGGATCGGGACCCGAGTAAAATGATACAACAACCCGACCCGATAAAATTTTTCGAAATCCGAAACCCGAACTGTTTCCAAACCCGGCCCGGACCGAACCCGACCCGATTAAAATTTTCGAAACCCGAAACCCATGAACCCGAAAAAAACAATTCGGGTTCGGGTCGGGTTTTTTGAAGTTTCGGGCAACCCGCTCATCTCTACTTTTGTTGACTTTTCTATTGACTAAACAACATTCACAAAAAAAACATTTTGGCGTTTCTTCACATTTTGGTGATTTTCTTGGCGATACTTAACATTGTGGCGATTTGTTTTGCGTTTCATGAATTTTTGTTATCGACAAGAAAAATCGCCAAAGCGAGAAAAATGACCAAACGTCATATTGCCAATTTTTTTTTTAATATTTGAATTTGGCGATATTTCAGGGCTGTTATGACTTCCAGAAGAAGCGTTGAATTCCAGAAGAAGCGTTGAATTCCAGAAGAATTGACGAGAAGAAATAATTTTTTTTCGCCTATTTGAACTCGTCATTTCTGGAAGTCGTCATTTTTTCTTACCATTTCTTCTAAAATTCGTCTTTTTTTTAAATTCAACATTAAATTCATTCATGAACTTGGCCAGCTGGTAATACTCACAAAGAGTTGCACAATCTTATGATTCTTCACTGTAATACAATTTTTTATATTTTCAATATATCTACTATGAATGTAGCAGGAGTATATGTAAATGTTACAGGGCTGCGGACCGAAAAACCTTATTATTTCCAAGGACAGTGTTTTGCTAAAACTCAGTGCAAAATCATCGATTGCGGATTTATCTCCCAGACACAATAACGGGAATAAAATGTGCCGAGATCAAAGTGAACCGAATAGAGGTCCAAGACTCCGTTCTACAATGCATGCAGCATGAGCAGTTTTGTATATTTAGCATCCGAAAGTTTGGTGACTTCACTTGTAAAATGTATTTTAAAAGAGAAAACACAGAAACCAAGATTTCCATTTCATGCAAGTATAGGCAGGTACCGTCATGAAATGGAAAGATTTTCTGATTATTCAATAAAATTTTTGTAAAACAATCAACATTCACATAATTCACCGTTGCGCTCACATTTTCGCAGACTGTTGTGAAGAAGGGAGCTCCGTACGCTGCGAAATGATTTCTCCATCACCTTCTGTCAAACTCTGTTTTATGTGAGTATCGACCAGTTTCACATCCATTTGAGAATTTAAAATAGGACAAAATGGATTTCCTTTGCTTTTAAGATTTTCTGCAATTGCAGCATCTACGCTCCCGTACCGCATTTCATTTCCTGGAAATTACACACTTTTATATGGTGTCGATGCAGATTGTAACAGAAATTACCTATGACTGCCATGCTGTCAGCACAATTTGTGGTAGCAGTTATGAGTCCGGCTTTCGTTTCTTTCAGAGCATCGTCTTGTGAAAATGAATACTCGACTCCATATTTCTCCTTGAGCAATTTAAGTCTCTGCATGGAATCATCATCTTTCTCATAAAATGGAAACTCCAAGTGTTTGATCACAGCAGCCACCCTACCATCACAAAATAATCTTTCCAGTCCGTCAACGACTCCGCTTAAAATAAACTTGTTTACTATGTGGCCGAAGTCTTGGGCAAAAAATCCAGTTCCGTATTTGAGAAACTTGAAATTTAGCCGATCGTCGTTGCTGTGTTTTTCAACTGTATCAATCAGTGCTGTTCCCGAGAGTAGAACATCGTTCGCAACAAATTGTCGATAGGCATAAGTGTCAAAATATACCTTTCTTCGCCATAGGCCACCTTAAAAGCAAGACATTTCCGTTCGAATGAGGATCTCCGTAGAATTGTTTTCACTGAAAAAAAACTTACTTTGCACTGCTACAAACCGATTGTCATCTTTGTCTACTTGGTCGTATGTCTTTTTCTTTTCTCCCACCACATTCTCAAAGATTAAGTCGTCTAAAGGTCTAATTCCGGCGTTGTCGGGTCTAATCACGACCAGCCTTCCAGTATTATACGCTTGTTGAAACTGTAGACCTGCCAAGTCGACCACATAAACTTGTACATTGAGTTGCTTCCGTCTCTCCACTCTGAAACCTGTAGGCGAATCCAGACGTGAATGACTATTTCCAACTAAATCTAAATCGAAACACAACCTCCATAGTGAGTCGTTGTGTCTTTTCCCACAATAACGGTTTGACGAACCAGATCCTTTAACGCAATAATTTCGTCATGGTTGCCCTCCAAGGAAGGATAGTTGGAAAGTTGAATTCTTCCAGACGTATTACTTTGTTCGTTTCTAGCGACCTTTTGCAGTTCCAACAAAGTCAGTGGTGACGATAATCGGAATCTCGACGATCCGGTCGTTGACGAACTGTCATATATTTCGAATTCTGTGCCTTCCAATCTCTCGCCTAATATTTGCAGTCCTTCGGAGACCCATTTTGGTGCGTATAAGGTAATGTTTGCATTTTCAAATCGTCCAATGTCGGATATTTTCTGATCGTACCGCAAATTAATCCTGCATGCCTGAACTGATTTACTAGACGTCATTTTCGGCAATCTGTTGAACATTCGTTTGAATTTTGTTTTTGAAAAAGTGGAACATCAGTTATGGGGCTCACATCAAACTTCCAACTGTTGCAACAACAAGAATTCTTCTGCCAATCAAATTATATTTTTTCCAGTGAATCATCTAAGCTGTAGATTTGATAAACACTTACATTTTCAATTATAATTATCTACTCAAGATATTTTTACCACTAAATGCAATACACCACTCAAGCTATAAAAACTTTAGCATGTGCCGTTCGATATGCTGTTCACAATTGAAAACAAACTTGTAAAAAAACGCTAAAAGAACTGATAATAAATTCAAAATAAAAAACAGCCTTTATCTTTTGACTTGTGACATTTCTTTTTCGTTTTGTTTTTGCGTTAAGAACGTTAAGAACTGTGATGCAAGTCACGATAGGTAAATATTGTGGCGAAAATTCGAACATCTGCACCATGACATTAACAAAGTAAATTTTGAATCTGTTGAAAGGCTAATATTAGCTTTTGAGAAGAGGTGATACCATCTATGAACTGTGAACCGCCAAGAATATAGATAAAACGAAAGCCGCAATCAAAGGGTAAAATACAAAAAATAATTAAATTCAAAAAGCTTGTAAAAGCGGGAAAAGCTTCATTAACAAGCTTTTATCTATTCCAGTTCTGCAAGTTCTGCGTATTGGAAGTGCGTCACACTTTTTTGTTGTTTTTATTTTATAATATCACATCTTGTACGAATGTACAATTCATATGGACTGTTAAGTACATGCTTCCATTCGATGTAATTAAAAGAAATAGTAGTTTGTCCACCATGTTGCGATACGTTGATTTTTTCAGCATCAGTCCTAATATTGTCCATACGAGCCAAAGGCGAGTTGGACAATATTTAGGACGTATGCTGAAAAAATCAAGTATCGCAACGAGGCGGACACACTGCTTTTTGCAACAAACAAATCGATTGACAAGAAAATAACAACCAAACTTAAAAAATTCACTCCACAGAAACCATTATATTTTACAGTGTACAAACAATTTTTGATCAGATTGCAATGCACACATACTACATTGTAACGTCGTATCATATCAACGGAGGGGTACATTTCAGCACATGTATCAAATTTCAAAAGTCATATCGTTACAAGGTGTAAATTTGTTTCACTTCCCCTCACACTCTTAAAAAAATTGGAAACTGTTTCGATTTTGATCGCGTTACCGCATCATGAACAACATCGAAAACAGTCGAAAATCGATTGTGCGTTGCAAAAAATATAATATGTTGCTCATGGTATTGTTACGAGTAATATAATACATACATATAAAGTAGGTGTATGTCGTCGGCACCCCCACCATTTCGAGCTGGGCTCGAAATTGGCTATTTTATGCGCTAGGTTATGTTCTATCGTATACTGGCAATCATAAGTTTTGTGCTCTTCAGTCACCCGCACATAAAAATACTTTTCGTTTAAAACATGTCCTTCCTATTTCATCAATCTTTTTAAAATTATTATGAATGTGAGTGATGTGAGTTGAAATCACAACGTTAGGGACGATTCAAACAGTTCGCTGGCCTTTTTTGGGCGAGGAGGGGTTTGAGAAAAGAGTGCGCTCATATGTTTCGATTTTTTTTTCATGCATTTATGCATGCAAGGGGGTAGGGGGTGCAAAATCCGTCCTTTTTAGCGTGCGAACTATTTAAATGTCCCGTTATGTGCTGACGATAGAGTCCTTTCAATAGTTTAATGCTACCCCCTGTCCAAAGCAAAAAAAAAACAGTTTTTTCTCAAAGTCCTAGGCCTTCCTAAACACAAAACTAAAACATATGCAAGGGGCCCGTACGAATCAGAGTAGATGTGTCAAAGAGAACAGATGTTACACATTACTGTGGATTTAGAAAGCGATGTATGCCAAAAAATTCGTCGCAACAACACCAAATGTGAAATTTATCTGATATGACCAAACCTAATTTCATTCATAAAAAACTGTCAAAAAAAACTGTCAACTGTCAAATTCGCGTCGTCAAAATTGAATTTTTTCAATTTTAGCCTCCGTATCTTTGACATACAGCAATTCATCACACAAGAAATGTAAACAAATTTAATGTTTTGGTTTGTGATGTTATGAAATTCTTCGATCATAATCCGCTCACCATCCCATTAATTTATGACGTGAATGTGGAAAAGTTTTCCATTGAAATTTCAAAGTGTAAAATGACCTTGCGAACTAATTTTTTTATTTTAATTTTTTTAATAAACTTTTCACTAGAAGATAGGTTGGCACCTTCAGCCAGGACTCTTGGTGCCGAAAATTTTAAAACGCCAAAATTACTGAAGTAGCGAGTACACTACATTTCCAGCATTCTGATGCATTCGGTTCTTTAAAAAAAATTAATTTTACATTAGAATTTGACGCTTTTAGCCCTCGCAAAATCTGAAATTTTTCATAAGGTTTAACTTTTTTTTTTTTTTTTGTTATAGCAGGCCACAGCCCATTGCTATAGTTACCAACTTATATACTCTCGAAGGTTGTCGTCCGTATGTATTATTTCCTTGTCAATTCTAGTCTTTTCTTAAAATTTTTGCTTTGTCAGGCTGTAAAAACTGGTTATTTCTCTGTAAAAATGTAATAGTTGCATATCTGTTACATTATTTTTAAATATATCTGTAATTTCTGAATATTTTAGTATTGAGTTGAATTTTATTCTTTGATCATCGAATTTTTTGCATTCAAATATTATGTGGTCCATGGTGTTGTTGACCTGGCATATATCGCATAATGGTGAATCTGTCTGCCCATATTGAAACTGTTTCTTTCCACACATACCGTGGCCTGTCATCATTCTATTTATAATCCTTATTGTAATACCTGGTAAGGGTAGCCCATAAAACCATGACTTAGTTTTAACCGTATGGTGGATCTCCAGGAATTTTCCTTTTTTTGTGGACATTTCCGTGCTATATATTTCCTGCCATTCTTTAATTAATACTTCCCTCAGGGCCCTAATTGCATCCGAGTAAGTGAGTGGGACTATTTCCTCAATAATACATTTAACCCCTTCATTAGCCAATTTATCCACCATTTCATTGCCCTCAATACCACAGTGCGATGGAATCCATTGGATGCTTATTTGTTTTGTATCCATGTCACTAATTAATTTCCATATAGTAGGTACTAAATAATTTTTTGAAGTTCCCACCCCTTCTAGTAGTCTACATCCATTCATAGAATCGGTGTATATGACATGTTTATTTTCTTGTGAAGAGCGGATGACACCTAGGCATTTTAGTATGGCTAACAATTCAATATTTGTTATCTGGATCCTATTATCCACCCCAATGGCCATGAATTTTTCCATCATATCTGTGATACCCATCCCATTACCCTGTTCATTTTTAGATCCGTCCGTATACCATTTTTTAAAGTCAAAATAAAATCTGTCCTGGTTTCTTTCAAAATTTAGCTTCCATTGTTTCCCCGACAGATTACCCTTATTCATATTTGTTCCTTGCATGATTTCTAATTCCTTACGGACTTCTATGTTTTTAGGTTTTACAAAATAAGGCATAGCGAAAAATGGCGATGTGGTTTCAATGTATTGTTGAGCTACTTTACACAGATATGGTTCCGAATCCTTATGTACTATGGGCATATGGTGGCTTGTAAGACGCCCCACCTCCGGTAGATTATATAGTTTGGCTCTAATAATTTCTTTTTGCGTAACCCACTTCTTCCTTATTTCTAGTGGCATGTTACCAGTGGCAGCATACAAAGAGGCCACCGGTGTGGAATTCAGTGCACGAAAGCAAATCCTTATCCCTTTGTTATATAATATAGTGATCTTATTGAGTTCCTTATCTTTAGCCTTGCCATAGATGGATATCCCATAATCAATTATACTTCTTACTGTAGATTGCAAAACATTTATTAACGTTTGAGGGTGTCCCCCCCACTTGTTACCTGCAACATTTTTATAATATTCAGTCTTGCTTGCTTCTATTTTTGGAATCAGTTTTAGGATATGTGTTTTAAAATTAAGTTTGTCGTCCAGCCATATTCCTAGATATTTCACCTCATGGACCCATTGGACAAATTCTGATCCCATCATTAAAAATGGTCCAAATCTTGTCTCATGTGGGAAGAACCACACCGCTTTGGTTTTGTCTTTACTTATGGTCATATCTATATTTCCTATCAAAAGAAGCAATTTGTTCATTGTTTCCTGTAAATGTCCCCTCGCTCCTACCGCAGTGTCCCCCCAGGCTAGTACGGCAATGTCATCAGCGAATTGATACATTTTCGAATGGTTCCCTTCGCAACCGAATAAACCCACTGTGTATATTACAAATAGTAGGGGGCTTAAGACGTCTCCTTGTGGTACACCTTTCCCTGTGTTACATTTTAGACTACCTGCGTTTGTGTCAATTCTCAGGCGCCTTTCTCGAAAACATTCCCCCACCCATTCCACAATTTGTGGTGGTGTGTTCATTTGTACTAGCATTTTCCTAAGTTTACTAAGGTTGACTTTGTTAAATGCATCTTCTAAATCTACGAATACTGCCATCGTTTTCATTCCTTTTTCTTTCATTTCATGTAGAGTTGACAAGAAATGATTGATACAGTCAATAGCAGATTTCTGTCTAACAAAGCCGTAGCTAGCCTGGGGCAGTACGTTTTCTTTGTCTAACCATTGTACCAGCCTGTTTTTTACGAGGGAATTAGTGAGTTTCAAGTATACTGATATAAGTGAGATAGGCCTATGACTATGTAGCCTGGTGTAGTCTCTCCCGGGCTTTGGTATTAGCACAAGCATAATTTCCCTTAGACCATCCGGTATACTATATGAGGACCACATTCTATTGATAACCTCTAGCAATTTATTCTTTAGTGGATCTGGTAGTAATTTAATTGTATCATATGTTACCACATCCGCCCCTGGCGCCGTGGACTTTTTTGAGTTAATCACCTTATCGAGTTCATCCCTGGTAAAGGGTTCCTCCTTGGGTTCCTGTGGTCCTTTCCGCCTCCCTTGTGCCTCCTCCACCCCTCCTTCAATCTGTGCCAAAAATTCCTCCGCCATCTTAGGGTTGTCATACATATAATTGGGCAACCTAAGGTTCCCACAATTTGCTAAAGCTCTTATACTCTGATAAACTTTTTTGAGGGGCGTATGTGGAGAGATCTTTTCAGACCATTCCCTCCAGGCCTTTCTTTTCTCCTCCCTAATTAGACATTTGAGTTTAGCTTTACTTTTCTTAAATGTTATGAGATCCTTAATATTCCTAGACCTAAAGTATTTGACTAGGGCTACCTTAGTATCCTTCTGTAAATTTTTGACCTGTCCCTTCCAATAAGTCTTGGGGTAATACCGCCTTGAAA
>CM055404.1:4000706-4023400 GCA_029228625.1 Pseudolycoriella hygida
TTCACTGTCTCTGTCAGCGTTATGCATATGGGCATCGTCCCGGCTATAACACATACCGCTTCTAAGGATATTGTTCGATATGCGCTTGCTACTCTTATGCTTGCCAGCCTCTGGGCTCTATTAAGCCTTCTCCGATTCCTCTTCGTATCTAGCGCCTGTATCCACGCTGGTGCCCCGTAGCGTACCGATAGGGGTGACACTTGCAAGGAGCCTCCTTTTGCTGCTGCGCGGTCCAAAGCCGTTTGGCATTATTCTGGCCAATGCTGCGGTGGCTTTCATTGCCTTTTCGCACGTGTAGTCCAAGGTAGTCCAAGGTGCAGTGAGGTACAGTGAAATGCAGTAAGGTGTAGTGAGGTGCAACAAGGTGTATTGTAATGAGGTGCACCAAGGTGTAGATATTATAGATGAACAAATTGTTTGTCTTAAACCTCATTCCTTCGGAACCAGTCTCTATATAAAACTGCACCGGGTGAGAATAGCCTCAGGGTAACGGAGAGACTATTGCCACCCGATATCATTAGTCTCTTAAACACACACAACGGTAAAGAATAAAAAAAACTTGTCCCATTGCCTCTGAATCGCTAACGAGTCAGCCCGATCCCAATGTATCGATGAACTAACCTGGACTGTATTGAGGAAACTGAGAAAATGAAAATAAGCTTTTTACCGAATGTACACTTTATTTAAATTTATAACAAGAACCAAAGTGTTAAATTACAAAAGCATAAAGTTACAATTCATAGACTCTTCTTTAAGCATATGGATTGTTGGCTTCGGGTCCGAACAATCCTGCAAGAGGTCTTCGAAGGAGATGGACGGGGTTGGATAAAGATTCAATTGGCTTATCTAAGAGCTCTTTGACAGTTTCAATGGCACTTTTGACCAAATCTGCATTAACAAGTGTTGCAGATAGTCCCCAACAAAGAGCGCTTTGACCATTTTCCGTGATAATTTCAGAGACAAAATTAAATTTGATGATATCCTGAAATGGTTTTTTCATTAAAACGTTCGACTGCAAATTTCGACTCTTACAAGTGTTGTGAGCGCTGTTGTAACAGCTCTGAATGGAATATCTATCGTGTAAGTTTTTCCAACTTCTTGAGGACAAGTTGTCTGCTCACAAAGGTTTTTGTGATAACCGGCAAGCAGTGATGGTAGCAATAATGGACCAGTTGGTAAATTAATAGATAAAGTTCTCCATCACTACCTTCAACAGTTTTTCCGAAGGCAATACCACCCAACTTTCCGTTATATGTACCGTTGGAAAATGGTACTGCCGCCTCGTATACAAGTCTATAGAGACTATCCTTTCCAGATATTATTCCGCAGCATCTAGGAATTTTGCACGTTGCACTGTCGAAACATGGTCCAATAAACGCAGCCTCTGGCTTATCATTTGCTATCCAATAGAATTAATCTGTAGGTTCAAAATCATAATATTCACAAAAGATTTTATGACTCACGTCCTCTGCCACAATTACTCAAGAAACGAACGTCTAATGGATTCAAATCTGGACGCAATTGACCGAAACCTAACAATCAGCAGGGAATCTATAAAGCAAGTACTTTTGAAAGTATTATTGTTGCAGATATAAAAATGCGTTGAAATTAATAATTATCATTAATTCAAAGCATCAGAATAGATGTGGCAAAAAAACTTGAACTAAATCTAAATAAATATTGCCTTAAGAAATTACGCCGACATTAAATTTTATTGGAAATTGCCGAAAAGGTAATATTAAAAAACCCGTCTGAAGCAACTGTAAAAAAAAAATTTAGAAACGAAATTTTCAAGAAAGTTTAAAAAAAATTATACTTCATATCGACAAAAAAGTTTCCATCAATTTACTCAATACAATATAATTTCATTATAATTTTTAGCCTTTCTGGGTGGTGCCAACTTCAAAAATCCGCTTGCATCATGAAAAACATGCCATTTACGTATTTCTGATAAATGTAACTTAATTGGGTGTTTTTTAAAAAGTTAAACTCATTTTTGTGGGCAAAGGAGGCAAAATTTTTGTTCCAAGCCCAGAAAGGCTACCTAAAACCTTTCAAAATTAATATAAGGAAAATTTTTAATGACCTAAAAACCACTTTAACCAAGTAGTGGTCAGAATCAACAATCAACATTTGATCCTCACAGCTCCTGACATCCAAAACGTGATCAATCTGGTTTTTGGTTTGTCCATCAGGTGATACCCATGTCGCTTTGTGGATGTTTTTACGTTCGAAATACGTACTGTTCACAACCATGTTTCTTGATGCTGTGAAATGAACTACCCGCGTACTGTTAACGTAAGAGTTTTCATGGAGGCTGTATTCACCGATTGTGGGACGATAGAAGACTTCGCTATCTAACTACCCAATCCCCAAAAGCATTGTTTGTAAATTTCCGGTGCCAAACCAAACTTTACTGTTAAATGACACTATTCATATTATCGTCAAAGCTGAGTAGTACTGTTAAAAAATATATGTACTCGTGCGATTCGCTTCCAATAAAAATATCCCGCTTGAAACTCTTCGAACTGAGGCATTATTTCAAAAATCTAACGATTTTTACTTTCGAAAACGATTTTACATCATGCGTACTTTAGAAACATGACGTTTGAATGACAGAAAGTGACAATTTGGAATTTCAAAAAGAAGAGACGATAGCATAAGAGAAGTAGTGCATTTCTGAACTTTTGAAATTGATTTCTTATTTCATTGTTTTTGGAAACAAATTTCGCTAGTTCCTTAGTATTTGTGATGGCAGTAAATGACGGCGGGTATGTCACAAACATCACTTGTTTGCAAGCTACATTTTCTTGTAAAATTATTGGAAAACGTCCTTGAGTTTTGATTTGTTTGACTAGTGTTCCACTGCTGATATTTTTATGTAATCTTTTTGTCGCAACGAAATTATTTTTTTACACTTTAGTTCCAAAAAATTTATTTGTTTTCGTAAAGGAAATATTTTTCAAAATCACTCAATAGACGTAAATGGAAGCATTAACGATTTATCCGCTTTTCGAGGCTTCGATTGAGTGTCGTAAAGTAATCATAACCTTGAACTTTTCCTTTATCTGCGCTTTATTCATCTTGTTTTTGGGTTAAGTGTCGTCGTTATCAGTTAATCAATTGTCGCAATTGCAGTTCGTTAATCGCTTTTTTGTTTGCATCGGCTACATTGTATCTTTTCTCTAATTTCTTTATTTGGGTTTCTATCTCATTTCATGCTTGCAAATATCGACATCGGGTGCAGAGTCCAGTAATTATTTGGAATCGAAGAAAATTTCCTTTGGTAAATAAAAGAAACAAAGCGTCGCCTGTGTGAAATAAATTGTGACAAAGACTAAAATGTCTTTAAACAAACCTCTAAGTCCAATAGAGTGAGTTGTTTTTTATTCGAATCCATCATTTAATAATAAATTTGCGTAGATGACGTGATTTTTATAGTGCGATAAGTGCTTTTTATCAAGAAACTAAGAATTTGTAGGAAGTCATTAGGGCTCCGTCACGTGTATGTTTCTTTTGTTACCGACAAAATGTTGTGTTTTTTGTTGCTTGCTTTTGTAGATTGTCGTGAATAGAATCGCCAAAACTGCCAAGTCGGAAAGATTGCTGTCTTCCTGAATTTCACTAACGAAGAGTTCAAATTGAAGGTTGTAGTAATTGACTATTTAACCGTGTCAGTTGTGAAAACAAACAAAACTGATTTTGATGTCACCGTTAAACTTTTGTATATGGAATGTTTGACATTCAACACAGTCAACTGGTCATTCAAACATACCCATTTCCAAAATGTATGGAAAAACCACATTTTCATTCATTTTCAAATAATTCCCTTGACTGAAAGTTAAGGGTCTTACTGACTTAAATGCTGAAAATGAGTGCTACCAAAATGTTGTGAAAAACGTAAAATGTGTGTTTCCGATCTTCCTTGTTCTCGCAATAACTTGACCAATTCTTAACAAATTTAGACGATTTTTTTAAATGTGGAATGTAATTCTTCAGTCTAAGTTCTAAGATGGGTCATATAAGTCTAATGGTTTGTAAGATATGGCAGAAAAAGTAGGTTTTGCTTTAAGTACTATCGTGAACAAGTAAAAAATAGCGTTGCTTAGGCATTGAAATCGGATTTTCACGTGATTAAGAGTTAATAGAAAGTTGGTACATACTTATTATGAGTAGAACGTATTAGGTAACCACCAAGATGGCTGAGTATAGCAGCTATTTCCGGAAAATAGATTTCTTCGAAATTTTCTGTGGACTGTTAGACAAAAACAATGGTTTTGCACACAACAAATTTTAAAGAAAGCAGGGAAAAAGTGTCGTTAGAAAAATCAATCAAACATTTTTACGAGTGTGATTTTTACGGGCCGAGCGAAGCGAGTTTCATAATTTGTTTCTTGAAATAAGGAGCATTGACACTTGTTACACGGCTGGATTGAAAAGTCCCAATTTATTATTCCACAATTCTCACGAGTATTTTCATATACTTCCAAACAAAAATAGTTCATTTCACAAAAAGAGGCGAAAGTAAAACTACTATGGAACAAAATCGCAATTTCCTTTATTTTTCTTTTCACTTGCATATTTTGATAGAATGGAATATCGTTTCCAAAAACAAATTGAGCGAACGAATTGCCTGTTTTCATCGTAACAAAATGGTTAATTATCAGTCAAGAGACCTGACCCACCCTATCATTAAAACATAACCAAAGACCAGTACGTATCAGAATAGATGTGGCAAACAGAATAGATGTGGCAAAGAGACTCGAGCGTATCTAAATATGCAAACAAGCAAACAATCCAACGTTTTCTGTTCTTTTATAACTGTAAGAATTTCAAAGATCCATAGAAATTACCCAATGTAATGTCAAAGGCCCTACCGAAGTACGTCTCAGACCATTCAAATCTAGAAAAGCTTATATCCAAGGACTAAGTCATTTTCCCTAAAGCCCTGAAACGCGTGTTCTTTAAAATTTTATTCTCTACAACTTTGTCTTTGGAAGCAACTTTCTACCTCTCATAGTTCTGGAGATATGGGACTTCCCTGCTAATTCTAGAAGTGGTCATATCCCAGGGTTACGGAATTTTTACCCAAAACCCTGAAATATACGTTCTCTAAAATTTTATTCTCTACAACTTTGCCTTTGGAAGCAACTTTCTACCTCTCATGGTTCTGGAGATTCGGGTCATCCTGCCCAATTATGGAAGTGTCCATATACCAGAATTGGGTCATATTTCCCCAAAACCCTGAAACACGTGTTCGCTTAAATTTAATTCTCTACAACTTTGTCTTTGACAGTAAATCTTCATATTGCATAGTTAAGGAAATATAGACGAAAAACGGTTTTCGTATATGGCCAAGAATCTCGATTTCGTCCATTCCACTGGTCCCAGTGCCCAGACCCCTGATCCGATTCCCACAAAAATTTTTTCCCAGTTTTCTGACATCAAATGCTTTCATTTGACACCGAAATGAGGAATTTCCATCTTTCATCGACCCTTGAAAATTTCATGTCCGGCCTCCACTTCTTCGACCATATCTCCGGAACTACTTCTTCGAATTTGAATCATGGGAGGCATGTACCTTTCAGGGAAAAAGCGTTTAGGCTGATCGGTTGAGCCGTTTGGAAAAGCAAGTGGAGACGGACAGAGTGACAGACGGACATTTTTTTTATGGCTGATTCGTCATCTCTAGACGATAATAGATGCATCCCCCCTCCCACCTCGATCTACCCCATTTTACAATAAAAAATTTTGTAGTAAACGTATAGGACCTTCGTACTCCGTACGGGTCCAAAAATAGTTTCGGAGACCTGCCACTTATTGGGTGTCTTATGGAAAGAGAAACCCAAAATGGCGGAAAAGTGACTTTCTCAATTTTTCCACGACAAGCTTTTCTCAGAAAATTGAAAAAAGAAATGTTCGATGTTTTTGCACCAATACAATATTTTGTGTGAAAGAAGAAGCAATTTTATGAGATTTTTTAAAAAACTAAACTACCTAATGTGCCTTTAAAAAAGTAAGCGATCGTGTTACATTTTTGACGTCCAACGTGAGTTCGAGAATTTTTGTGACATTCGACTGTTTCGTAACTGCTAGCAACACTGAAAGAGCGTAACGTATAACGTAGGCGAATACGATCACGATTTATCTTAATATTTTAAAAAAATGAAGTAGTGAAATCAAATACCGTTTAATGGCGTTTACGTTACACAACATAAGGCATGTGCAGAGAGCCGTTTTGTTCTTTTCTGTAATACACAACCTTTATTATTGTCGAACTAATAACACCATGTGGAACATAGCTGAATACGGAACGAAAAATTGATCTATTAGTGTCGTCTGATAGCTCAGAACAATAGCTTTCAAATAATACTCATAAGTTGGTATCGAAGACAAGAATAAGATGCAAAGACAAGGAATAAATTCCCTTTTTTAACCCGCCAGGATTTTCTGCCGGATTATGAAAAGGGTGGGTCCGTGATGATATTACTTCGAGACGGTTTCATTTGAACATAATACGATCATCTTATAGTATATATAAAATTTTTAAAACAAACAATTCCTACACGCATTGTCGACATAAGTGTGAGCCATGCGATCTTTATGAAATGTTACTCAAAACAATTTAATTAAATGAAAACCGGTTCGTAATTAACAAAGTCAAAAGGTTTATATTCGAGGGTTTTGTGCTCAACAATTTTGTTGCCTGAATTTGTAATGATTAAGAGGGCGTCTGAAAAAAGGTAAAACCTCGTCAATCAAGGCAGCCTGGTGCTGAAATTCTGACTACGCCTAACTGGAAGATCAAGTGAGGTTATTAGTTAGTAACACCATCAAAGTCGGAACCAGGCTCCCCTTAACAAAAGTTACTCTGGAAAAATATCGTTCGATCTCATACAAATATTTATAAAGAACACTTACTCTTGACGCTTCTTAAATGTTCTTCCCACCTTCTACAGCCCTTTTCACTTGTTTTTATGTTACAGTTCACAGTAAAATTGGTTTTCAATTAAAGTAAAAAGGAACGTAACGAGGTTAGCAATTCACTCGATTCGGAATTTTCATTTATATATTTATATATATAAATATATATATATATATAAATATATAATATATAAATAAATATATATAAATATATAATATATATTTATATATCCGAAGAGATTGGAAATATGTTTACCGAAGATTGTCGGGAAAAAAGAAAATATTGTTGCATGAAGATGTGATCTACCATTGTGTCAAATAAAGAAAAATGTCTGTGCCGATTTGTGATATTCTTGAAAAATAATCTTTCCTTCAACGATCATTTACAGTGAACTGAAATCACCTACCACTCACATCATTCAAGAAATATACGAAGTGCAAAATGCACATGAAGCATTTGAAGCAGAATTGGAGAAAGCTTTGGTAGCTCGTATTAATTATATAATTGTGGAACCAGCTAGATTGGGTGATGAGACTGCACGATGGATAACAGTTGGAAATTGCCTACATAAAACTGCCGTCGTTACTGGGCTTGCGTCAATTGTATCCCTTTCATTATGGCCGGATCGTTTGGCGATCTGTGGAGCACCATTATGTGCTATTTCAGTATTTTGTACCGGATTGTACACCGTCAGTTGGAATTATGATCCATGCTGCCAATATCAGGTAAGAACTTCGTTTCAAGAGCATACAAACAAAAATTCTTTGCTCGAATTGTACTTTAGCTTTATAGTGCGCATTGTTACCTCCAGATCACTCTCTTATTTTATGAAAGAAAAAATGAAACATCTTTACGCTCCATGCTGCAATAGCTGCACCATCAAGTTGTTTTGGTCCTCACGATTATAGAGATCATCCTAGTCAGGTCTAACGCACACCACCTCACTGCTTTACATACAATAATATCAGCATTATTGGGTAGCGATAGATTCTTAATATTTCCACTCTTCCTGTCCGTCCGTCCTTGTGTCAATTGCACCTAGATGTACCTCATCGCACATCACTGCACCTACGGAATCAACTTCTTTGACTCCACTCTATCGCTACTTTCCGTTACAAATTTCAATGGTTTATTTTCTTCAGGAAGGAATTTTCGGGAGGTGCCGGTATGTTACCCTTACTCTAGCCTCGCTCCTAGCATTTCTCGTAGATGGTACTGGGTTTGTCGCACATCTTGTGATTGGCACAGTAAAAACATTCCGGTAATGAAAGGATCTCAAAACAGCGAACACAAAGGAAGACACAGCAAAACTAGCAAATGATGATCTACCCTAACCCTTCATGGGTTGTTAAAGCAAATTATTATTATTATTATTATTCAAATAGTGCACACGCTTTTCTCAAGCCCCTCACCTCCCCCAAAAAGCGTGCGCACTATTTGAATGACCCCTAAAGCTTATGGGTCACGTCTTTGATAAGTTTAACGTTAAATTTGGCGTGCCCAAGCGTTCTCAAGAGTGTCTACTTTGCTCAGGTTAGGTCTTTTTTGGAGTTTGAATCTGTATGGTATTGAACCCCATGAAGCGACATATTCAATCAGGATTGAAAAGATTCATAAAAGTTTGCGCGTGGTGTACGGCGTGACGGGACAGCAGCCATCGTAAATCGCCTTAACTCTCTGAGATTGGAGACTCCCTGGCGCTGGGGGTTTCATTTGAGTGTTATCTTCGTTTTTGTTTTGTTACGCCGCCACCGTCTTAAAAGAGGTCCGGATCCTTTAGTTCGAATTCTGTTGATGGTTTCATCTTTTGTTTTACCACCACACCGACTACGACCAACAATAGGATGCTGGCATTTTCAATCATGTCTTACCATACGGTTTTATATTTAGCGCCTCGATGAGGAAGGAGGAGGGAGGAAAACACGCCTCAGGGTTGGTGAGCTTTTCATCGGTTTCTATTAATCAATTTGGACTGTTTTCCCACCTCACTTATTTTCTTGGTGTGTTTTAGTATTTCGCTTTCTTGTATTTTCGATGTCTGATCTGTTTGTTCCTTAACTTTACGTATTCAACTTTGATTTTTCGATTCTTTTCTAATCTCATAAACTTACATTAGTCTTTTTGTGCGCTTTTGTTAAGTGTCATATTTGCAATTCAATTGTTGATATAAGCAATTATAGTCGGAGAAACTATATAAATCGGTTGATAAATAAAAGAAAGTCTAGGAAATGAGAAATTTGGATAGTTTTTCATTGTAGCTCCTTTAGTTGGTTCAGTTGTCGTCTTTCAACAATTCAGTGAAGTGCCAAGAATTGTTACCATTTTCTACAATTTCATGCTGGGCCTACAAGTGGCCATAATGGCTCATATGGTTTTTCCTAATCATAAACAATTAGTCTCTGCTATTGTAAACATCTGAAGTCAAATTTCATGTATTTTGTGCAAATCTTAGAGAGACAATAGAGCTAGACTCTCTAAAAGTTGCACAAATTACATGAAATTTGACTACTCGTTAGACATAATAATGATAACCGTGCTCAATTCACCATAGATCATTCACAATTTCACTCACAAAGTGAGGCATTGGTGAGGCCCTGGTGGTGCCTAGCAAAGTTTGCTTTCCTTATCCACATTATCCTATCCTATTTTTCAGAGTATTTTTCAGGGTTCTTAGTTGGAACACTCAGTTACTCAGTAAAGAACAGTCATTACACCAAATTCAACATTACATGTCTTTTGGTAACTGATCGCATGCAAATAACACTTTGCTTTGTAGAAACAAATAATTTAGTTAATTAAGTTAAAATCCAACTGTACAAGAAAATTTACGTGGTTATCGTTTCAGGTCGAACGTGACTCCAAAAAACTGTCCAAAGTACCAAATCTCAGCAATTTCTCATCACCTGTAGTCCTAGTATTTAGTTCTAATAACAAAACAAAATATTTGCATAGAAGTATCACATTGCTTTCAGCGGCATTTTGTGCATGGAAAATATTCGAGGCGTTGAAATAATAGAAAAAATGGAACAGAAAACAAAAAACAATTACAATCACCCATGCCGCGCTTCGCAAAAAATGAAAAGAAAAACAAAACAATTATCAACAAATAAATTATTTCTAGACGTTTGTGGATCAACGACGAAAAATTTCAAAAGAATTTGTGAACAACTAAAATGGCAATAATGGTTAGATTTAGTTTTCGAAACCTCAAAGTGAGAAGAATGTTGTTAAAGTTTGTTAGTAGTTTACGACACAAGGTCCTACATTATAGGCTGAAATTAACCGCTTTGTTTCGTTGCTCAAAATGAAAACATAGACGAATATACGCCCATACTTTTATTTTGCATTTTTTCTAAAAATTTTATTTGTTTAATGTAAGCGAAAAGATTTACGATTTTGGTCTCAATGCAGTCATGAGCTCCAGAAAAGTTTTTCTTATGTTTATTCGATAAGTTGATCAACTCTGCAAGACTCGATTTATTTTGTATGTTTAGAATTTAAGTGAATTAGAGCACAAGCGAAAATTGTAGTAGTAAATTGTTTGACTTGAAATTAAACACTTTGTATTTTCTTCCAAAACACACATGCAGACATGAGAGCCGCCGAGTTGGAAGTCGCCGCCGACTCATTTCAGTTCAGTTGACCTACGCTGTCTTCAAACTTAACTATTTTTGACAGAAAAAAATTATTTCTCAATTTTGAAAAAACATTGTGATTTGTTTATCGAAATTCAACTGAAAGAGTTGCTAGTTTCCAGCCGTCGCCAACATTTTGTAGACGGTTCTCATGTCTGGACACGTCAATTTGCATACAGCGGCTACTGTCAAACCATGTACTCTCTCACTGAGTTGTTCTCATTGAAACTCTCTATTGGTACTGCATAAACATTTGCCAGATTAAAAGGAGGAATAATGACGTCACTTCCATACAAATTTCGAGCACGCTAAGAAAAACAAGAGGTCCGAAACCTGAGTGTTGAAACTAGAAAGAAAACATAACCAAGGACCCGTAAGTATCAGAATGGATGTGGCAAACCAAACAGATTTTAAGAATAGATGCGAACGTATCATATTTGCAAATTGTTGCAAATTCTTTAAAACTATTAGAATTCGAACGAGCCACAGAAATTACCCAAGGTAATCGCAGACCCTCCCGAAGTACGGCAAATGTAGAAGTGAATATATTCGGAGATTAGGTCGTTTTTCGCTTAAAACAGTTTTATTCTCTGCAACTTTGCCTTTGGCAGTAAATCTCCATATTGCATAGATGAGCAAATATACTTCTTCCATCTGGAGAATATTCAAAACTAAATGAATCCTACCAGCATTTATTTGATGTTCACCTTTCCAATTGTAGACCGCAGGAAACGATGGACCAGAACAATGTTAGGGAACTTACTGGAGGAATGATCAACGATGAATTAATAGACAGGATAACCACCCGCCATAGACAGAATAGGATGGTCCGTTAATTAATTTAAACCATATCATTCACCGGGTTCTGACGAAATACTGCTAGCCATGCTAAGACGCTTTCGAGACTATCAAAGTTATTCTGCTCGACATCTTTAGATCTTCCATTAAGCTGAAGTACGTTCCTAATAGGGAGAGGGAGGTTCTAGTAATATTTACTTCGAAACCGGGGAAATCAGACTACTCCTTATAGACCCAGACGCCTGACATATTTTGTCCTCAGAACCTTGGAGAAGCTAATAGACAGATACGTAAAAAAAGATCCACTGAAGCTTAGTAAGATGCATGCTAACCGACACACGTGTCAAAGTGGTGAATCGACGGAAAATGCTACGAACAGGCTCATTTTTCGAAAGTTTCCAATAATTTAAAAAAAACTCGTTTCACAAATTGAGAGATTCAAATTATAGGGTATCTTAGGACTTTAGAATATTTCTTGTAAAATCTATAATTGCTGTGGGTTCCATTAAATAACAAAATAGAAATTTTTTCGCTTCGCTCGCGTGCACACTTACTTCTGTTACATAGACGACAAATACCGCAGATTCATTCGGAATCTATTACTTCAAAAATTTTCCTATAACTTTCGCTATAAAAGCAAACATTAGCTACCGTCGTTTCATTAATTACTTTGGCATGTTTGCCAAATACACATCATCAAATTAAAAATTTTTGCTTGCCCCCCATGGATGGTAAATAAGTCGGCGCCGCTATAGCCTGTATCGCCATCACCGGTACTTAAAATTCAACCTCTACAGCTGCAATGGAAGCGATTTTGAATTTTACTCCACTACACATCCTCATTGAAACAGAACCGCTAACCACCGGCTATAACTGTACCTTACATAAGGATAAGTAGCAGTATACCTACTGGAATAACACCCAGCAAAGAATTGTATTAGAATAAACGGGATAACATTCAAAAATCCAAGGCTGCCACGCTATTGAAAAAAATAGCGTCGCTATCGCTATCGCTATTCAAAATTCAATAGCGATAGCGTCGCTATCGCTATAGCGAAATAGCGATAGCGATAGCGAAATTCGCGCTATTTCGCTATTGTATGTTGAGCCAAGGTACCTGAATAAAAATACTTCATTTTATTGAATTAGGACTCGATGTTACACTTTGTTAAGATGGATGTTTGGTTTAAATAATATAATAAGTTGAAATATAGAAATAAAAACAACGTGTCGAGGTTCGTATAAACCAACTACATATTTTAGAATAATTAAGCTTAACACCACCCAAGTAAGGAAAAAGTCTCAAATGAAACTAAAAAAAGACCTCGCATTGGTCTCAAGTTTATGTATTTCTTGGTCTAAAAAAATCCTTATTTTGATCCATTAAAAAATTAAGTTCAGTTAAAGTACACGTTGAGGACTTCTCATTTTAGATAATTTCGATGCATTGAAAGTGCTGAGACTTTTGAGGTAACCTCTTTTCTTCTCATATTTTTATATTTTAATTTAAAAAACTATTACTGAGACCGATGAGGACTGTTGAGTGGTCTCATTTCAAGTTCTTTGGTGATTAAGTGTTCACTTAAAATAGAGAATGCTCACTGTGGAAATCAATTAATAAGACAGATGAGGACCTTCGAAAGGTCTCATTTCGATATAAGCAATATACCTTTGCTTATAAACACGCAGCTAGTGTCTTCCGGGAATGTTTCCTAATGATTTTTCCATAGCAGAACGAAGAAATTTGTAATATTCAACATTTGAAAAATAGCGATAGCGATAGCGTGAAACTAACGAAAAAGTCGCTATCGCTGTCGCTATTCGACAAATGGAAACGCTATCGCTATCGCTATAGCGAATATTTTGCGCTATTTTTTTTTTTTTTTTGCGAAATTTTGCGCTATTTCGCTATAGCGTGGCAGCCTTGCAAAAATCTCATCACTGTTAGTCGCACTCAAAAACCTCTCTACTCGATCTACCCCAAAATAAAGTTGTTTGCAGTAAACGTATTGGGCGCTTGCCGGAATATATAATTGAAATAAAAGATTCACTGTGGGAGTGATGCATGTCTCTACAAACGTATAGGACTTTTGTACTTCGTAATCGTCCAAATATGGGCGCCGCATTTATTATAGCACTCTGCACTTAGCTTTTGAAACAGCGAACATCTCTTGCAACAGTCATCATGATAGTCAACTAAACATCTTCTTTTCCTGTTACGGCAGCATTAAATTTTGTAATCAGTAAAACTTAGACCTGGAACACATAATCATTATATTGGTAGGTTTCACCCCAAAATTCAACCGCGCAATTATTGCGACATGAGAAATTGCATGGCGTGGCGCACTTTTTATTGCGATAATTTTTGAGTGAACTTGCAATTACAAAAATTTTAGACAAAACAGGCAATGATGTTAAATCTACTACATTCATAATCAATCACAAAAAGCTCTACAGGCTGTTACAGTTAATTCAAAGATGGCAGGCATGTCGAATCGTGGCAACATTTTTACGATATGACATTGACGTATCGCGTCGCAAAACAAAAAAAGACGCATCGCGATGGTAATCTGATTTTATTCAGTTAATTAATAATTTTTTTATGTTTTTCAATAATTTGACCTCATTTGTTTTTCGGTTCATTAATTGTTTTTTTGCTTACAATTCATTTTGTTCTGCGTTACGCTTTAGTGACCTGCTGATGGTTAATGTTTCTAAAGTAATTGATTGGTAAGTTTCGTATTTGTCTTTTTGATTTGTTTTTTATTTCGTCGTCTTTGTTGAAATGTTTCGTTTATCAAATATGCGATAATGCGTTTGCTCGTGATGTTCTAAGAGTTACATCGTTTTTCCATCGAAGATTAATGAATATTCACAGAGAAGAAGAAACTTAAACTTAAACTTAGAATGCAATTTCAAACATCGAAATTGTTCTGAAACCACTTGTTGCGTTCATAATGCGGCAATTCAAATGGAATGCATGAACGATATCTTGCGGTTCGAACAGTGTTTATACAATCAACTGCGAGTATTGTTCCTCCGAATTACTACATTATATGCACCACAAAATGAACTTAAAATCAAAAAAGTACATTTTGGCGCAAAGACTATGAGAAATATGACTGAACGTTTGGAAACTACAGCCTATCTTTCTATACATCAGCGGCGCCTGATTTCGCGTCGGTGTAATACGTGATATTACGCTCCTGACAGGATGATTCTGTCAGCAGAAAGGGAAAATTGTCGAGTTGATTGTAACAATTAACTCGACAAGATCAGATATAGGGAGGTGCGGGAAACGAGTGAAATTATATAAAATGTTTTAAATTTTCAACAAAAGTCGAGGGGTCATTACAACAGGCTCGGTTAGAATTTGTCAATTGTACATTATACATGCTATCATCTTTTTAGCCGATTTTATTTTTTGTTAATTGTTTGAAGTTATGTATTGAAAAGTGTTTAGGGGAAACGTAATTCCACAATTTTATGGTACATTAAACGCACGATTTATTTGAATATTGAAATACGTGCAACGTTGTGTGGTTAGTTATACAAATAAAGAAAACTGCTTTAAAACGTTAATTACTCAATAACAGAAGTGAAATATCGGAAACT
Source organism: Pseudolycoriella hygida (assembly GCA_029228625.1). Lineage (NCBI taxonomy): Eukaryota > Metazoa > Arthropoda > Insecta > Diptera > Sciaridae > Pseudolycoriella > Pseudolycoriella hygida. Next base: position 4,015,680 of record CM055404.1, read on the forward strand.
ATTCCCGTAATTTTGTTAAGAATAGTCCAATTGTTTTTAATCTGGGTTGTGCTTCAACAAAGTCAGATTACCTAAATTTGTACGACACAAAATGAGAAATTTCTTTGAAAATGGAAACGGTTTTAGCCGTCGTCCGCTAGATGGGTCTTTTGAAGTGTTCGCCACTCTTAATACTAGTTCTATTACGTCACACTGCTACTAGTAGGGCTCATTGTAGAACAAAATTTCGTTTTCCACGTCACACAAAAGTGAGAATTTTGGACCATGATGAGTAGAGTCCAAAACGATTAGGAGACCTTTAGGAATACACCCCCTTCGACCCTCAGCCCTTCTAAAGACTTCATTAACTTTGGGATACAAATTCTCATCCGCAACAGTCCTAGAATGTCGCGACTCCTGGGTACCAGGACATTCTAATGTCTCTGGTAACGAAAAAGCGGACGAACTTGGAAAACTAGCGTCCAGAAAAAGAATTACTGGCCCAGAACCAGCAATAGCAGTACCCCTATCATATTTTCAACACATTATTTCTAGATGGAAAGCCCATAAATTCACAAAACTTTGCGAGGCAAGCTAGAACTACAATAAAAAAAAATAATAAAAACTCTAAATATCTATTATCTCTGAACAGAACTAACCTAAGAAAACTTACAGGCATCCTAACAGGACATAATATCCTAAATAAACACCTAAATACTTCTGAACAGTATGTACTGAACAGTCCATATTGTGACAAGTGCGGTGACGTGGAAAGCGCAGAACATTTTCTATGCCAGTGTCCGGCCTATATAAAATACAGATCGCTTCACCTCGGATCATACACAATCAACTACAATTCAATCTGGAGCATAGCTCCATCAGATGTCCTTAAATTCATAAATAAAGCTAAAAGAATTTAAGTAACTGTGGGGAGGCACAACAGGCCCATTAGCGGCTTAGGTGCAGGAGGAATCCACTCACTTAATCTAATCTAACTTTAAGCTCAAATGAAAGAGGAAGATTCAAAGTTTTTTTTGGGATATTAACATTTTCCCAAACTTGAGTGAGTTCTTCAATTGAATGTTTTCATGCAGTGTAGGTAGGTACTTATGCATGTATAGAAACAGTGCATACATCATTGGACGTCGTTTCTCACGTAAAGCACATAAAGCGACATAAAGCTTTCATATTCTAACTTTTGAATGTTTATCGCAAAGATGTCGCCACGTAACATGAATTTCAGTTTACATCATTCTTATTGCTATTTTCAAAACATTTAACGTCTTTCGTATAAATTGAAATGAAAGATTATCATTCTTTTTGTGGCGAGTCGAGTAGATTTTTCGCAGTAGCTTTTGATGTAATAGGAGAGACTGTCATACGTAGTGTGCTTTCAGACAGAAATTCCGATCAAATTCGAAATTTTTATTCGAAGTGACCATGCCTGTCACTTTCATTCTTACATTGAATGATTGAGAGAATCATATAAGGTCTCCTATATAAAGTATAGGTGCGATTACTCTAGAGTTCGATTCCTATTTATAGGTCAGTGCGCCTTAGGTTAGGTTAGGTTGAAGTGGGTAGGGCTCGGCCCTTGCACCTAAGCCTCTATTGGGCCTGTTATGCATGCCCACAGTTGATTGATTACTCACAGCCTTTTGGTGCTGTTGAGGTAATCAATGATTTTATTAAGCGGTAATCTCCAGATTGAATTGTAGGGCAGTTTGTACGAACCCATGCTTTTTGCTCTAACTGCAACATATGCGGGACAGTCGCATAGGAAGTGTTCTGCCGTTTCCAGACCACACCACAATTTGGGCAATTCGGGCTGCCGTTGAGTCCTAGTGTGAACAAGTGCTTGTTTAGAGGGCAGTGCCCTGTCAGGACGCCTGTTAATCTTCTTATGTTTTTCCTACTCAGTGCTAAAAGGTATTTTGAGTTTTTTGCATTGATCTTGATGCAGTTTTTTGCTTGCCTTGCCGTTTCAAGAGATTTCCAGTATTTCTGAAAGTGTGACCGTCTCCATTTATCTATTTCCTTCTTATACACTGATGATGGAACACCGGCGAAGGGTTCTGGGTCTATGAAAGGTTTAGCTGCTCCCGCTTTAGCAAGTGTGTCTGCTTCTTCGTTTCCTTAAATTTTACTGTGCCTTGGGACCCAGACTAAGGTGACTTTCTCTACCTTGAAGGACCGCTTCAGAGTAGATTTTGTAGGCTTTAGTTGCTTGAAGGGCGCTCTGGCTATCAGAGCAAATGAAAATGGCTTGGTTTTGAGTTTCGGTAGATATGAGCTCTTTGCAACACTGCGTGATTCCATAGATCTCTGCCAGGAATATGGATGCATATAGTCCGAGAGCGTATGATTTGCCAATCTGATATTGGGGGCAGTGAATACCAGCTCCAGTAAGCCCATTGTACTTCGAGCTTCAGTGCTCCTTTCTCAACATTAACCCTCTTCGAAGGACTTCAAAATAAAATTTTCGACTAACAAATCTAACAAAACTCTTTGATTCACTCGACACATCCATAAAGTAGGTAGGTAGCCTTACACAGTCGACCAAAGCGCATTAATATACTCAGTACCCAATCTAGACTGCTTTTATAGGTGGAAGGGTGGGGCCCAAACATTTTTTTCAATTCAGTGTAGTATCGATATATTATGGTGTTCTAAAAAGTGTATATATGTAGATAACTAAACTCGAAGCTGTCCTGGCGGTTCCCAACGCAAAATAGTCAACATATTGCGTAAATTACGGATCATCATGGTTTTTAAGAAAAGTCACAAACTTCTACTTCGTAGTACAGATTTTCGATGCCACAATGCATCATTGCTGAAATACATTGAATATTGATCATGCCCGCAGCGGTAGCGGAGGGCGTGACGCAGTACCCACATCCCCCCAAAAAAAATCCGCTGACTGAGATATCGAGGTTTGAAAATGACATTTTCTATGGATCTTCGATTTTTGTATTGTTCTCATTATTACGAAAACTTTTTTTCCGATCCGTCGATTTCTATCTATCTATCTATGTATCTATTAATAATTTTCGATCTCGAGAACTAGCCAGCCGATTTTTCTGAAATTTTCAGGGAACGTCAGTCTCAGCTAAAAATGAAATATTTCATAAACCGTTTTTCCGAGAAAAATCTTGAAACCTCGTGGCATCTGGTAACGTGGTAAATTTTGAGGGCTCGGAGTTTTCGAATTTTAGTTCCGGAATGATAACACTTAGAGAGTTGGTATCTTCTAGAAAGTTATAGAGTTTCGTCAGGCGAATTTTTTGAGATCTTCAGAGAATGTCTGCCAGCTGCCAAAGTGACGCCATCTTGAATTTTTGTAACGAATAAATTATGCTTCTTTGGGTTTTCGAATTTTAGCTTCGGAATGGCAATACTTAGAGAGTTGGTGTCTCCTGCAAACTTATAGAATTTGGTCAGGAGAATTTTTTTAAAACCTTAAGAAAATGGCTGGCGGCTGTCAAAGTGGCACCATCTTGGAGTTTTTGCTATCCTATAAATTAGAGTACCTTGACAGTTGGTTTCTTCGGGAAACTTATGAAGATTGGTAAGGAAAATTTTTTTTCGGAGAAAAATTTTTTCCGTTTCCGACCAAAATCTTTTTCTGACAAAAAATTTTTTTCTAACAAAATTTTTTTTCGTAGAAAATTTTTTTCCGTTTGAATGGAATCTTGTGTTCAAAGTTTTAATTTTCTGAAAAAGTTGCAGCGCTTTTTTTAAAACAAAATTACGTTATGTTAAAAAAAATTGCGTCACAAATGCTGGACTCACCACTTTCAGTTTTTACACGCAAAAATTTAAATTTGCCCCAAACAATCTACGCAATAAGAAATGAAAGTCCAATTTTTGCAGCGTAAAAACTGAAAGTACAGAATTGTTATTTGGATCACAAGGGATGAAAGTATAAAAATTCAACCCTGTGCGAGAGTTGCTGCCCGCGCCGAAGGCAAGGGCTGCATCGCACAGGTTGAATTTTTATACGTCATCCCTTGTGATTCACGTAATTTTTCATCACTCGAACCACGGAAATCGTAATTTTTCACTTCACAAACTCAAATTTTCAACACAATGAAATTGCTGATGCAATCGTCATGCTGTTTACATCAGTTACTTTTGGCTCTCTTTTAGGAACCGCAAATACTTTCGGTCCTCTTTAGAGAACCGAAAATATTTTTATTTTCGCATCTCTTGACTTACTAGGTCTGCATTTTTTCATTTTCGGCTCCCATTTGGGAAGTGAAAATTACGATTTTCGTGGGTCGAGTGATGAAAAAATTATTTCGTCATTCAATGCTATCCTTATCCACAAATTAAAAATAACTAACAATGCTAAACAGTTCCATATCGAATCCAGATCATGACTTATATGTTACTGACTAGCTTGTTGTAATAAGCTATTATGCAACTGTTATGAAACCAGTCACTCATACTTCAAACGCATTGAAAAAAAGCGAACCGAAATGAAGTCATTTTGTACCATCTTTACGCTTCAATCATTTGAATCAAATCTTGTTTAGCATAAGTTATTACGATGCTAACCACAAATTTGACCTATTAAATTATTATTATATAAATGTGCTCAAGCGCTGAAAACTTTGTGTGCACTACACATGCATAATAGCTCTTAAAATATTATAGAAAATATCAACAACACTTGCTGCTCTTATTAGTAGCGCCAGGAAGAGAATATTTCATGTCGAGAAACGGTTTTCCGGTTGATGTACTTTTGCATTTTAATAAAAATGTAGTTTTTGTTGTTGAATGATGCTGTTTAACTAATTTGTTTTAATTTCACTGTTAGTTTTATTGCATATTATGAATGTGGTCTTCTCTTACTATACGTGAATGTGACAAACCTTTTGTAGTTTGCTTCCAATTAGTACAACTAAGACAATGTTAGTATTTCTTTCAGTAGCCCCTGCACCAAAGTTTATTGTCTGATTTGATGACATTATTTGAGGCATAAGAGTAATATTTATCTGGTTGTGTAGCATTGTTCAAGAAGCCAACTTTAAGTTCGGCCAGGCCAAAGAAAAAATCCAGCCGAAGTTTCTAGAAAAAAGTTCGCACAAAATACGAGCCTTCTATAGAATGAAGATAAGGTTATGTAACCAAGGTTGTATTAGCGTCGCTAATCGCTAGCTTCGCTAATCTTTAATTTCATCGCTAAAAGCGCTTCGATGACAGCAGAATTAGCGAGAAATAAATTTTGCTATTTTCTAATTGTTAAAACTTTATTTGTTTTAGGTTTTAGTTCATGTGCACTATTTTTTCCACTCTACCTTATTTGATTTTGTAAAACAATATGAATTATAGACTAAATTTTGTTAAGAAGCAGTTGAAGCTTTCATTCACGACTAAATACGACGAAACATAAAATGAGTGTGCGCTTTTTTCTCGAGAATACAGTAGTTACTGAATAGTAGAATTTTCAAGCTGTGTAGTGTATGGTACCTTGGAAAGCTCTGGGACTCAGGCTAACGAAAGAAACTTAATTTGGCCGAAAAAATTTTGTCACCAATATGTTTTATTAGCGAACAAGGTTCACCGATATCAATAAAGTCAGCAAAATCGTCAAAAAAGATGCGATTCGACGATTTTGATCGTAGGGTGAACCACTTTTTTTCAGAAAAGATTTTTTTGTGATTATCTGGTGATTATCTTGGAGTGGTTCACCCCTCGATTTTGATATTTACGTGAATTTAGTCCCAGGGGGCCTTTCCGACAAGTGTTAGGCGCGAAATTCCGAGTGTAAATTATTTTAACTAAAAGTTTGTCCAGGCTCACAGCGAATATTTTGTTACAAAATCTTTTTCATCAACTAAAGAAAGTTACATACACAGTGAGAACAAAAATCTTCTGATTCCTTAACAAACTTCACAGCAAAATAGACAGAAAATTTTGTATTTCTCTATTTCGCCCACTTGTATGCAGACAAAATACGCTCCATCCTCACTTTCATTAAATTTCTGAATCTGAGATGACATTAGTTGCTATATGTGTTTCGACACAATTTAAATTTACCTTAAACAATCTACGCAACAAGAAACAAAAGTCAAATGTTTGCAGCGCAAAAACTGAAAGTACAGAAAAATTATTCCGCTGGTGGATCCGGCATTTGTGACGCAATTTTTTTAACATAAAGTAATTTTGTTTTAAAGAAAGCGCTGTAATTTTTTCAGGAAATCAAAACATTGAACACAAGGATCCATTCAAACAAACTTCTGCGTATTATCAGCGATAGCGTCACCTCAAGCGATATCATTAATTTTGGAAGCATACTCACAGACTGCGTCACACTCTACCTTTTAAGAGGTTTTTGTTGTGATATCAGTCGTTTTGGAAGTTTTCATTTGTGAACAAATTTCTCCGAAAAAAAATTTTCTTAGAAATAAAATTTCTTCGAAAAAAATTGTCTTCGAAAAAAATAGTCTCCGAAAAAAATTTTCTCAGAAAAAAAGTTTTTCTCCAAAAACATTTCTCAAAAAAGAATTTTTCACCAAAAAATTTTTTCTCCGAAAAAATTTTCTCTAAAAAAAATTTTCTCCAAAAAAATTTTATTTCCGAAAAAAATTGTTATCCAACACCATAGGCTAACATCGGAACACTTCGTATCACCTTCGGCTACCTTCGGAACACTTCGTGTCACTTTAGACTACCTTCGGAACACTTCGTGTCACCTTCGGCTATCTTCGCAACACTTCGTGTCACCTTCGGCCACCTTCGGAACTCTTCGTGTCACCAATTCTTCTCAGAATTTAGCAAAAAATTCAAGATGGTGTCACTCTGACAGTTGGCAGCCATTTTCTTAAAATGCTAAAAAAATCTCTTGACCAAACTCTATAACTTTCTAGAGGAAACCATCTCTCTATGTAGTGTCATTCCGGAGCTAAAATTCGAAAACCGAAAAAGCATAAACGAAAATCCAAGATGGCGCTATGACAGCTGACGGCCATTTTCTTATGATCCCAAAAAATTCTCCTGATGAAACTCTATAACTTTGTAGAAGAAACCATCTCTCTAAGTAGTGTCATTCCGGAGCTAAAATTCGAAAACCGAAAAAGCATACACAAAAATCCAAGATGGCGCCACTATGACAGCTGGTAGCCGTCTTCTAATGATACGAAAAAATTCTCCTGATGAAACTCTATAACTTTCTAGAAGAAACCATCTCTCTAAGTGTTATCATTCCGTAGCTACAATTCGAAAACCCAAAGTAGCATAATTTATACCTTACAAAAATCCAAAATGGCGTCACTTTGGCAGATTTCTGAAAATCCCAAAAAACTCTATAACTTTCCCGAAGAAACCAACTCTCTAGCTTTTGTCACTTCGGAGCTAAAATTCGAAAACTCCGAGCATTACCTAAATTGACCACTTTTCCACATGCCACGGCTTTTCCAGAATTTTCCCGGAAAAGCGGCATATGAAATTTTTCATTTGGGGCCTAGACTGACGTTCCCTGAAAATTTTAAGGAAATCGCTCGGGCGGTTCTTGAGAAAAAAAAGTAGATAGATACAGATAGATAGATAGATACATCGATCGTGGACACACAAAGCAGGAATAAAATTTTGATTATTTTCAAAGATATTTTTACCATTAATATAAAGAAATTGGTCATCTTTGATTGGCGATATCTCGGCTCGTTTTCAACCGATTTTGATGAGTGTGGGCTCGTTGGAAAGCTGCTGCGACGTTGTTTTTTTTTAATTATTTGGGG
>CM055404.1:4023420-4033974 GCA_029228625.1 Pseudolycoriella hygida
GGGGGGGGGGGGGCGAGGGGAAAGAACTCAAAAGTTCGCCTATACATCGTTTATTGTCCCAAAGGTTTTTGTATGGAGTTTTTTGGGTTTGTGGACGTTTTTTTTTGGGGTGTGGGGACTGCGTCACGCTCTCTGCTACCGCAACGAGCATGTGGACAACGTCCGTAATGCATACAGCACGTTTGTTAATTTTTAAAACCAAATAAAAAGAGTGGAAGCAAATTTGTTTTTTCCTTAAATTATTATTTTTATAAGGTTTTACGGTACGTTCGAATATCAAATTTAATTTGATTTAAATTGATGCTAAAACTGTATTCAACAATTATTAAGCAAGCATCCCTACTAGAGTCCTCGTCAAGTTCAACTTTTCCCAAATTAAGAAGGTTTTGGCAGTACGCCTCTCCATCGAAATAGCAGTCGCACATTTCATTGCAAGCCATTTCATATTTATGGCACGAACATTTATATTGTGGCACAGCCACGTTTACAGTTCGACGTTACCAGATCCTGCAGCTTCGGAGAACAAATAGGGTGGCTGCTCAAAAGTGGCATCAAAAATTCATCGTCATTTTCGGATTTCCATCCAAACTCGCTTGGTTTAGCAATACGGTAGGGTGGATTCAAACAATTTTCCAAATAGGCCCTAGTACGAAAAATTTCATTTAAAATTTTTTTTTTAATTTTTGGGTCTTTTGGAGAGGCTTTTACACCGTTTCTTCGGACGGATTTTCCAATATTGCCCTTTCGGCAATTTCCAATCCAATTTAATGTGAACGTAATTTCATACACTTAAGAGCTTAGGTAATATTTAGTTGAATACGTTCGAGTCTTTTTGCAACATCTGCTCTGTTTGTCACATCTATTCTGATGCGTACAGGTCCTTTGCATATGTTTTTTAAACACCGCTGCTTCGGACGAGTTTTGAAGTATTCATAATTTCATCACATTGGTCGATATTACACTAAAGTATAAGAAATTGGAATTTTAAAACTGTTTCAAGAATTTTTTTTTTAAATTAAACTTTAAAAGAAAAATTTTTTATCTTTTTCTTCAAAATCGGTCCTCTCTTTGATTTCATGGATTGCTGTTTCGTATAACAGCCCACAGTCTGTTAAAATTTGGCAATGTTCCCCGTGTAAATATGAACTAGCGCGCTTTGTATGAATTTTCACCTTACAACGAAATAACTTATTCACAATAAGGTCAATTTCAGAAACCAATTGAATTTTGATGTCGTTCGTTCCAAACAACATACACGAGTAATAGCAAATTGGAAAAATATGAAATTCATTAAAAGTATATTTTTCGTAACATACCTTGAGAGTGAAAAAGCCAAATAATTCAAAAAAAAAAGGAATGGTCTGTTCAAATATTAATTAACTCAACGAAACGAGCACAGCATCTCCACCTTCAATACACAGCACCCGACACACAAAAATATATTCCGTAAAAGTTGCATCCAATATACTCTAAAATTCATTAAAAATAACAGAAAAAGTAAAATAAAAACATTTTCGCTGAAAAAAAATCCAGACATTGCGCGAGGGTGTTGTAATATTGATCCATTCTGAATGTTGTAGAATACTGGACGCTTCTCCCCTTATATTTATATATTCAAGCCTAATTTAAATCATCGCCCGCAGCCACCCAATTCTCAAACCATCAAACACACAATCATTTTGAAACGGCCTCTATACTCTATGGGGTCTACAGTACACCCACCATTTGAACTACCACTTCGTTCCACTGTTAAATGTGCCACCAAATCACCCACGAACAACCTCTCTACATATATATCCCAGTTGAGAATATATACATAATACAGAGAACAGAAAAAAAATATGAACGGAATCGTCGTGGCCGTCGTCATCACCATCGTATTCTATATCACAGAATTTGTTATCTGGGAAATCCCGCGATGTTGTTCGCATAAAGAGAGAGAAAAGCAGCAACAACAGCAACCCAAAACAGAGTATGATATCCGCGAAATGTAGAAAATCCCTCATTGCAAATCGTGTATACACAAAATAAACCGTCATCGGGATGAGGAGGTCAACGAAAAGCGTTTCTCATTCCGATGTTTTGGAATACCAAGTGAACAGAGTGCGGGGTTGTATTAAAACACGAACGGAGAAGGTATCGACTAACGTCATCAGTGAGCCCACCACATATGAGAGCCTAGGGGGTTATAGTAGGTCTATTCGTGCGAAAAGTACAGTACAGTGCAACGATATATTAGATATTTTATATGCGTGGTGTATGAATGTATAGCCACATGAGTTTCGTAATATCATTTCGTATACATCGCAATCTCACGTATGATAGAGACATTGGGTGAACATGGGTTGCTTTTTGAATGATGGCAAGGGATGCGATATGTGGCTGATGGTTTATATATTCGGTGATGGAATGAGGTGGCTAAATGCTATATTTTGTATAAAAAAATGCTATGCTTCGTAAACGCAACATACACAGCTGAGTTGGAGATGTAGATTTTTCGCGAATTCACTCAAACCAAAAGCATAAAAAAACGAAAACGTTCGTTCATCGAACGGAGCCGCATTTGGCGCGGGGGCCTTTTTTCGATTTATATTTTTTGTTTGCAATTTTTATTTTATTTTTTGTAATATTTTATTTTATGTTTTTATATCTAAAATACGAAATAACACAATAGCAGTGTGTGCACAGTTTGTATGATTTGTTGGAATGAGAATTTTCAGCCATGATGGTGAAGTGGACGGAGGATGTTTTTTTTTTTAAATATTTTCAACAAAAGGAAGCGGGAGAATTGAATGAATATTTATGGAAAAATGTTAAAAAACAGGACATTTTTTATGAATATATTATTAATGAATGTTGAAAATATATGAAGCTGAGTCACAGAAGAGAGAGCGAAACAAAATAAATTGTTAACTTGCTTGGTGTGAGATTAAAAACGCCTTTTATTGGTTTTCGGGTGGGGTGAATTTTGTATTAATATCGCATCGCATATCGATGATATTATGAGCACGAACACTTCATCTTTCTTTGCCTTGAAATAAAAAAGCTTCGCTTCAACATATATACAATAAAAGTACTAGAAGTTAGCTGAGATTTTTGATAGTTTCTGTGTGATTTTCAAATCTTTTCTTCCGATTTTCAAAATTTGTTTTTAATCGAAAGGTCAAGGAATGCCCAACAATTAATGGAAGAGAATTTTTTGATTATGAGCCCTTGGACTCAGCCAGGGCCCTAAAACTGAGTCTCTACTAGGGTCCAATGTGTTTTTTCTACATAAATCGGGTAAATCTCATCTTTTTTGTCCTGGGAGTTGCGGGAAACGTGCGCTTTTGGTACATGTTTTCAAATGGTAACATTCACACAATGAGCAGAAATTCTGAAGAAAAATTCGTAATTTGTAATGAAAAGCTCTTACGTGGACAATTTTACAATGATCCTAAACAATAGTTAGAATTAAATAAATACTTATGTCGTAGCGAAGTTTAAATATGACTTTTTCACTTCTAAACTAATTTTTCGGCTCAGAGTATGTTGAGAATATTGGACGAATTGAAGCAAAAAGCGAATAAATGCAATTATTTGATGTAAGTTTCAGGTAATCTGAAACATATAAATACTTCAACTAAATAAAATGAAACCAAAATGTGCAAGGCAGGCCTTACTGAATTATTACTAGAGAATCAACTATTTATCGGTCACTTTCATCCATAGAATGGCTTAGTGAATTATTTTCGCAGTATCAACTAATTGTGACTCACTTACTGAATGTTGTCACTTTTCGAACACCTTACTATTGTTTAGGATCATTGTAAAATTTTCCAAGTATTATAGTATAGCTTTTGATTACAAATTACGAATTTTTCTTCAGAATTTCTGCTCACTGTGTGAATGTTACCATTTGAAAACATGTACAAAAAGCGCACGTTTCCCGCAACTCCCTGAAAGATAATCGGAAAATTGATTATGGAATTGGATTTGGGCAAAATCAGTTTAGAACTTTCCAAGTAACGGTCGAGAAAGTGGTTAAAAGCTAACTTGATTTTTCGAAGGTTGGTGAAATTTTTAGGCGGCCCTTAACGAAAATAAATGGAAGCACATTCTTTGCACTTGGCATTTGAAACTTATTTGAGAATTCTAACATTATCTTTAGTTCATAATATCGCCGTTACGTGGATAAAAGATATCACACTTTTCGTTGAGAATGGCCCATATATCTGCGAAATTAGAAAGGAAATCGCACTCTAAGGTTTTGAATGAAACATATGGAGCGCAGAAAATCACAATAGTAATTTTTGATACAAACTATATATGAAGGTAGTTTAACGCACTAGATGTGAAATACGATACGAAGGCGAGTTCGGCAACACATCGTGTGCTTTAAAGTACCAGCATACATAGCGTGTATCAAACAAGGTTTTTTGCAATTCACCGACAAAAACGAGATTTTCTTTTAATATAAAAATTCAATTCCAGTAGTGCGTAAAAAAACCTTCATCGCACTAGTGCGGTAAAATTACTTCATGCGACACCGAAATGACGCACGAAAAAGCGAGTTTTGGTGGTTTTTCGTGAATATTCTTTTAGTGATGAGGTTTTATGTGTAGTGTTTTAGAGAAAACAGAAGCGAACTTTCTAGTCCATGCAATTATGGGTCTGAGGCGGGAGGTCGTCCTAAGGTTGGCCCCACCACGAGAAACTTTTTTTTTTGCTATGTTATGGAGATAAATTGAGGGAAAAAAAGAACCCTCTGCTTAGTGGTCATCGACTCTAGTACAAAAAAAAATATGTTAAAAAATCACGCTCGAAAGATTTCCTATTACAGAAGATTTCAGTTGCAATTCAAAGAGGCAATGCGGCATGCATCCTGGCAACATTAGGGAAAAGTAGAGTAGATGAAATTTATTTATTGTAATTTGTTGTTGAAAAGATCGTTTTTTTACTGGCTGCGCCATTGTGAGCAGTCTTTTTTTTTCGCTTAAATAAAAACATTACTTGTTTACCAGAAAAAAAAAAAGAAAGTTAAAAAATATATTTTTAAATTTTTTTTTTAATGTTGGGTGTTTCGTGGATACTTGGAGTGGTTTTTACACCGTTTCTTCGGACGGATTTTTCAATATTGCTCTTTCGGCAATTTCCATTCCAACTTAATGTGGACGTAACTTTATACACTTAACAGCTAAGGCATTATTTACTTTGATACGTTCAAGTGTTTTTGCAACATAAATTCTGTTTTCCACATCTATTCTGATGCTTACGGGTCCCTTGCATGTTTTTTCTTTTTCTATACATTTACAACTTAGGTTTATTTTGTTATTATTTTTATTTTCACACTATTCTTTATTTAGACACTTCTTGTATGTTCTACTTTACGATTTTACAATTATTTATTTATTAGAATTTATAACCAACGTGGTAAGTAAAATGAAGGTACGCCATGTATATACCAAAATGTCGAATGACCTTACGTATACATGTAACAACAGTACATTACATTGGACACTGCGAAAATAATTCATTACATGAGGACGCAATGTTGTATAAAAGCCAAACTCACGAGTGTAGTTGCTTACATCGTCTTTCTTTGGCTCGAATATGGAAGCTCTACACTCGTCAAAACAACAGTTTCTAAAGCAATTTGCTCAAAATAAACGAGTGAGCTTGCGAGTTCATAGAATTGTTTCGGAAGTAATGAATTCGTGTAAAATGTTTTATTTTCTAAACATACAAAAGTTGAATTTTACATAAAAATGTACGAAAAATGTAACGAAAATCTGCCATAATTTAATGGATCATTTTCGCAGGGGATACGGACATGTGATGATCAACTTTCGCATAGAGTCGGTAGTAAAGTTGATTATTACATGTCCATTGTTATTATTATTTTTGCTAATCACAATATACACTTCACACGATTTTTACTTTTGATTATTATATGTTTGTTGATTGGACTCTTTGTTTCTCTCTCTTTCTTTTTATTTATATTGTGAAGTTTTTTTTTCTTTTATATATTTGTATGATCGTTATTTTTATTGTGAGTGCTTTTTTTTGCGAATTATATGTGATTAAAAAGGCTGTAAGGCCTCATACATATATGTTGGAAATAAATAATCTTGGAATATAAATTTTCAACTTTCAATAAATGGCTGAAGATACATCTTATTGTATTCGTTATTGTGATCCTCATAAGAGTCACTTCGCTAAAACACAAAATCTTTGTTATCTAAAGTTGTGTTGAACAAGTTAAGGGCCTTTTCTGTTACATAATAAATAATTTTATAAACAATTTATGTTTCATGGAGTATTTATTTTAGAAGATAAAAGATGGTTACTGATTACACTACGCGACACTATTTTTGTAGCAAATATGATTCCAAAAACCTCCAACCCATTTTTTCTCTAGAATCAGAATCGGTTTTCAAAATTTCTCTATCACGTCTAAATTTTGAATTATATCAAATTAAAGTTACATGGGATCTTCGAATGTTAGAAAGAGATGTTGCGAAAGTTTCTTTCTAACATTCGAAGGTCCCATGTAGCTTTGACTTGGTATAATTCAAAATTTAGACGTGATATAGAAATTTTGAGAACAGATTCTGATTCTAGAGGAAGAACGGGTCAAAGGGTTTTGGAATCATATTTGCTACACGAAAATTTTTTAAATTTGTAACCTAGTGTTATTAGCTGCTACCGCTGCAATTATCGATGTTCCCCCCTTTCAATGGTATTAACCACACTATGATTCCATTTAATATACAACCTTAATCATAAAGTGCACTTTCCAACCCAACCTCATTTTATTCCCTCACCCAGTTTCTTTACTCAGCTATCAAAATCGATAATAACCGTATACTTGAAATAAAAAAAGAAAACTTAACTAAACAAAACAAATTTCAATTCAAATAATAAAATGTGTGCTGAAATTGTTTCCTTTCAATAAAAGTGAATTAAAAAAAATATGATTACAGTACATGTATGATGATGGGGCGTTTGAATATTAATGCTAGAAATAATAAAATAAAAGTATAAAAAAATGAAACCATTTCATTTTCACTGCAGGGAATCTTTGTCCGCGCTACCCTCTTCAAATCGGAACAATAATGCGACATAATATTTGTGTGTGATGATGAAGTAGTCGAAAGTGTGTTGCGATACAGAGTCGAATAGATGAAGCACATTGCCTATGGTGGCAAATATTGCCAAAAACTAAACGAATACTTTTACTTACAAAGAGAATATTGACGAAAACATATTTGGTTTTGTCTCTTCTTCATGAAGTGATAGCTCAATTTTTAATATGTAATTATTCAAAATTTTACCGTTTAACCATGTGTATGTACTATACGTTGTTTCATTTGTTGTACATGTTGTTTTGTAGGCTATAGCATAGCCACCCACCCACACATCGACACAGTACCTTAATAGCGTAATTACAGTAGATTCGACTATAATGAGCGCAATTACGGTCTGACCACAGTAAATCTAAGTTTCAGCTTGCTAAAACCCTCCGTCACAGGGACTAAAGTTAAGATTTTTTACGGCGGAGCCAAATCGTGAAAAGGACACTGTAAGATTGTGACTTGGGGCACAACGTGAAAAGATGCAAAATTTTCTGAATGAAAAGGTTTTTTGCTTAAAATTTTTGGAGCTCTTCACTTCTTCTTCAAAAATTGAACATTTAAGTTTGTTCAGAACGCCCAGAAGAGCCGTCAAAAACTAGAAAGGCCCTGACTTGTATTTATTCAATATAGTATCCAAATGTTTCCACCTCTTAAAGTCTTGCGGACCACTAGCGATGTTTGAGGCAGAGCCCCATGTGCTATGAGGCCGCCTGCAGGGCGTAATTTAGCTCACCCCAGACGAAATAGAGCCAGCAGCAGGTGCGAGGGTGAGAGGGTAGATCCACCCAACATGGAAAAAGTGTTTCATGTGCAGTTATTCCCTCTCGTGTTATTTTATCCGGGATTATTTTGTCCGGTGTTACTAAGTGCGGATTCCTTTGGGGTTATTTCGAGCAGGACAATTTGTCCTGAGTTATTTTGTCCGGGTTAATGTGTCCAGAGAAATTTTGTGCTAGAGCGCTCTTACTCATCCGGAAAACAAAACTTTGAACTAATATCTTTTTGGAGGTAATTTTGTCCGGGGTTTTTTCATCCGAAAGCCGAGCGGAGTGGGTTAATTACTTACTATTTAGTTGCAGACAAAACTTAAAACGTTTGCTCGAAAACAAATATAACAAGGAGATCTAAACTTTATGTTATGAGGGGTTTCGTATATGCCAACTATTTTCTATTGTTGACGAGCTAACCATTTATGGGCAATTCCACGGACCATTTCATTCCTACGCATGAAATTCTCAGTAGTTACAAAATGATAGTCATAGAAAAATAACTAACCTCTAGTTGAAGGATCAATCCTTCTAGTGGACCATTTTCTATGAATATCTTTACGTACTGAGCATTTCGAGCGTAGGAACGGAGTTTTCGTGGAATGGCCCTTATTTGTTTTAACATTTTTTGCAATAATTTAATTTATGATAAATTCTTTTTATTTATTTTTGAACTTTTTTTGTGCAATATTTCGGAAATTTTTTGTTTAAAAATTTTTTGTTTGTCGCTGCTTCGGATAGAAATTTCAATTTGGCTTTTTTGGCAGCTTCTAATAGGGACGGGATCAGAATTCAATAATATTTCATTACATTCCTACAACGTATATTCCTTACAACGTACGGGTCCTCGTACCATATGAACGAAGTATTACAAAAGCAGGCTAAGCCACAAATGTCAAAATTAGCTTGCATTCCTTTTTTTCATTAGATTCAAGAATTACGAAAAATGAGATGCAAAATATTTTGGCATTTGTGGCTTTTGTAAAACTTCGTTCATGTTTTAAATTCAATTCACACCCTGTGACGCAGTACTTCTTCTTAGATCTGGTTTTTGAATCATCCGGTTGTTTTCTGCTGCTCATCGAACAAACTCACACTATAAACCGACCTAATGTACCATACCTCACAATTGTATGATAGACTTACATGGGCTTTTTTGAAGCGTGCCGATTTGAATGTTTGGAGGACAATAATGAGTTAACTATATATCCTGAAAAAGACAAGTTGTTTTCAATTCAATTGAAAGTTTTATGTTTTCGTCGATTTTAACGCGTCTTAAAAACTGCATTTATTCCTGAAAGCATTGAGCTGAACACTGAATGAACTGAAATCGATTGACCCGCAATTCCTTGTGTTCAACCAATCCGCTAAAAGTTTGCAAGTATTTGTTCCGCTTCTGCATACAGTGTTTAGCTATCTGATGGATAAGCATAAAAGAAACCTGTTCTCGTTGAAATTTCTGTGTATTTCAGAAATGTAATTTGGAAATGATTAATTTGGAATATTCTGTAAATAACAAGTGGGCAACGCAGTTAAGCAACGCAAAGTTCAATGAATATAATGTTAGATAGAAATGAAATTTGATGCAATTATTTATGGGATTGGACTGGGACATGTTACGATTATAATTATTACCTTATCTTATAGTAACAGCTCCATCTGTATGTACGGAATTAATTCAAATAAATGTGTTATACGATGTGATTCATTAGTGGTAATGCTCTAGCAACAATTCAAATTCCAACGAATGAAGTTGATATTCTGAAATAATTGCTATGGTCTAGGGTATGGTTTAATAAATGACCAATGTTGTTTTGCACACGAAATAGAAAACGTTGTGTTCTAACATCAGACAATTTTCTAGTCATTATATTTCATAAATTGATCAATTTTTTCATACAAATGATTACGCGCGTTGCGACTAAAAGTTCTCTCATCCTCGCTGTGGGTGTTGATAAACTGGATAAAAGTGGACTATGGATGTAATTGAACTGGCCACTTTGTCATGTCACCATTACAAACCATTAGACCAATAGCGGTATGGGTCTGATCATGCATAAGGAAAATTTCATATCACAACAAAAACCCTTTTTAAAAGGGAAACGTGACGCAAGTCCTCGTCTCTTCTTCCAAAACAACTGATATCAATTTATGTGACGCTTACAGCTTCGGAACGCAAAAATTTTTTCTGAAATATTTTCATTTTTGATTAAAGAAATGCGTCACAAATGCCGGACCCCCCAATTTTATAGTTTTTCTGTTCTTTCAGATTTTACACGAAAAAAAAAATTAAGTTTTGCGTGATAGCCAAATTTTTGGCGTGCGAAATCTGAAAGCGCCGAAAAATTATTACGTTGGGAGGGTCCGGCATTTGTGACGCATTTCTTTAATCAAAAATGAAAATATTTCAGAAGAACTTATTGCGTTCCGAAGCTGTAAGCGTCACCCAAATTGATATCAGTTGTTTTGGAAGAAGAGACGAGGACTTGCGTCACGTTTACCTTTTAAAAAGGGTTTTTGTTGTGATATCAGTAGTTTTGGAAGAAAAGAGAAAACAAATTTTGGAGAAAAAATTTCCGGCGAAAAAAAATTTTCAGCGAAAAAAATTCTCAGAGAAAAAGTTTCCGGCGAAAACAAATTTTTCAGAAAAAATTTCTGTCGAAAATAAA
>CM055404.1:4040029-4073837 GCA_029228625.1 Pseudolycoriella hygida
TCCAAATGTGAACTCTATTTCTGTGGTGAAAACGACCAAACAATAATTAATAAATTTAACTCTGTTTCACCAGGCATTCTAATAGTACAAAATAATGATTTAGAACTTTTAGGTGCACCAATTACAGAAGAAGCAGAAGAGAGGATTTTGACAAAAATGCACAATAAGTTAAAGATAATGTTCGAAAGAATTGGCACGTTGAATAACCATATGACGTATTATCTTTTGAAAAATTGTTTTTCGATTCCTAAGCTAACCTATTTGTTGAGAACAACAGGTTATTTTAAACATAAATGTCTTTTGAATTCGATCGACAAAGATATACGTATCGCACTTGAAACTGTATGCAACACAAATTTCGACAATGATAAATGGGAGTTAATATCACTACCTACACGTTGTGGAGGACTTGGTGTCAGGAAAGCCACCGAAATATGTTTACCTTCATTCCTAAGTTCAGTGCATTCAGTAATTAATCTCGTCACTTTGATTTATCCAGAATTATCAGACGAGACAATGGTTGCTGACTACACAAATGCTTTGGAAGAATGGTCAACGTCTTTTGACGATATCCCGAAAAATGTGTCAAGCCAACGTTCATGGGACGAAATAAACTTATCAGATAAAATAACCAATTTAAGCTTTAATTCCGATGTAGATAAAGCAAGATATTTGTCATCGACAAGAGCTGAATCAAATTGTTGGTTGGCAGCGTTACCATCTAAACATTTGGGTACTCTATTGGATAACAACACATTTAGAATTTCAATAGCGCTAAGAACCGAAACAAATATATGCTCTCGACACAAATGTATCTGTGGCGAAATGGTTTCGAAAGACGGTTTACATGGACTCAGTTGTTCAAAAAGTGCGGGCAGACATTTTCGTCATTCGGATTTAAATAACATCATTCAAAAAGCCCTCCAAACCGCGAATATTCCTTCAATGCGTGAACCACCTGGCATGTTCAGAGATGATGGTAAGAAGGTTGATGGAGTTACACTCATCCCATGGAGTAAAGGGCAAAATTTGGTTTGGGATGCAACTTGCTCTGACACGGTAGCACCATCCTACATTCATCTATCTCGAACTGCTGCTGGTAAAGTAGCTTCAAAAGCTGCTGCCGTGAAATTGAATAAATACAAAAAACTTTTAGAACAAAATTACATCATTCTTCCGTTTGCAGTTGAAACTTTAGGTCCTTGGTGCATTGAAGCGATTAAATTCATAGACGTTTTGGGAAAGTTAATTCAGGATAGAACTTGTGAACCTAGGTCTAAAGAGTTCTTGAAACAACGAATTGGATTGGCCATACAACGTTCGAATACTGCATGTGTTATGGGTACATTTGGCGAAGATTTCAAAGGATTAGATGAAATATTTTACATCCTAAATGATAATTAACTATGACTTAATTTATTAGGCTTATGAAAGCTCCGACGGGTCGACTGCGCTGACATATTGCCTCCGGTTTTGATTTCAATATGACATATGTAACTTGTGATATTGGAAAATGTAAATGAAAGAAATGTTTTCATTAAATTAGTGAATTTTTTTTTTTTTTTTTTTAAATTAGATTAATATCTTTTTTATTAAGCGAAAAAAATGGCTACTCACAATGGCGCAGTCAGTAAAAAAACGATTTTTTCAACAACAAATTACAATAAATATAATTCATCTACTCTACTTTTTCCTAATATTGCCAAGATATTGCTGCATTGCCTCTTTGAATTGTGAAAATTTGTTGAGAAATTCGGGCGAATAGTCCATTAAACACTATTCACACGCGCGTACGAATAGTAATTTGACTATTCGCACGCGATAAAATAATTTAATGAAGAAAATGTAATTTTAAAATTTGTTGAAAGAAATACAATATGTACAAGGAAAATCTCATTTCACACCCGACGTAAAACCTTTACGTCACCATTTCATTTTATTTTCGATTTAACTCTTAGCCGCGTGCAAATAGTCACTTCGTTAATTTAATGTTTAAGACAATATTTTCTTAGAGTCTTTTTGAAACATCTATTCTTTTTGCCACATATGTCTGATGCGTACGGGTCCCTTCCATATGTTTTGTTTACAAATCTAAACTCGGAAAAAATCAGTCTGCGGTTGAGTTTATGTACTGGCATTCGAAACCTTGACTTATTTTAATACAGAATTGGAACAATTTTTCAACCGCTAAGAAATTTGCCTACATTTGTCACTTTCTCGCAAATAATATAATATAAATATAAAATAAAAAAAATATAAATAATATAATAAATGGTTTTATGAGCCCAAGAAAAATCTCTGAAAAGATAAGATGTGACGCCATCCACATGCCAACTTCCAAAATAAATAAAATCGTTGAAACGTATTTAAAATCAGATAGAAAGAACGTGTGAAATAAAAGTTTTGAAACTAGCGAAAATTCTCTCAATTCCACATACATTTCTGACACATTGGCTGCATTCCACCCAAGATACGCATTGCGTATTCTATCTGGCACAGTGACGCCAAGTTATCATTTTGCGGATTATTCATGTCGCACTATCTCATGGGGACCAGCTGCATCTATGACCCCATGTAGTCGACGCTATTGTCCTAGATGGGATCGCAATTCGTTACGACAAAAACATATGACAGCATGATTCAGCCAGCACTCAGCAGCAATAGTCATTTGCAATTTAACAAATAGTGGAAGCGCGACTTTTATAACGTTGCTACATTTTGGGCCTCAGATGATACGAAGTCCTATCTCTAGGTAATAATTTTCTTTTTAAATTTATTCATGAAAATTGAAATAACTTAGTGAAATTATTGCACAATATGTAGAAGGAAGAAAAAGATCATTAAGTGGATGTCATAATTTAATATAAAAAAAATACTCGAAATCAACGAAATTTAAGTACTTTATTGTAAATTATGGGTTTCTCGATTACATATAATGGTAATGTATGAATTTAATGACTTGTTTTTTGAGCGATAAAGGAAAATTTGTGGCTAATATCTCCAATAAACATGCATTATTAACTGTTGTTTTTTTTGGGGTAAAAATAACTTGAATGATATTTTTTTCACGTTTCTTTAAATGTTTAACATTGCAAGTATATTCATCGAAAGCAACACTATGACTTATTATTAATTAAAGATTCAGATTTTTCTCAATGTGTAATTTAAACGATGTTAATATCACATCGTCTTTTTTTAATTGACTTTCGAAACTGAATTACCGGTTGGAATTAACGATATTCAATATTATTCTTGTAAATAATTTATATTACGAATTTATAACAGTCTCATGGGCACGTGGAAGCAAAGTCTATGTGATGCAAGTCCACTTACGGTCAATAATAAAGTTTCGTATCACTTTGCGTGTTTGTGTGTTATGTGTTTGTATGTTGTTTGCAAAAGTTTTTTAATGAACTACGACACATATGGAAAAAATGCGCTAGTTTTTTTTATCAATCGGTTTTAAATTTTAAATTAATAATAGCAAAATCTCAAGAGACTGCCTGAGGACCCGTTGGTAAATTTTCCGACTCAGTAAATTCACCCCAGCATTTACATTTATACAAAAACATAGGGTCCCGTACGCATCAGAATAGATCGTATCTAAGTAAATTTTGCCTTAACTCATAAGTGTATGAAATTACGTCCACATCGGATTGGATTGGAAATTGCCGAAAGTGCGATATTAAAAAACCCGTCCGAAGTAACGGCGCGAAAAACCTCTCCAAATTCCTAAAAAAAGCTAAAATTAAAAAAAAAATTAAAAGAAAAGTTTCAAAAAATTAAAAAATTTAGGGTAGTATTATAATCGATCACCCAAAAATAATTTTTGATCACCTGAAAATACAAAAAATTGGTTACACCTACGCTGAGTTAGCCGCTTTAAAGATACATTCCTCCTTTTACGAAACGGTCTGACACACCCCTGGCCCTAAAAAACAGTGTTTTATTTTTCTGGTGATCAAAATTGAATTTTCTGGTGATCAAAAATGAGTTTCTTGGTGATCAGTTAAACATATGCCAAAAATATATGCAACAAGTTGCGAAAAGAAGGTCTTCTTTTCGCAACGTGTTTCATGGTACTTTTTATGCAATTTCGTTTTTCGCAACTCAAAAGTATTGACAGAAAAATTGTTTATGCAACGCATACTAGAAGACTTAAAATATATGAAAACCCAGTAAGCAACTGAGTTGTTTATAATGTTTTTTTTATATATTTATTAAGTCACTCAAGTACTTTTTGCATAAAACGTTGTATGAAACACGTTGTGAAACGGAAAGTTTTTGTAAGTTTTCAGTCACTTTTTGTGAGTTGGTCACACACTAAGGACCACACAGCCGAACCTCTCAACAGATTTTCACTAATTTAATTTTCGTGATTTTCTGAGGTCCATACTTCATATTCATATTTTTTTGAAGAGCGAAAACCAGGCTAATTTCGCAGAGATATACAAGGCCGGACTGATGACCCAAAGGCCCATCGGGCTCAATTTTGATAAGGCCCACGAAATGAGTTTTATGAGGCCCGAATGGGGGCATGGTTTTTGATCGGGCCCACGTTTGAAAGTCATGAAGTCTTAAAGTGGAAGAAAAATAACAATTTTTAAAAATTCTACTGTCAAACAAAACCGTACATAGAAAACCTGGGTCTGGGCGATATGTTTTTGTTATAATTCTTATTCGTATAGTCATAAGATCTGCAACAATCTGCAAGCCCTTCACGGATATTCGTGCACTCAAAAGCATCTACTTTGCGCATGTGAGATCTCGCTTAGAATACGCTTCCGTTGTGCGGAACTCACACTCATTGTGTTATATCAATAGGATAGAATCAATTCAGAAAAAGTTCCTCATTTATGCTTTGAGAAGATCCATACGGAGAGATCATAATTATCGTTTACCCCCCTACTTGGAACGTTGTCGATCGATAGGTATTGAGCCTCTTTGGCGCAGGAGAATTATTTTAATGTTTTGTTCGTTTGTGATTTGTTCCGTCGTCGTCTCGACGCTCCAGCCCTAATGTCTCGAATTCATCTGAGGTCACCAGTTCGCACTCTCAGGTCTATTGAATTTTTTATAATTGACTTTCATAGGACTGAATATGGTCAACACGAACCTATTAACAGCATGCTCAGGATTCTCGCATCTTTATGACACCACTATTTCCAGGAATGTCTTCAGAGCCAGGGTAAGAACGATGGCCCTCACCGCTTCATTTATTAATCAGTTTAGACTGTCTTCTCTCACCGAATCAATTGGAGAGGATTAAGTGATGTTTCAGATGTTTCAAGTGCTTCGGATCTTCGATCGCTTGATTTTAAATATTGTTTTGTTTAGACCTTGCGACTATTACCATTGACCAGTTCGTGAACGCTTTTTTGTTCTTCGTTTTTTCTTTTTCTCTTGTTCTAGATTTGTCTATTTTGTATCGATTTATATTTTCTTATATTCTATTTGTTTTAAAAAGATCGCGAGCGAAACTTTTAAACGCTTTAATTACAAATTTCGTATTTTTAAAGCGTTTTTCTAAGATGACATTACACATTCTCAGAAAAGTACAAGATGCTTGAAGGCATCAAGTGAAAGTACAAATAAAATCAATTCAATACATGGGGCACAATTTCAATCACTCTCACTGTCGACGTTTATACAAAACAAAGTTACGCAAACGGATCGCTGTTGCGGAAGATTGACGAAGCCGGTCGAATTCTTACGTGGCCAACATAAATATCTCTAGGGTGCCTTATCGCATCGGTTACCATCAGGCACCTCATAGTTTTCGCAAAACGACGGTTGATGTATGTACGTGATCTCACATACGATTCATACAAATCGTTCGAAGATTTCATGAAATCACTCTTTAAGTTTTTGGTTTGCATTCTAAGAAATGTTGCAGGAATTAAAAAAGGGCCATCTGTCCGAACGAAATTTTAACTGGTCAAAAAATGCAAAAGGCCCATCGGGGAATGCCCCGACCGCCCATTAGGATCAGCCCGGGCCTAGAGATATAAGAGAAAAAGTTTCGCCAACCTTTAAAAAACCACTTTTTTTACCACTTTTTCATCAAATATTGACCAATATCAATTCCGTAATCAGTTTTTCGATTACCCATCAGAAAAAAATCCAAAATCAAAAAAATTTCATCTGCAAATTTTCAGGAAGTCCTAGACCTTTCGAATAAAACTTTTTTTTGGTAATCGGAAGAGATTTATTAGAGTTAAGTACAAAAGACTCAAAGCCCTTGGCTCGAAAATGCTCAAATGTAATCACAAACCCACTTTTACGACTGTCCTTCTCCTTCAAAAGAAAAAAAAAATTGAAATTGCGATGATAGTCATTTTTTCCTTTGTAAATCAGAAACTTTAAATCGATGTCGTAGAAGAACAAATATCTTAGAAAAACGAAGCTTATCTTAGGCGAATTCTTAATTGAACTGTGAACGTTTTCTAGACCATTTGTTCTTGATACTGAACGTTATCGTGTCTGGTGATGCATAAGAGTTAAGAAATAAACCGGTACAAGTTATAGACTTAAGAGTCATCCTTTTAACATTAATCAAAACTTAGCAACAAACAATACAAACAGGAAATTAACCACTTTTTCCGAATTTTTCATCGCTATCGTGGATCTCTCACTTGTGATATACATTTTTACGTACCAAGGGGCCACCTACCCTATAAAATAGTGTACCAGAATTTCAACGATTTTAATTTAAATAATAACTCACTTTTAATGTGAAATATTAACTCAAATGATCTATTACTAATTAAGAAGTACAATCCAAAGACCTCTCAACTTGTTTCCTATAAACGAAACAAATAATCAATTTTTTGTGGAGCGACACACCTCTCGTAAAAATAGATAAATCGTGCTTTTTTATAATATAGTTTACAAAAGTGCTGTGCTTGTTCCAATTAGCATAACACAAATATTTTAACAAATTTATGATTTGATTGCATGCCATGCCACCACCTAATGTGTGAAGATTTAATTATTGATACAAACTTCCATATTATAACTTCAACATTAGTTTTTCTACAATTTGTGGGAAAAATTTCCTTCACTGATACGAAATTTATCTTCCTTTTTTGGAGTAGTTCGTAAAAAATTTCAATAACAAACAATATTCCAGAGATGGACGTGGAGAGAAAATCAGGACATTAGGGCAACTTTTCTGGAAAATCTTATCGTTATTTGTAATGGACATACGAGAGCTGAAAATAAGGAACACTCGCGCTCCTGCTGGCGAATTTTATATAATAAGTGGCGCACTTGCAAGTCTTGTTGTAAAGATCAGGGCCATGCTAGACCAATCTTTCATGGGCTGCATAAGGGGGGATCGGTTTTTACTTTTTTTTCGAAATAACCTAGAGGAGTGGTCTACAAAAAATGTTTATGTCGAGAAGACTCCAAGAACACCAAGGTTTAGATTTTTGGACGAATTTTAATTTGGACAAAATCGATAAAGTCAAAAGTTCGAGTTTCGATGAATTTCCCCATTGCTAACTCTACCAAAAAAAAAGTTTGTGCTTTTATCCCCACCTGACATTGCTTTTCGACAATTCTATATCCATTTGAGGTGTAAAAATAAATTTGGGGCTATACTAGAAGAAATAATAGCTTTTGTGTAGTGGCAAAGTTTGCCAATGGTTGAAAGTTGGGTGTTTTCATAGCTTTACAAAATCTAAAAACCCACTTTTTTCTTTTGAAAAAGTCAGGAATGGCGTCAAATACGTCGAAAACTATATTTCTAGTTGATATACCAATTTCTTCCACGTACTCAATCGACTTGGGAGAGTTAGTTCCAAAATAGCATGAAAACCGACTTTTACAATCACACGTAAAAGTGGACAAATGACGTATTTTCCCTTCTGGAGTTTTGTATTCCGAAATAAAATCTCCGCAGTCAATTACTTAGAACCCAGACCGACGCGACCACATCGCACACCTTGGCCATCGCTGTTGTAAACAGATTTACAGAATTCGACGAGTTATTTTGTCCACTTCTACAGAGATAGTCGCAATGTAACATTGAACCATTTAAATTAAAATTTCATAAAATGATTTAATATTCCAGATTCTAAATCATTTACGATCAACATTCAAGAGACAATTACGTGATTAAATGGCATCCATGTGTCAAGTGATGTATTTGATTTCGAAATATTCTCTGATATGCAATATAATTTGCAATAAAATTAATTACATCGATATCAATGTACCATATACCCAGTGGGATATACTGAAGGGAGATGAAAAACAAATTAATGCAATACATCGCACTTCAAATCATATGATTGACAATTACTGCACAACAGGTAAAAATTTACTTTGATTTTCGAACCACATTTACACTTCGTCTTGAGAACACAAAAAAACAGTCCCTTATTCCACAATGTTTGCAGATAATTCCCACTCACGTGCATAATGAATATAAAGTATAGAACAAAATGCATACAACTCAATAGATTGTTGCCCCAAAATAATATTGTCATTGTCATTTTCATTCATTCAGTTTCGCATCAGTCATCAACAATGTTTCTGGTCAATTCTTTGCTCCCAAATTGTGGCCACAAATTTGCGGTTAACTTTCCATTTATAAAAGTGAGAAAAGCCAATTGAATTTTACTCGATTATTATAAACAAAACTTGCCACAAAGTTCACACATTATTCATTATTTGTATTTATATACAAACAATTACGCTTCGGTTTCATGGATTGATGCTTATTTAGTTTATTTCAATATTTTATATACAATTTAGTGTACTACGAGCCCTTAAAAAATCAAAATTGAATATTAATTTCGATTGCGTTTTTTTTTCATCACCACTGATTTCAAAATAATGCAAAACATCAGCCGAAAAATTAAATTTATGAATTGAAAAACTTGTTGATTTTCATCCTCTCTCGGAAAATGCATTTTATCAACTATATGGCTTTATGTTGTGTTTATTCAATGATTGTGTATATACATTGCGTTCAATTGCATCACACATGCATAATGTATTGCATTTTTAGCGGACAGGTTTTGGGTGATTATAGGTGTAAACATGGGTTAAAATGCTTGCAAACATATTTTTCAATGATCCTTTCGGTTTTTTTTTTTTTTGAATTTTGGGTGTTGTTTAATTTTCAAATTTTATTGAACCAATTAATACAATGCGAATGTAAAATGTTAAAAATCGTTTGTCAGCTCCTAACATTCAGTTTCTTCATCGAATTTGTCATCTAACGAACTTTTACGCTCCGAAATAAGTATGTGCTGTCAAATCAAAGAAATTGCAAAGTAAGTTAGGTGCTATTATGAAAAGATTAGGGTTCGAAACAGATCGGTTTTAGACGGTTCTGTATCTTTAGTTGTAATATCTGTATATGATCCGAAGCCGAAAAAGTTTTTCCAAATTTAATCTGATCTGTTGTCAACTGTATCCTGATTGATACGAAATGAACATGTCGGATTGTCGAGTGTACTTCACTCTGCAAAATTTTAAAATGCTAAATTTTTCACAGCGAATTTCCGTCTGTTTTACATCTTTTTCCATCTTCGATCCATTAAAATTATATTCTCTACGAGTGCCTTTGGAAGCAATTTTCTTGCTTTCGTAGTTCTAGAGATATGGGTCATCCCGACCAATTGTAGAAGTGATCATATTCCAGGTTTAGGCCGTTTTTCCCTAATTTCCTGAAACACGCGTTCTCTAAAAATTCGCTACTACTTTGCTTTTGGGTGCATCTTTTTAACTGCCATAGTTCCAGAGATATGAGTCATCACTCCCAATTCTGCAAGTGGTCATATCCCATGGCCATTTTTCCCTAAGACCCTGAAACACGTTTTCTCTAAAATCTTATTCTCTACAACTTTGTCTTTGAAAGTATATCTCCATATTGCATAGTTGAGCAATAGACGAAAAACCTTCTATATACCCGATTTCCACACCAAAATCCCATTTTTGTGAGATCAAATGCTTTCATTTGACACCAAAATGAACAATTTCCGTGCTGTACTTGATGAGATATTTGCGAAAAAGTCTCACCGACTCTCGAAAAACCATATCTTCGGAACCCCCTAACCGATTTTGCTCATCTTTGAACTTGAATTATGGGACATATGTACCTTTCAGGGAAAAGAAAGCTTAGGGTGATCGATGCAGACGTTTAGAAAAAAACGACGGGACGGACAAACGGACATTTTTTTTTGCTGATTTGTCATTTCTACTGATATTAAATGCATCCCCTTCACTCACGCCTCGTACGGGTCCAAAAAGACTCGAATGTATTTATTGCCTTAAATGGATTGGATTGGACATTGCCGAAAGGGCAATATTGAAAAATCCGTCCGAAGAAACGGCATAAAAACATCTATAATTCCTCTCAAAACCCCCGAAATTAAAAAATCCAACGGAGCCAAAAAAAAGTTTTTGAACTTTTTAATAAAAATTAAATAAAGGAAAAATTGAGGTGGATATATGCGCTTTCGACTTTCCCTATGGTCCTGTAGCCCTATACTTAGTGCATCAGTTTCACTATGAAATTTCTTTTCAATGTAAAATCGCACTCATCACACCACATTTCTGCTATTGATATTTTTTAGTCAAATGTTTCTGTTATTTCCTGTCTCCGTCTGTTTCTTTGCTATTGTATTGTGCACGAACAATGGAATTGGAAGTTAATTCCAAATTTTACTTTGTATGAAAAAACAATTACGTTCAATCAAAGCCGACCACCAACCATGCTCTCCACGACGTGATTTATTTATTCCATTGATCACAACTAATCATGTTTACATTAGTCGCATTTAACAAAATAGAGAAAACCTTTTTTTTTCTAAATTATTTATTTGTTAAATTTATATTTCAAAGAAAATCAAATGAAAATCATTTTCCCGAAGAAAATACAAAAATAAATAACAAAATATATACAATCATACACGCATATTGTAATTAGATTTATACAAAATGTATTTTAATAATGTAAAGTAAATGTGTATAATAGTCGTTAATAAGGTTTGACTTTAATTTAAACAATCTCGCGCAATGTGATTTTAATTTGGTTTATTTCTATATTGCGTTTGATCTTTTCGAGTAAACTATGCGGCTTAAGAAAATCACTAATGCGTATTATTCTTAAATAAATAAATTATAAAAATCAATAGAATTGTTTTTGGTAACCAGTTAATTTATTAGAACAAAATGAAAAAAATAAAGACGTTATGTTGAAAAAAGAACACAAACAAAAACCAGAAAAGTTGAAGTATAAGACCCGTATGACCTGACGGATTATAAAAAAGAACACAAAAAAATGGTCTGCCTCTAGCACTCTATATGGTCAAAGAACATTTGAAGATGTAAAACTAGACGGTCCTTTTTAAAGTCACAGTCTGCCTCCATTGTGAAAGAAGAATGACTTGATTTGTTCGATTTCACATTTCTTGTGATTTTCGGAACCAAAGCGAGTGTCGTTACTCATTAAAATTTGGTTGATCACTTCAAAATACATCTTTCTGTATCTTTGTTCAGTAGAAATTATATAGAGAACTCCCATATACAGTAGAATTAATATATGTTTAACGTGCTTCCTATCTATAGTCATAGCTGGGTACTCCAATAAGGTCGCAATGTCTGTAATGTGAGAAAATATTTGAAAAAAAGGGATGTCTTTTTTTCATTTGCACTTTATGTTAAATCAAAACAAAAACCTCTTAAAAGGTAGAGTGTGACGCAGTCCGTAAGACCGCTTCCAAAATTAATGATATCGCTTCGGCTCTGGCATTCGTGACGCAATTTCAAACATTTGAATTTTCTTAAAAAAGTTTTTTTGCATCGTCATTTTTTGCGTATTTTCAGCGTAAGCGTCACCTCAAGCGATATCATTAATTTTGGAAGCAGACTCACGGACTGCGTCACACTCTACCTTTTAAGAGGTTTTTGTTGTGATATCAGTCGTTTTGGAAGTTTTTAGTTGTTATAACTAAAATTCATGTAAAGAAGTTTCTACTTTTTGAAAAAATTTTTCTCACATAAAAAATTTTCTCAGAAAAGACAATTTTCTTAGGAAAAAATTTCTCCGAAAAAAATCTTCTCAATAAAAAAATTTTTCTCCAAAAAAGTTTTTCTACGAAAAAAATTTTCTTTCCGAAAAAAATTTTTCTCCAACACCTTCGGCTACCATCGAAACACTTCGTGTCACCATCGGCTACCTTCAGAACACTTCGTGTTACCTTCGGCTACCTTGGGAACACTTCGTGTCACCTTCAACTACGTTCGGAACACTTTATGTCACCTTCGGCTACCGTCGGAACACTTTATGTCACCTTCGGCTACCGTCGGAACACTTCGCGGCACATTCGACTACCTTTGGAACACTTCTAGTCACCTTCGGCTACCTCCGGAACACTTCGTGTCACCTTCCGCTACCTTCGGAACACTTCGTGTCACCTTCCGCTACCTTCGGAA
Source organism: Pseudolycoriella hygida (assembly GCA_029228625.1). NCBI lineage: Eukaryota > Metazoa > Arthropoda > Insecta > Diptera > Sciaridae > Pseudolycoriella > Pseudolycoriella hygida. The sequence continues at coordinate 4,052,483 of CM055404.1, forward strand.
CACTTCGTGTCACCTTCCGCTACCTTCGGAACACTTCGTGTCACCTTCCGCTACCTTCGGAATACTTTGTGTCACCTTCGGAACACTTCGCGGCACTTTGGCTGCCTTCTGAACACTTCGCGTCATCTTCGGCTACCTTCGGAACACTTCGTGTCCCCTTCGGCTACCTTCGGAACACTTCGTGTCACCAATTCTTCCTTCAATTTTTCATTTGGAGCCGAGACTGACCTCACCTGAAAATTTCAGGAAGATCGGCTGTCTAGTTCTCGAGATCGAAAATTATTAATAAATAGAACATAGATAGATAGATACATTGAACATAGAAACCGACAGATTAGAAAAAAAGTTTTCATAATGAAAAATTGATTCTCCATACAAAAATGTCATTTTCAAACCTCGATATCTCAGCTAATTTTCAACCAATTTTAATGAGTCTGGGCTCTTTGGAGAGCTGCTGCGACGTAGTAATTTGGAGCGGGAGAAGGCGAGGAGAAAAAACTCAAAAGTTCGCGCATATATGACTCCTTGACCCAAAGGTTTTTGTATGGAGTTTTTTGGGTTTGTGGACTTTTTTTTTGGGGTGTGGGGACTGCGTCACGCTTGCTGCGGGCATGAACTTATTATAAAATTGTTTCGTGATCCCGTTTGAGTTCAAGACAGCAAACGGAGAACTTATTCAAACAAGTGATGAGTCTCGAAACGAAAAAAAATTTTGTACGTTGACGGCCTTCAAAAACTTAGTCAGAGACATCCATTAAAATTCTCAATAAGCAAAATCAGAATGGAAAAACATTTCAAAAATCTTTTAAAAAACCATTTCCTCTCACTACCCTGCCTAAAGTTATTCCGACACCGGCAACTCACAAACACTAGGTCGTAGGAATACAAAATCACTAAATTTACGCACGAGGATTTCCACAACGCAATTTAATACTGCAACCGGAACCGATTCTGAGTACCGTTTCCATGATTTCAATACCGAGAACCGGTTCCAAGGGAACGTACCGGTGCTGCATTCCGTAAACCAGGGTATGAATAAGCCTAAACTAATTTTTGTACCCCAACTTGGGACATAAGTAAACCCTAAAACCTGAACACTATTTGACAATTTATGAAAAATTCAAAAACTTACTTAGGGGTCTGAATCGAAGTAAAAAGAACTTTCGAAGACTTGTTGAGAATGGTGTTGTGAAGATTACAATCAACATCAACGGGTATTACAGAGAGGTGTGACTCACGCAGCGTCATTGACTTTTATATTACTAGACTTAAATACAGAAAATCAAAGAACCATGAACGAAATTCCGGGTCCATATTTTCAATATTAAAAATTTTCATTACAAAACCGCAAGCTCCCCCTTTTTATTTCGTACACATCTAACAAAGCTGTTATACATTGCACCAGCATCACACAAAATTCAAATAAAACCACAACGAAATATTTCTAGTCGATAAGAACATCAAAATATCCTCTTCAACATCCCAATTTGAAAATCCTTATTCTGTGACCTATATCAATGTTAAACATGCTCAATTTGTTCTTTAAACTCCTTCTCATGTATTTTTATTTTCACAAAAAGACAAGTATGCTTAAAGAGCTATAAGTGTGTATAGGTATACTCGTATACCCCAAAGTTTGCAGTGAAAAACGACAAACAAAACCCCAAATACCAACCATTTGCACACAAAACGGGATAAGGGAAATTGAATGAAAGTGAAAATAATTTTCATTGTAGATCCCGAACTCTGAAGATACACACTTGACTTGTATTTTGTATAGCGTCTGTGGAATCTGGTATGAAATGATGGCATGGTTGGTGGCTCGCTGTTTAGAATTTTTAGAAGAATAAAATCGTTGAAAGATGTTTTATAGATTGGGGTGAACGGATATTTATATTTATGAATAAAAATGAACAATTTTCTTCACCTGGAAATATTTTTCATTCAACTTAAATGTAACTAAGTAGACGACTAATATGTTGGACAATTTTTGAGCATCTTAGGCCTGGGTACATTTCAAAGTTATATTCGACAGTATTATAATTTTGATGTAAAAATAATGTAAATTTTGTGTATGTTTCGTGGAAATTCAGAGATAATTCATGTAAGATTAAGGTAAAGTTTATGTAGATCATGTAAAAAAGATGGATAATTAATGTAACAGTTATGGCTTTCGCTACATTCTTCGACCATTCTTTTTACATTCCTAATTAAAAAATATTTACATTCTTGCGGGTGGAAAGTCGCTCATTACATCGAGTTGCATGAACTTTCGACGACCCCAGCATCTAAAATTCGTTACAAAACTCGGGATAAAAATTAAAAGTCACGCTTTCGTGTGATTATTGGCCTCGGCTTCGCCTCGAATCAAGAAAATTCACACGAAACCTCGACTTTTCAACTTTTCATCCCTAGTTATGTAAATAACTATTACACAACTTGATTTTTCGTTTTGGAAGTGATAAAATATTTTAATAGAAATTTCATATATACGTCAACTATATCCGAAATCCGAACTTAACCGAACCCCCGAAACACAGATATTTCGACAGAAAGAATCAAACCGTTTTATTTTTGAAAACCCTGAACCTAAACCCGAACATCTTTTCTGGTTTTCGAAAACTCTGAACCCATATCCGAACCTTTATTCCAACGGTTCAGAGGTCTGAGGACTGTATCTGAATTCAAACACTAAGAAAACATTTTTTCAGAGGATGAAAGCAGGAAAATGGGAAACGTGGTGGCTCAGTGGTGGTCAGTTGAGGTCGCATGTGTCAACGAAAAGGAATTAAGTAGTGAAACAAAGTTAGCTATCCACAGACCAATTTTCAGGTGGACGATTCTGTATGGTAGAGAGGGTTGGGTTTACTGTGGATATTTCGTGTTTCTGTTCTGATATAAGGGTTCTTCGGAATGTAGTAAAAGTTATTCGGAGGGAGCGGTGTGGTAATCATGTTAGGAACGACGGCCAGGCCCGACGAGAGGCAAGTGAGAAGGTGGTGTTTTTCCCTGGGCCCCGTATTTTTAGGGGCCCCAAATTTTAAAATGTATTTAACATTTTTGAATCTGCGTACCAACTGCTCTTAGCTTAATTTTGGCGACATATAGGAGTGAACGTGTTTTTTTTATATCGCTCATTCCGTCGTTGCCTTAATTACATTCTGAGAATCCCGTTGTCACTAATTGTGTGGAAACCCCATTTCGCCCCAACGCCTCAATTTTTTTCCGTTTTTGTTACAAATTCACGACTTAGCGCAACTGGCTGCGCCGAGCAAAAAAACTTGCTTTTTGTAATGTTTTTGAGGGTGGGTCCGGGGGAATTTTTTTCGCTTCTCCGAATTTTGGCTATTACGTTGCTATTTTTGCGAGTAAATTATCGTGTGAGGTGTCATTAGAAGCGTATAATGAAGCGTAAACAAAGAAAATTTTCAAGCTAACCTATCACCGTTCGAATTGTTAAATGAAACAGCGTCGAAAAATTTGCAGAGTCTTACAACCCTACAAGAAAGTCGACTATAATAGGCCGATTATAGCCCCATTGGCTTATTATAGGCTCGAATGTGATAAAATATTTTTATCTTAATATGAGCTGTTGTCAGTCTTTATTATTTCGTTCCAATTGAAAATTTACCCAACAAACACAAAAATGAATAGGTTTTTCGACAAAAATTTTTTTGTAAATTCACCCCCGGGCCCCAAATTCCTCTTGGCGGCCCTGACGACGACATTGTAGAAAATTCTTTCAGGTTTCTTGACAATATATAAACATTTTTGATACGTCTGTGTCTTAACGAATTAAGTCATACATTTCATCTGTTTAAACCAGCATGATGCTGACGAAAAGCATCGGCAATCGTCAGCTGATATTTTTTTGTGTCATCGGCGGAAAAGCTCGGCCTAAGGTCATATACGTCTATCAGTGTACATTCACAGTATTGTTGAAAAGCAACATTCATTTTAATGCAATTTTTGACCAGCCAACCAGTGTCCGATATTTGGCTGAACTGGCGGACATCGTACACCGTATATTTCATTTACAATTTTTTATGGTAAGTGCGAGTGTGCGGCTGAAATGACATGCAAAACGTGAGATATATGTAAAGAACCTTCTATGCATGATCTATAACTTTTTTCCAATTCAAAAATATAAAGAGAGTGGAACTAGCTGTGGGTACGTTTCAGTTTTTTGTGTCTGTTGGGTGGATTAAAAAATTTAACTTAACCATAGGTGGAACGAGTAATCGGTACATATACTGGGTAAAAATTTGAAGGGTTTTTCGTATATGAAATGGCGGAAAGACTGAACTGAAGCCACTCTACTCACCTTCACTATGCATACGAGATGCGAAATATTTTTATACATGACGGATTGCAATTTATGTATACATGTTACCCACTGAATTTATATGTACATGAAAAAAGAAATTTTTTCCTGTATGCTGGATAACGGAGTAAAATAAAAATAAAAGAAAAAAATTTAAAAAAATGTATTTCGTTCGCGCAACGTAGTCTAAATTTTTTTTATTGATTTATTTCATTTTTTTCTTGTTTTTTCATTAAGAGCATTGTGTGTGCAAATATTTTATTCTATAGAAAAGTAGAATTTATATCGAGATATATTTTTTTTTTCACTGTCATAGATGTATTATAGTCCATACCGTACGAGTAAATGGAAATTAAATTTTAAAATTCAAACAAAATAAATTACAACAAAACAAAAACAATGTCACAATGCACATCTTTTCCATGCGGGACTTTTTTTTAACAGTGCGGAACGTATGTAAAGCGTGTATAGTGTTTGGAAATTATCACATACACAAGCATTGAAAAATGATATCATTTTTAAAAATTTATAATTAAAAATGAAAGAAAAAGCAAATTTATTTAAACATCGTGACACAATAAAAACGTCCGTATTAGAGATGAGCGGGTCGACCGTTTTAGAAAACCCGACTCAAACCAAACCCAGCTCAGTTCCGATCACCAAACCTGAAGTCAAAACAATAGTTATACCATACCCGAAACCCCATTTACCGTTTTTTTAGGTTTATAGGGTTGGGTAGGGCCATCGCTGGGAAACGAAACACAGATCTACTAATCCTTTGTATATTGCCCTTTCGAAGCTGCTAATTGCAGCTGGGACAAGTGGTCATAGCAGGGCCTATTTTTGTTTCATCAGTTTCATTAGTTTCATTAAGTTTCATTAATTTTCATTAAGTTTCTTTAAGTTTCATTAATTTTTTTTATGCTTCAAATCACAAAATAATTAATAAATAATAATAAATATAGGAGAGAATAATTAAAGTTGTGTTGATTTAAAGTTTGTTTCCATCAACAAGAGTGGTTAAATGGCGTTCAAGAATCAAAGCAAAAGAAAACAAAGAAAATTAATCAAACAGTCAAATTTTGATTTTAAAAAAATCAAAACCTTTTATGAATTTTCTTTTATTTTCATTATTTTCTTTAAATTTCATTGAATTTTTTTAATTTCCGTCACATTTTCCTTTAAGTTTGATCACATTTGTTAAATGTTTCTTTAAGTTTCTTTCAGTTTCATTAAGTTTCTTTAATTTCATTAAGTTTCACTTCAAAACGTTTTGCGAATTCTATCACTAGCGTCGCGTCATCCGGTCTCTTGGCATGCCTATGTCGTGTTTGAAAAAACGTCAGTTGCATATATCGTGAAAAGTGCCCGGCAACCCGAGACGAAGTTAACCTTGGACAGTTCCAGTTCGGGTCGGGTTTTTCGAAGTTCCAGACAACCTCATGCCTCATCTCTAGTTTGTATACATAAACTATAAAAAATAATTATTAATAAATAAATGCAGAGGAAAAAGCGACGGCTCGAAAAAAAATTGATATCGTGGAAAGAGCAGAGTCGAGATTTTATGGAGGAAAATTATCTATTATTCAATGATGTCATGCAGTGTTAAGGTAAACTCAAATTCATCATTCATAATTCTCTGGCATTTTGGCTTCCTGACACAACATTAGGATTATTATAAAATGTACAGCACAGTTGACGGTGTTACGGCTTCTCATAAATTGTTAATTTACATGGACTTTCTGTGAAATCCTATTTTAATTTTTATTACAATGTAGTTTCAGACGTTATACAATTTGGTTCTACTTTACAAAAAGAATTGTATAAAGGGAATTGAGTGAATTTTATTATAAATTGTTTATATAAGTGACTCAATACGAAGATTGTTAGTATCAATCACATTACTTTTGTAAATATTAACAAACTGCAATGGGACACCAATTTAAGTATTGCAGACGATAAGTTCATTGGAGTTTTCAGAGTTTCAAATTTGACACACAAAAAAATCTTACCAAAATTTATATCATATTGCGCAAATGTGAGGATATTTGCTCACAAACGAAGTGAACTTTTTCTGGCGTATAGTATGCTAGCCTATAAATGACGCCATTTAAGGGAAAACATAAAGAATGCAACAAGGGGAAGGTTTCCCGAAATAGCGAAAATAGGACGTGAATGAATTCGGTCCAAATTTTGGACACAAACCAAGTGTGGGAAATCGCAACATGATATTCTGCTCTCCAAATCGACCGCTAATTTCGGATTTTCTTCATCATCAACTTCCCTAATACACAACTACCTTAGTGGGCGTTTTCAGTGTGTTTCGATTGGCGAATACCTTTCAGAGCCGCTGGCTAACGGTTTGGGTATTCCTCAGGGTCCTGTAATTGGTCCTTTTCTATTTTCACTCTATATTAATGACCTTCCGAGCCGACTGCTAAACGCGACGCATCACCTATTCGCTGACGACGTTCAGCTTTTTAAGCAATTCCCGCAGGAGAATGTCGGGTAAGCAGTGAGGAGTGTAAATGAAGATTTGAGTTCAGTTTGTACATGGGCACGCGAAAACTCGCTTATTTTAAATGCCGGCAAATCGCAAGCTATTATTTTCTCTGTGCAGGGGGTTAGCTTTCTATCCCCTCCTGTAGTATTGGACGGTTCCGTGAAATAATACACCTCCACTGCCCTAAATCTGGGTGTCACAATGGATGTCATGATGAAATTTATGTAACTTTTCCTTTATTTTGTATGGCAAGAAGGCTAGCTTACAATGCAAAGTGCAGCTAATCTGCATTCATTTTATTTTGTTTACTTTTTCATTGTATGTAAGTTTGGATTTTTCAATGTTGATATAAAATCAACAAAACGTTTTTGATTCGTGTAGTTTGAACATCTGCGGTGAAAACATGATTTTTTATCGATTAAAAATAGGTTTTAGAAATATGCGAGCCTAATTCTTATAGTCATAAAAGGACGTAAAACTCTGGACTTCTATTTAAATACGTTCGAGTCTATTTCCCACATCTATTCTGATACGTAAGGGTACTAACTTTTTAAATTTTACCAAGAAAGTGTTTGTTTCATGATTAAATTACCATAGATGACTTCTCCCGTTTTACTTTACATACTACGTCAAGGCTTCCAAAACGAGAATTTCGTTATGCATTTTGCCACTTGACAACTTTTTTATTCGAATATTTTGTTTAAAATACCAATAATTCTATGTCACAGATATGCTAGATGCTAAAAAATTCAACGTACGAAAACATTTTGATAAAAATACCCCATAATATCGAATATATCTTGCTCACTGTTTCATTTATACGAATGCACTCAGAAGGAACATTTAGTTCATTCATAATAAATATTCTTTCTGCATACAGCAAAAGAAAACAGTTTTAGTTTTTCTTTAAAATGGTAGGCAATATTGATAATGCAAAAGACGGTAGATTAGATTGTATGGGCTAGATACATTTTTAATAACACTTAGAACCTACAACATTTAAGTGAGAAAATGCATGTATACCCTATATGCAAGCTATATGTAGAGCCCATTGCATATCAATGCTTTTGCTTATAGTTTGAGTTTGTGAATAAAAAATAAGCCTTTTATGTGATGCTGCTTGTACCAAAATATCTACGTGAAAAATTAATACTGAAATTTCACTCCTTGTGCAGTTGATTCCGTCAAAAACGGAATAATATATTCGTACAAATCCTTGAAGTGTCCCACACATATCCATCGTTCTATCAGTTTAACCAATTGAAATTCAACAATTTCGGGAATGAAAAATGAAATAAAATTAAATTTTGCATTCCCTTCAAGTTTATGTAACAGCATTATCATGAAAACGGAACACCAATAGGCATTTTGTATGTACCAAGACGCACATGAAAATAGGGTGCGATACTGATATTCAAATACTTAAACGTTCTAGTGTCATCATTGCATCATACGCATGATAACCGAAATGAAGAAAAACCCGGTAGACATTTTCAGATTTATTTTCAATTTCTTTGGGGTTAACTTCCCTTCATATCATAAACGCAATGACACGAAATCAAATCAAAATCGATATATTTTTATTCGCCATTTATGAATCCACTTTTTATTTCCCCAAAATATTTTCATTTCAGTCAATGATCACACGAAACAAATTATTATTAGTATTTTTGGGACCCCCTCACTTCGAATAGTTTGTTAACCAAGGCTATAAAGTAAGCAATTCCAAAATGAGAGTGAAGTTCATGCACAGAGAATTGCGTCCGTATATCACAAACTACAGCAGCTACAAAGTTTTGCTGTTCCACAAGATTGTTGGAGGAAATAAAAAATGTTTGTGGCTAACGCTTTTATCAGGGATCCATTTAGAATCATTCCACCTGTGGAGCGCACGAACAATTTTACGCGTGGTCGCATCGACGCTTTTACAACAACTTAATTTTCCTATACAATTATGGACATCCATACCGTATTGTACCCTATATTCCAAATCAGTTCCTATGTTGGTGACGTGACATACCAACAACGCCACGGCCACATTCACTTTGTACAAACGTAATGTCGTGCTATATTTCGGAAGAATAACACTTTTTAAAACAATTTCAATATACTTACGAACATAATGGTTCTATCGAACATCAAACTGATACAAAAAAGTATAAATTTCCCCAGTTGCATTCTCACCTCACTGCATTTTCAAAACTTCGTAAAAGGCGGTGTTATTGAACAGCAAACTGGGGGGAATATTTGTTTGTGTTTGCGCTGAGAATTCGAATACATGAAAATAAATGAAATGTGAAGTGAAATGGAATATTAAATTATTTTGTAGTGCGAAGTGCATACCACTAATACAATCACGTAAAAGTTTCACGATATGGTGAAGACGTAAGGAAAATTATTAAATCATTTTTATGTATTTGTAATAGTTGTAAATAAATTATTCACAAGAGCTTCTGAAGATTCTTGAAACATACAAAGCTTTTTATGGAAAATTTGATACTAGGGTATGTTTTAGTCGTTTTTAATCTTTTTTTCTTCTTCATCATAGGTCACCAATCGGTGCGTAGGTTTATGTCTCAATTTACAATCATCTAATGATGACTCATTAACCCTATCTAAATCTTGGAGGGAGAAAGAAAAACGTGAGTATGCAGAGGAAGAGAAGTTCCGGATAAAGCGTTAATTATACTGGGCGCCATGCAAATCGCATCGCCTAAGGTTGGTGTGAAGCTCAACTTCACAAAATTATCTTTTTTCTCTCAAGTTGAGCTTTCACACAAACCTTAGACGATGCGATTTGCATCACACCCAATATTGTTGTTATCGATTAACGTAGATGAACGGAACATCTCTGATCTGGGTTCCAGTACACTCGAATACATGTGGCTATAAATATATTGATGAACCGGTAAATGGAAGTTAGCTAGACAAGCCTTAAGAGAATATCGATGGAATTTTTAGCAGGCAACAAAATACCTCATTTTCTTGTATAAGAAAACTCTGAGATGGATAGTGACAGTGGGCATAAAGGACATCCCCGACAGGGGAAGGAGAGGTTTCATTTTTTGTGACGAACTATATTATCCAGGTTATACGTTGTTTGTCTCAACTAAACAACTACAAATTTGTATGTACGACATGGTCGGAAGTCTTGTGGATTAGAATCCTTCTGTCTTTCACATATCCGTGCCGAATATGTGCAAGAGATTTTCGTTGTAATTGTAACTGTCGTTTTCTAAATTTCAATTGTTCCAGCGGCCATTCGATTTTTATGTGTTAAAATTTAGTTACGCTTTTTTCAGGAAAATGCAGTGCAAAACATCATCAGCTTCAACGTCATCCATGCGCATTGGAACAACAGATAATCACGGGGACACAGAGGAACCATCTGAATATTGTCTCAGATGGAATAATTATCAAATGAATCTACTAAGAGTCTTCGAACAATTATTAGAAAAGCAACAGTTTGTCGATGTAACGCTTTGCTGTGAAGGTGGTTACTCAGTGAAAGCACACAAAATCGTGCTTTCAGCTTGTAGTTCATATTTTCGAGCATTATTCAATGACACCCCGTGTGATCATCCGATTCTCATTTTAAAAGACGTTCAATGGTTGGAATTGCAGTCAGTTCTGTCCTTTATGTACAAAGGCGAAATTCATGTCAGTCAAGATCAAATCGGACCGTTGTTGAAGTTAGCAGAATTGTTGAAAATTAGAGGATTGTCAGAAGAGCAATCGGAGGGACGAGAATTATTACCTCACAAAGTGAGCGATGTTCCCAATGAGCCAAAAGTAATGAAATCTCAGGTGCACACTAAATGTGATGTTGGGGAAAGGATAAAAGTAATGAACGATTCACTGGAACCTACTCCCAAAAAAATGAAGATGGAAGAAAAGAAGAGCACGGAAGATGAATTCGTAACTATTGAAGAAAATGTAAGTAATTCATTTTTTTATTAAGTTAAATTGCGATTACGGTAGCGGTGCTTGTTATTGTTTTGCTAAATAGTACGTACGCAGTAGGGAGGGTGGAGTGGGTGAAAAGCGCATGGAAGCGTGCAAGGGGAGTAGGCCGAACGAATAATAAATAACTTTTCTCACTTCATTATTTAAAGGAAGAACTAGCAGGTTGCATAAATTGTGTCAAAGAAACGCCACGCTGTTGAAAAATTACAAAGAAAATGATTTTAGTCAATTAGGAAATCAAAAATCTGTACGATTCAACATGTGTGCTCTGTTCATTTTATCTACCAGAATGTTATTATCCGCATAAACAAATAAGTGTAACCGCCGCAAGTCATGAGGAAAACTCCAAAATGGCGAGGTGTAGGGGTGGCCACTATTTGCATATCCACTCAGTGCTTAGTGGTTGCATTTTATTTGTGAAGAAAAAAAATAGATTAGCGTGGACCCTTTGAAAGTAACTAAACAAAAGTCGAAATTTAAGATTTATTGTTTACATTGAGAATGTCAGCCAGACATGAGAGTAGCGAAGTTCCAGCCACCGAAATTTTGTAAACGGCTCTCATGTCTAATGTCAGCACTTAAAAAATGAATAAATCAAAATTAGATGAAACTTCAATGAAACGATGGTAAAAAATATTAGAGATTTAGGGCTATAGCGTTGAACTCATTCCGCTGAGAACAAAAATTCACGTAAACCTTTAAACAAATCTTGTTTGAGTTCGTAGTAAAACCAATGAGTCACAGAGAAACACATTATGGATTTTGATGGCAGAAAAAATGGAAAAGTTTTTTCACACCAAAGAAAATGCTTTAAAAATTGTTGAAAATGCGGAAATTTCTTTCAGAACCTGTGGTCAATTCTTTGAATATCGTTAGGAAAATCTTAAAATTCCTTATGCCTCTGATCCTTAAAGGATTTTCTTTTTGGAATTCGTTTCTCAAAGGAAATTACAACTACCATCGACTTGTTCCTATTTAGTGGATTTTTCTCCGATACATTGTGGGGTTTTATCTTGCAGGGTAATCTTGCTGTAATATTTTTTCGTCATTTGCTTTAACACTTAGTGTTCTGGATGAAGTGACATGTCCACTCAGCCCTACAGCATATATGTTAATTAATTGAATTAGGCCTTTGAATGAGTATGAGTAACATTTGCATCAATAACTGTGATTTTTTTGTGATCATATCGACATATCGTTATATGGAATGTACAACACATTCAGAACGACTAGTTACTACCCTTCAGTAAAATTCCCCCACAATCAATCAATGAACCATACATTAATCAGGTAATTATCAAAATTGTAATTAATGCAATAAATTGGTGTTTATTATAACCGAAACTATAATTTGATCCAATTTGATTGATGTTATGTACAGTACAGTCAACAACATGTAACTTAAACATTTTTATTCATTTATTAAATGTAGTCCTTCTATTTCTGCAAGTTCATAATTTACTACTTTTGTGGTTCTACTTTTTTTGAGATCCTTTCATTACCAGAAAGTTTTTATTGTCCCAGTGGTAAACTGTGCGACAAACCCAGTGCCATCTATGAGATGTACTAGGAGCGAAACTAGGAGTAGTAGAATACAGGCGTCTCCCAACAATGCCTTTCATCGGTAAGTCGTACGATGGCGCTACACTCAACTTCACATGACTTGAACCGATTCAATCAGCTTTGTTTTAACAATCGGAACAAATCCGTTTGCGGTTGAGTTTTGAACCAACGCACTGGCAAATCCCAATGCAAAATATTTGTTGCGAAGATCACTAGCGAACAGACAAACAATGTAGAAGTTGCGGGCAGTTGCCAATTCTAGCGACGACGCTAGTCCGACCATGTTTCTTTGCAAATCGCTACGAAGAATTAGGCATACGATTTTCAATTTTAATTGAATTGTTTGAATCCATATAGAATTGCATATTGCTTTTAAATACATTTTATGAATTTAATTTTCTTTCCTGTGATTGAATCACTGTAAACGTTAGAATAATAACGCACTTTATTATGCACTTTACCTATACTAAGAGAAAGGACTTTTCGAGTGTTCATACATGTAACTTTAATTTCCATAAACATATTCTCTGGTGCACAACAAAGACTTTGATGCAATGTTTGCTGCAATCATCATTATAACATGAGACACAACACATTCTTTGATGTTTTGTAATATCAATGAGTTTTAAGTATTTATTCGAATGAAAGTTGTTTTGTTCTTAAACATTCAATTATGCTGAAACAGAAGTTTCAATATCGTCGGATTGCTTTGCGGAAGTAAATAATTCATGAATAGAAAATACGAATATTTCTATAATACATGCAGTCAAAATTAATTTACATGCTTCATATCAGAGTCGAAAGTAAAGATGTCAATTTTGTAAACTTTCGCCCCACAAAATTAACATTTTTTTACTTTCCTCTCTTCATGCTTCATGTAAAACTTAATACGTCACTCTGAAAAGTAATTTGGGCTCATGTCCTTGTGACGTAAATAACTGTTCGTCCCTTGGCCTTTTGATGTTAACACAGTCGGTTCATTCCTTTTTTACCTAGTTTGAAGAAATAGATGACAGCTTCACTTTCAAGCGTACCCAGCAATTAGGTTATTCCCAAATCATAGATTTTTTGCGCTAAATTTGAATGCGCGATAGCAATTTCAAAATTGCGCCGAAATTTTGCTTATTGGGATAGAACTTTATTTGCTGGGTACAGTAAAAAATTGTTTATTATTTTAAAGTGTCATCTATTTCTTCAAACTAGGTAAAAAAGGAATGAACCGACTGTAACTATCCGGCTCTTGTCCTTGTGACGTAAATAACTAATTTAACTATAAAAACTCTACTTGCAAAATAGTAAATTGTACCCCGTGTTGCACAAAGTGGATTTTCTAGCACACGTCCTACTAATGTTAAACATAAGTAGGTCTAAACTTAGGACTGATGCTACAAAAATCCACTTTGTGCAATTCACTGTCATAATAATTGGGAAACGTGCTAATAATTTTAAAATTAGTTTTTAAATTCCAATCTTTCGCCCACAGTCAGTGAGCTTTGTGCAACATGGTGTACAATATACTATGTCAATTCTAAATAGAAAATTATGATTTCGAGTTTCGAATATGTGACATTTTCAATAGACCTAACGTGATGTGGCTTTGATCCTATATGGTCACAATTTTTTTTTGTGTCAATCTATACGCAGTTTCTGCAAATAGTGTTTTATGGATACGCTAAAATTTTCTTGCTGAAATAAAGTTGCTGAATTTTTCGCATTACACTTGCCTCCAGGGTTCAAAAAAATTTGATTTGATTTGGAAAATCTTGATTTTTTACAACATTTGAAGTCAAATTGGTCAAATTGTTGAATTTTATGATTTGATTTGATTTTGAATTTTTAACTTTGATCATCATTTTGATTTGAGTTTCCAAAATTTGATTTGTTTTTTATTTGTGAACCCTGCTTGCCCTCATACTGAAAGAACTTTGAACAATGAAAAATCCAAATGTCAAAAGAAAGAGTATACTTTTTATAGCCAACTGGCTTTTTATAGATAGTTTTTTTTCGGGGTAGAGTCGGGATTCAGGAATTAAGTTCTTCCGATGTCTGTAAGGTTCGGAAAGCAAAAATATTAGACACGTATTTGTTTGAAGACATTGTTTAAAGAATTTTTAATTTATTGTGAAGGCGAGAAACACAAATTCGTTCGTACAAACACGTTGATTAGAGCTACACAGATATATTGTGTGCTATATCTGTCTCGATCTTATCAACGATTTCGTATATTTGAATGAATTTATGTTTTCGTCTTCATAATAAATTTCTCACCCTCATAACTCCCATAACCTCATAACTCAATTTCCACCCTACATCGAAAAAAACTACTTTTCATTGAATTTTTTGTATAATTCCATTCAGTACTTTTCGTATCAGTTAGGAGAATGTGTCGTCAAGAATCACATGGAAGAATGATTGAAAGAATTCTTTTGTACATCTTGAATACATCCAGGTGTGCTATTAATTATGTAATTAATTAACTGTAAAAATCAACATTTCGTCTGCCTATTAAGGTGTGCAAATTATGTATGTATACATGTATAGGTATTTGTCACTTATAGGACTACCGATATCGATAGAAACGTAATTCGATGTGGACAAGTTTTTGAGAATAGCTATACTCAATTCCGCTCTTGGATATTTAACAAGGAAATTGTCATCGTTCTTTCGCTAAGTTTCCATTGAGTTTTCTCTTCGCGCTTAAATTTAGGTTAAGATTGCTTTTTGGATTATAAATGGCAGTCAGAACATACTTGATGTACTCAGGGCATACGTTGCTCACGCCTGTAATTTGTGACCGACAAACACACAAAGTGACAAACAAACAAAGTAGCAAACTTTGGGTGTTTATAACTAGTAACTCGATGAAACAAAAGACACTCATAGAAATAGGTAAGCATTTTGAACGTTACGAAAAAAGCAAATATTTGACGATCTTTATCTTGTAATTAATCCTCAGCATCATAAAAATCGAATAACAAAAATAGCAAAGTTAAATTATCTACTGAATCCTCACCTCTTTGACCCTAATTTAATCAGCGATCGTTTAAATTCCACTCGAACGTAATCGACATAAAATATTGAAAAAGTGCATTCTGATTCATATTTACGACAGGAATATTGCGCAAGCAGAACTTATAATCCTTCGATTTCGTTAATTATTTATGCCTTTTTTTCTAGACTAACTACATAACATATCGACATTTTATTCCAGAAGCATTGAATTCAATTAAATATTTATCGAAACATAAAGAAAATTGCATTTCAAATCATTCAGAAATTGTAAAAATAGTTATTACATATCAAATGCACATATTAAATAAAGGCAACATCGAATATGTCTTATAAAACGGGATGAAATATTCATTTCAGTATTATATTATATTGCCGAGGATTCCTAAATGCATGTTTATAAACTTTGAAATCCAACGAATGGTTTATGAATTAAATAGTTGCATTCATCATTTAGCGTAATAGTCGATGTTCTCATATAATATGAAAATTGTCGAGCAAGTTATTGTCAAATTAATAATAAAATATCTTTTAGATGTTTTATTGATGAACGTTGTAGAGGTGTATAGTGTATTGATTGTGCGAGGGTTGTTTGATAAGTCAGTTAGGTATTCATATCAAATAAGCTGCCTTATTTACTGCCATCTGTTACATGTTGTGTTGAACTGACAGTTTTGAGTAGCCCATTGAGCTTGTGTTTGACAGTATTTGGAAATTATCAACTTCCTGATTTTTTTAGATAATGAAAGAATCGGGAATGAACGGAATTTTTTATTCGCTGGAGTGAATTAAAGTACTACACTCACGGAAAAGTGAAAACCGACATATTTTTGGTTTTTTGTCTTACTTGACTTCGTGAATTTTTGCACGTATTTTTATATGGAGAAATCAACAAAGTCGCTACATCACAAAACACAAAAATGTGTCTATAGAATTGTAGTTTTTAGGTTGTGACATAGACTAGAGATGCCAAATCAGGACACGATAACTTGAGTAAGTCTTTACCGATTTTCACAAACTCTTATTTTCCCTGGAAAGTGGTCGAAAAAGTGAGGTCAAGTTCAAAGTTAAGCAAAATCGATCCAATAGTTCCGGAGATATAGTCCAAAGACTGTACGAAAACGTGATTTTTCAAGGCTCGGTGAAACTTTTTCGCAAATATCTAGGCAAATACAGCACGGAAATCGGTTCGGGTTATGGGATAAAAGATGGAAGGTTGTTTTTCTGAGATTTTTAGATTAAATGGACTAGATGGTAATAAATGGATTAAAAATTGGATTAAATGGACCAAAAAAGTGAAAAAATCAAAAAATTTAATTTGTTACCAAATCTGCCAAAACGATTCAACAGACTACATTTTAAGATAACAACTCATTACTAGCTGTAAAATATCACAAATTTTAGCGTATTCAGGAGCATTTGGTGTAAATGGAATTAAATGGACTAAATACATTTATTCCAAGTTTATTCCAATTTATTGTTTTTAATCACATGAGTGTCCAAACACCCCCAAACTTCTCCGATGCTAATTTTTCGAAATTGATTGTTTAGTTTCCGACGCGTACGGCCCAAATTTGTTGGTTAGACTATAAATGTTTTTGTGGATTCAATGGACTAAATGGATTAAATGGACAAGGCTGGCATGAGCGCCGCTGACGCGCTGACGAGCGGAAGTAGGAGCGTCGCTCATTTTTAGCGCTTGAACTCGCGCACCTTCAACACTTTTTAACTAAGCTTTGAACTTGAGCTGGACTATTTGGACCGGATATCCGTCCATGGCATTTCATTTCATTCTCTATGATATTGTAACGAAGAATAAATCCTTTTTATGGAGTTCCGCTGGTCGATTCGAGTTATGTCGTTAAAATTACAAATCTTAAATTTGATGATCTTAAATTTCAAATAACTTAACTTTGATGAAACAAAGGTTTAATATTACGATGAAGAGGCAATGAGGCATAAGAGAGAACTTGAACGAAATTTCACAAATTTTTTACCGAAATAACTCAACTTATGAAAAAGAACGTTGAATTTTCTGATGCATTATAAAGTTTTCCAACCGGATTTGATCTCAGAGCTATCCTATTCGGTTCGTGATGAAATCATTCGCTGAAAAAGTATATTAAGTACCATGCCAAAAAGCAAAGAAATTGGAACGGGAAAAGGGATCTAAAAATCAGTAAAGAGTGATATCAGTAGCACGAAAACATTAACTCTAGCTTGTTTAATCTATTAAAGTCAGTCCTCTTATATTTATCAGAAAAGATGAAACTTTGTTGAGCAAACAGTTTGTTTAACCAAATCAACCCGAATTTATAAAGTTCTAGGAATTCAATTATTCTTCTTTTGTTCTAAAAATATATCATACCATTAGTATTTATCTGGTTAAACACAACCAACATTTCACGAACTATATATTAAACTTGCGACTTGATTCACGGCCCGCTTCTAACGTCTGGCCATGATATATATTGATACTTTCTGCCATTCAATATAGAACATAATATGTCTGATGTGCGGATTTGTACTATTTCTACCATATTCTGAACTGAATACTTGTGACATTCTTTAGATTAATGAAAATCTTACATTGTTTTCTTGAATGGATTAAACGGACTAAATTGAAGTGAGTGACCCCTCGGGTTTTTCGTGAATATTTGGTTAAGTATGAAATATAGAACGGGTTAGCTCAGTGGTAACGTACTGGCTTTCCACTAAGAATATCAGGGTTCAATCCTGGTGGGGACAAATTCTGTTTAGGATTTTCTTCAATGTTAAGCACGTTTCTAGGCACACCCAGGCTTCATAATTTGGGTAGTTGTGGATTTGGTGCTGCAACGAATCGTACACAGAAGAATGACAAATATGACATCACGTATGTTCGATGAATTCTGTGTACAAATATCTAAGTCTGACTTTAGGCGGAGATATAATTAGCACCAGAAGAAATCCTAATGGTAAAATGCTACCGTAGGGCATGGTTCGTAATTCAAGTTAAGCATTGAGGTCCAATAATGCCTCCCGGTAAAACACATTGATGGGGTGAGCCGGCATTCCTTACTGGTTTCTGCACCTAATTCATCGTAGATGGCACTAAGTTTGTGTGCAATTTACCACTGACAGAATATCAACCTCGGTAACGAAAAGATCCATAAGAAGAATCCAAATGAGCAAAAAAAAAAGCTCACAAAAAATTGCGGAACTAGTAAATAAAATGATCTAGCCTCGGACCCGGGCTGGTCGTAACGGCGCGGCGGAATATTATTAATATTATTAACAAACACATTAACTTCGCAAACATCCCTCGCAAATACCCCTGTCCCGTCGTATATATTGTACGAATAGAAAATAATATATAAAACATTGAGGACACCGGCAACTATTTAAATTAAGTTTCTATGATACTTTAATGTTAGTTTTGTAATAAATGATGTACTCTGATATGCAGCTAATTTCATGTCCGTATAGAACAGTTCTACAACAAAGTTACGTCAAATTTATAATAGGGAGTGTAATAAGATGGGCAAACAATTTCTCGTTAATATTTAATTTTTAATTTTTATGTAACTAGAAATAAATGGAACTTTAGTTCGTATAAATTTTGTACAGAAAATAAAATTCAATTAATTAAGGAAACTTCAGAAAATTCAAGAAATTGGTGAAAGTTCAGGGTTTGATGAAAATATTTACTTACAGAGATTTCATGTTATTTTTTCCGACTTTTCATTGGTTTGCTAAACCATGAACGCTCAAAAATATCTGTCTGACAGAGTGGTAACTGCTTGAATATGAAATTTCAGTTTGTACTACCGACTGCCTTCTTGTGTTCTTGTCGAGAGAAAGCAATTGCAACGTGGAACCGAGATTGTAATGAAATATTTTCACTTTCATTTGGTTCTGTAACTCAGGCAAGGAAGCAGCAGGCCTGTGGAAGAAATCATCGTAAATTTTTCAACGTCAATCAAAAAGAAAGAAACATTCAATTTTGTTTATTTCTTTTGTTGATCGTAGAGGATTGGTGGTAAAGAAAAAGCAAAGGGAAAGTTGTTAGGATGGTGGCTTGAAAAACCGATGAGATACTTGGGTTTGCACGAAAATCCTGAAAAAAAATTATTCTTGCTCCCGACAGTCATAAATCATTGCCTTACCTCTACTTCAAGCCTAAAGATTTTCGTTCCTCTCCTCAAATCGTTCCCATCTAGCAACTTCTTTAACTTAAGATTAACACGCTTTTCAATTTGCTCTTCTGTTTGCCTTACCATGGTTCACCGATGACTACACTGTATCTAAATAATAAAAACAAACAGAAAAACTTCCCAACAAAGTAATGTGCCTTTTTAATTATTTTACTTCTTTCACATTTCTTTTGAAATTTTTTTTATTTCGCTAAGCTCGTTTCGTTCGTTTTAATTAAAAAAATTCTTTTGCGTAAATTAATTATTAAAATTTCAATTTAAATGACAAAAGTAATAAAAAGAAAATAATAATGTAAAAATTGTTGTGATTCACTGACTGTATAAACAGTGTTGTGTATTGTGTTGAGTATGCGGCATGTATTTACGATGTGTATACACAAAGAAAAAGAAAAACGAGAAAAATAAAAAGGAAATTAAAAGAAAAATAATTGAAATTGAATTTCTTATTTGTTTCTCTAATTAATTAAATATTACATAGCGTTGAGAATATTTCATATTTTTGAAATGTGAGTCAAGTTTTCTTTCATGAATAAAAACATGGTAACATGAACGTATGGAAAACGTCTCATCAATGAATCCGGAAGCGCTCCACCGATTTTCGTGGTCTTTAGACTTAAAGCAACGTCATGATTATTATTTTTCCCCTGCTAAATATTGTGGTTGTTGAGGTAATTTTACGTGCATAACTCCAGAGAGTTTGGTTTAACGACGAAACGACGAAGCAATCCTCTATCAGCGACAACGGCTTCCTGTTCGTAACTTTCCCAGTGGAGATAATCGGTCCATTGGACACGGAGGCACTGCATATTTTTAACGAGCTGACCACATTGATTACATCCAAGACAAGCTAGTCTGTGAATTGTACGATCGTAAAGCGTCCGTGCTCATCCAAGCGCTTTAACTTCCATAAGGCCGATTGGTGTGCATTTAGAAACAGCATCAATGAGCAAATTGATCTCAATGGCACCAGGCTGTCTACATGTGACGAAGTCGATAATGAAATTGCCGTACTCACGAGAATAGTGCTGAACTCGATGAACTCAGCGATCCCGAACATTTCATTGAAGTTAAGTCACCTTAAACTGACTGCACCGATTTTAGCTATGATAAAGGACAGAAAAATCCAAAACCGGCGTTATCAGAGAAGTCGCTGTCCGCACGAGCTAGCACTGCTCAAGAAACTATCCCGTCATATCGATCATTCCGTTGATACCCTCAGGAATAAGAATTTTAACGACGCGCTTAGCGGCCTCGATTATGCCTCAAACAAATTCTGGAAGTTCGCTAAACTGATCAAAAACAAAACTCCCAATATGCCGCCCTTGAAAGACGATGCGAACCAGTTTGTCTACACTAACAAAGAAAAGGCGCAGGAAATCGGCAAGTCAATCCTAAAAGCACACTCTTTAACCGGAGACTTCATTCACCCCCCTACGACGAAAGCGTAGCAGCAGAGCGGGTCAGCAGATCGATCGGTGAAATAGATAACGCTCAGGTATCTGTTAGCGAATCAGCTCCCTTCCTGACAAAACCAGCTGAAGTAAAGAAGCTGATCCAGTTTCTCAAAGCCAAAAAATCGCCGGGTAGCGACCAGATTCCCAACCAGGTTCTCAAAAAGCTTCCTTTCAAAGCCATAGTGTTGATTACGAAAATAATGAATGCCTGCATACTTCTTGGTTATTTTCCGAAAGATTGGAAGGTAGCCAAAATCGTCGCGATCTTAAAGCCGTCCAAAAATCCGACCGAACCGTCCAGCTACCGACCAATCAGTCTCTTGAACTCGCTTAGCAAAAT
>CM055404.1:4074337-4177150 GCA_029228625.1 Pseudolycoriella hygida
CAAGTGATGTTGGGTGTAGTGCCATCGTACGGCTTACCGAAAAAGGCATTGTTGGGAGAACCGGTATTCTACTCCTACTAGCTTCCCTCCTAGTTACATCTCATAGATGACGCTGGGTTTGTCGCACAGCTTACCACTGGCACAGTAAAACTTTCCGGTAATGAAAGGATCTCAAAAAGTAGAACCACAAACAGCGAAACTAGTAAATAATGATCTAGCCTCTAACCCATCATTTATTATTATTATTGTTTTCTGTAAGCAAATTTCGTTATGGAAACTAATTTTTTTAATACGAGCCAAAGTTCTCCCGATTATTAGTGTTTCGCCTTTTGAACTTCGAAACTTTCCATTTATAATCGGTGTATATTAGTGTTATCGTGCTCGACGTATTTGTGTCAGTATGGGTTTACATGTTGGTTATTATTTCCTGAAATAGAACAGACTTCCGACAAGTTCATGTAACTTAATATTGGACATGATAAAACGCTTGTTAAAGTCTCTTCTATGTCAATGAAACGTTCTCCACACATATGATTGAAACTTCACAAGAAGTGTCAACTATGGGGAGGGATCTGATCTTGTGAAATGATGGTATGTTTTGAGCTCTACTCTTTTGATCACAAGATAAAATTTTTGGGTACCCTTTTTTCATTTTTTTTTGCTTGGACCACCGCTGGCCGAAGTAATTTAGACATTAATATTTGTGTGCGTCACTGTAACATAGAAACGATGCATACTGACTGTAATACGGTTAATACAACTAATTCTAAATTTACATCGTTTGGAAAACACTTACATTGTGCGTTTACTATTTATTCAGAAATTTAATATATTTTCCTCGTTCGTATTTCCAATAATTTATTAATATATTAAATATAATATGCATTATGTACACAGTGTTATGAAAATATAATAAATAAATAACGAGTCTACGTTATCCAATGTTTGGTAAAATAGAGAAAATGAAATACTATATACATATTCAATAATATTATATATAGAAATAAGCAATGTACAATTCAGCAACACAGTACAAACAGTTCAACTTAATATCGATTTTATTCTGGGCATTGTAATACAAATTCGTATAAATATATAAAGTGTATTAAGTAATAAAATTTTCTAATAAATATTTATGGTTTATAACTTCGCAGAAAATTGTATATATAAATACAGTATTGGATTTATATAAGTACGTTCTCAATATGCATTGTACTGTATTTTGATATACAATGTACAACATTTAGACCAACTAATATAGATTTTTTTATATGATCCTCCTTCCTCTCTGCAATATTGTTGTTGAAATGAGAAATACTTTATACGAACAAGCAGGCCCGCAGTTAGACATAGACACTGCTTGTTGAGTGGTAGTAATAAACTTTGATAGAAAATTCATTAGTGAGGTTTTATGCGACTTTGAAGGGCATTCTTTGACAGAAGTGGAAAAATTTTATTTGTGGGAAGTTCCACGGTGTAGTTGGATAAAATGTAACGTAAGAACGCTCATATCACTGTTTTCTAAATGAGATAAAGCCTTACAATCTTCTAGAAAGTTGTTGGCCATATGTGATTTAGTGGGAAGAAATGTTAACGTGATAAAAATCGCGGTGTGTACATTACATTTCCCTTATATTTTCATGTAAATTATTTCCAATATCATTAATATCAATTACATTAAGTGAAATCTAAATTTCCTAACGTTCCTAAGAATTAAAATTTCATCCAATCGGGTGTGGAAATAATGTTTTCTTACCGGGAACTCCAAATTAGTAAGCGATTTCCAGCTAATTCAGCGATTTCTCATGCAATTTGAACAACAATAAAACAAAAACCTTTATCCTAGTGTCCACCGGGAAGCGGTGATGTGAACTCTACTGGAAACGATATGTTGAACTTTCCAGGGAGCGAGGTTGAACTCACCGTATAGCGGAAAGTCAAGTTCATCGGGAAGCAGGAATTCAATATCCGAATTCCCGGTGATTTCGATGTGAGCTGTTACTCCCCGATACGTAGTCACAAAATACAGTAGAATTTCCCGATTCTTGTCATTAGAAAACATTTCCAATTCTAATCCAAATCCAATTCTAAAATACTATTCACTAAAGACTCGGCCCGATCGCCTGAAACTCCACAAAAGCTGATCTTTGTTCGCTAGAACAGAATAACACAATCTTCTTCGGGCCATCGTCGCGGACGTTACGGAGTGTTAATCTTTGATACCATTAAATACTCTACGGTTACACGAGGGCACACTAACGTAGCGATCACTATTTATGTCACATCACCGTACCTTACAACTTACCTCCTACGGGTTACATTTTTTGGACGCTCGACAGTTATGCTCACTGGATGAAATATGCATATTACAACTCTAGACTAATAAACGTCTTTCCCATCACAATACCATCGTCTGACAAAAAATCAAAAATAGTGTCGATCTATCGTGTGTGATTGTCTATTTGAACCTCGCACCGTAAAAATTCCAAATTCCGTCCAAATGTCATCATCAATAAAACCAGAATCGCGCCTCCATCAAATAGATTTAGATATAGAGGCTTTTCACCCAAAAATGCAGAGAAAATATTTTTCCAAAGTTTCTCAAATTTTTCCAAAAAATATTTGAGAAAAAATTTGTTAAAATTGAAAAGAATTTGTCATGCTTGAGGTTGGAAAATGAGCCATTACCGTCTCTTTCAAACCAATTTTTTTGGATTTTCCGGGAGCAAGCACTAACAATTTTGCACTGTCTTCCTGGGAAATTTGTTGTTGAGACATGTGGGAAGCTTGTATTTCGAGCAGGAAGACTATAAATAACTATTATTTTTTCCCTTTTTTCTTTCTATGCTCTTTAATTTCGAAATAAATTAATTTATTATGTATTCCGAACAAACCAGTCGAGGAGGACAAATTTGGAAAAATATTTTCTCAAAAAATGTCCCTGCAAAAATGTGACGTTCTCAGCTTTCACTTCGGAACCTTTAATTGACAAGAAGAGTGTACAGGAACTGTCTTGTATCAAACATATCCAGCCATTATGCAAAGGTATGTTTCCTGAGCGGTGAGCATTAAAGATGCCATCCTCTCTTCTCATATCCCATTTCAAAGTTGCTGGTACGCAAATAGCTTCGAAGATTTGTTGATAGGTAACGTCATTTGGGTTCTTAGATACTTTGTAAAGTAATATGTGTAAATCACCGCTGCGGATCCACCTATTCTCGGTAATTACGACCGTCCGAATCAGAAGATAATAGTATTTGTCATACGTGAGCGAAACAATTGAAAATGTTGTGCTCCGACTCTCTGCATGAAAAACTTCTATTTGGTATTTTGTGCATGTAAAATTTGGGTTTTCGATGAAACGAGTTAAAACGCAAGGTTGCAATATGTAATAATTTCTCTTCCTGTTAATAAATTTTTTTGAGACACTTTCTTGTGTCTCTGTTGTGAAAAATCAAACGGATAAAGTTCAAAATGCTCAATTTCTGATGCAATAGTGATATATTACCGATTCATTGTTGAATATTCGAATACACCACATAGAGAAGAGAATTTGAATCTGGTCATAATAAACAACAAAATTTGATTATACGAGTTTTACGCTCACAAGCGCGAACGTTAAGTAATACTCCCATGTAAGAACGCGTTCAAGAACTAAAAATGTTTCACTGAGTCGCTCAGTTGATGCTGTCAAGTTTAACTTTGAGGTTAGATTCTTCACGATGTGAAGATAGTGAGAAATGTCATGAAAGGTAATTGACGTTTTGTTGTTATTTTTTGTATTGAACAAAATTGACAATTTTCTGCGAAATGTATTTTCATTGCTGTATAACGTGACGAATAATTGAAAACAAGGAAACTTAATCGATTTTGTTACCGAAATACGAAAATAGATATTTATGCAACTAGATGCGAAATGGAGTTGTTTTTGTCACTAGATGTGAAGTTATCAAATGAGCGAAGCGAGTTGGATAACCACATCGTGTGACAAAAACAACCAATTTCGCAACGTGTTTCATACAAGACTTTATGCAACAACTTATGAAACGTGAACTTTTGAATGAACTTTGAATGAACACCCAAATGGGTGATAAAAAGTTACTTTTTATCACTAGTGACAAAATGTAACTTTTTATCACCCAAATGAGTTATAAAAAGTTACTTACTACAAAATGTAACTTTTTATCACTAGTGATAAAAAGTAAAACCAGTTATAAAACGACCTCTCTAACGTCACCGAAACGATGCATGAAAAAGTTCACTTTTCACAACGGCGTTGCATAAAAATAATTTTGTTTTGTGTTTGTTTGTTCGCGTAATTTTTCATGTGTAAGTGAATCGTTTCTGAACGACAAACGTCAGCACCCTGTAATGAAATTCATTGAGCGATAAGTTTAACTGAACATTTTAGTTCCTGAACGCTCTCTAAGTGTAGTCTCACATCAATTTATGTATTGAAATAAAGGACAACTGAGGAAAACCAGCTGGTCAAAATTTCACATAATTTTCGATTTCTCTAATTAATTTTCTCTCAGACGCTCTCAACTTGGGGTAAGTGTCCAAAAACGTGTTGTTTCCGTGGTTTTACACCGCGAGAAATTAAAAATGGGGCCTTTCTTACGGGGTGTTTTTTAGTGCATCCATTATTCGTTAGTATTCATTAATAAATCTATTTCTATAACTACGGCCCTGCTAACTACATTGTGAGAGCTTTTATATTTATTATATATACGAATGCGGGTAAACATTTTATAGTAAAACTGGTATTCTTTTCTCGACGATATCCACCGTCATTATTTTGCTCTGAAATATATCTATAAATTGCTCTTGTTTAAGTCGAATGGGTGCAATATATTTTTATTATTTTCAGACGATATTTCATTGAATTTTTATAACTTTAATGAAAATTCTACACACTCAAAAGCAACCCTACTTTGTCAATGGAACAATACGATTTTCATTCGTCAATGATATCGTTAAATCGTAAATATCATAGAAAGTCGAAACGTAAAAGTATCAGTTGGTATTTTAAAAGTTTTACGAATTTTGAAAAATTTAATTAGAGGAAGAGATTAACTTTTAGGTATTGTTTTAGTATGAATAAGGCAAATCGTTTAATAATCACCGAATCTCAAGAAGTGATCATTGAACAGACTAGAAATACCAAATCATTTATAGATCAATGAGGAAAGGTCTGAAAAGTGGTGTGCTTACGTAGTTCGTTCTTCTCTTCTTCACTGAAGTGTTCGCTGGGTGCTATCAATATAACTATCAATATTTTAATTTTTTGCAAATTGCTTAACCTAACCTACTTAACCAAGGGTACAACTAATTTCAGCTGTAAGCAATTCAGATTTGTTTGATCGAAAAAATTCTCATTCGTCTATGTTTGTTTTTCAAATAAGTTCTCGTGTATGTGAGTCTATAAGGATAATAGCTTGGAAGCTAACTGCCATAGTTTTAGAAATATGAGTCATCCCTCCCAATTTTCAGTAAAACTCTAAAACTATTTACAACTTTGCCTTTGGGACCAATTTTAGAGGTGGTCATATCCCAGAATTGGGCTGTTTTTCCTTAAAACCCTGCAACACGTGTTCTTTAAAACTTTATTCTCTGCAACTTTGCCTCTGGAAGCAACTTTCTAACATTCATAGTTCTAGAGATATGTTTCATTTCGCCTAATCGTAGCAGTGGTCATATCCCAGGATTAAACCATTTTTCGTTAAGCCCTTGAACACATATTCTCCAAAATTTCATTCTCTACAACTTTGCCTTTGGCAGCAACTTTCTAACTGCAATAGTTCTAGAGATATGGGTCATCCCGCCCAATTCTAGAAGTGGTTATATCCCAAGATTGAGCCATTTTTCCATAAAATTCTGGGACATGTTTTATCTAAAATTTTATTCTATACAACCTTGTCTTTGACATTAAATCTACATATTGCATAGTAAACGAAAAACCGTATGCTTTCGTATATTGCCGAGAAACTCAATTTCGTCTATTTCATTGGTTCTAGTGCCCAGATCCCTGACCAAATTTCCACAAAAATTCTTTCATTTGACACAAAAATTAACCAGTTCCTTGCCGTACCTGCTGAGATATTTGCGAAAAAGTTTGACCGACCATCGAAAATCCACGTTTTTGGACACTTCGTCGACCATATCTCCGGAACTTACTTTACCGATTTTGTTTTCTTTGATGAGCTTTAAACTAAATTTTGCTTGAAAATCGGAGTAGCTCAAACCGATTTTGCTCATACTTGAACTTGAATCATGGGACTCATGTACCTTCCAGGAAAAAAAAGTTTAGGGTAATCGGCTTAGACGTTTAGAAAAAAAATGAAGACGGACGGACGAACAGACATTTTTTTTATTGTTGATTCGTCATCTCTAGACGATAATAGATGCATCCCCCAACTCCCGCCTCGATCTACCCTATGTTACAATAAAGTTGTTTGTAGTAAATGTATAGGACCCTTTTGTACTTCGTAAGGGCTCAATAACAGAGTTGTAGTCGGTTGGCTGCTGGAATAAATATAAGTTTTAATACAGAAAATATATTACATTTGATCGGCGCAAGCAATACAACAAAGAACATCAGAAAATGTATGACAACATCGCTCATTCTGAATGTGAGAATTTGTTTTTGTTGACATTCAGCGACATTAGGGAAAATTTAGAGGTTTCGTCAGTGGCAAGGAGGCAAGGGCTAGTTGTCTGCGCTGGTTCGGGACCGTTAAAAGGATGGGTAATAAGTTGCTACCCAAAAGGGTCCCTGGTGTTACGCCTAGGTGTTGACCAAGGACTTAGAAGTTATGGGACTTTCACTACGCCCGCCAAGGCTTAGTGAAAGTCCCATAACTTCTAAGTCCTTGGTCAACAGAAGGGCATGGAGGACAATAGTTCACCATCCTAGGAATGTGACATAAAGTCCTCACGCCGAATGGTACTAATGGTCTATAAAGTTTGATGATGATGAAGATGACATTCAGTATAAGCTGGATGATAGACGCAACCACGAATTACATAATTGAAGAAAACATAGGTTTCTCACAAACATAATTAGGCAATTTGTATGATTGAACCCGAAAAATTATTGTTGAATTTCATTACATTGCTTGTCGTCTACCATGGCAGTAGATTCGACTCATTTGCAAATGAACGACATTATCTACCGATGTTATGCAGCAGCGATATAGATAACCGAGAAAGTATAACACTTGATTATTTTATAAAGTGAGACGTCAGGAGTGAAAAAAAAATGAATTTTTAACATTAAAAGAAAAAAGGGTGGAGACTTTCTATACTTTGCATAACCGACATTATAAAAATAGCAGCAAAGAAAAATTATATGAAATAATGTAATTAAGGAATCTTAATGGAAACAAGTTATTAAAAATACGGAAAAAGACTTCAATTTTATAAAATTGGAAGGAAGTTTAAAAGAACTGTTGTCATTGATTGGTAGAAGCCATTTTATCGTCCTTTTCGCATTTTAATTTAATTTTTGATACTAAAACGATGGAAAAATACACACATAAACGGCGATGTAGCTATATTTTCACTTTCATAATTTAGGGGACAAAGGTGATGGGGTGTAGGTGTTATATACAAAGACAATTTCCTTCGGATTTTTTTTTTTTCGTTCCATTTATAACAAATCAAACAAACGCATAAATCTAAAAATAAGGTTCATATTACTTGATCCTTATATTGAAAACCCTAATAACCCAAAAATACCTTCAAAAAGAAAGAGAAAAATGTTTGCACTTTTGCAACCCTCATTGTTGTACGGAATTCACACATAATAGACCGACGGATAAACCACATAAAAACAACGGTCGTCGTTGAGAAGAAGAAGATTATGTGAAAGCATCAGTGTAGAAAATCTACCCAGCTCAACAACCTAACAGACTAAAGTTCGGTTGCTTGGAAAATTGGAAAATTGTTGTTGGTGAAAGTGGTAGAAGATTGTATAACTTGCATTCATATATAGCTTATATTCTCGTGGTGTGTAAATATGCTTGGCAGACAAACACGTTGTAAATGTCTATTGCAGCTTATGCTAGACCTTGCATAGTTATATAGGCTTTTGTATATATATGTCGTAACTAAGTTGAGATTATGAGAGTAAAACTTGACTCTATGTATATGGCAGACTGCGAGCTTCCTATGTATACGAATGTCTTTGGTACATACCGCTATTGAAGCTACTTTTCAGAGAAGTTGATGCTAACACAGTATTAAATTCAAGTTCAACTTAGGTGTCGACAACTTGTAGTCACTTTTGTAAGGGGTGTTGAATGTGGTTATTGCTGTTCATCCAAGTCAGATTTTGAATATGAATAATTTTTCAACAGACAATTTCTCATCTGTTGATTGAGGCTTATTAAGTCGCTTTAATTCTGATTTAAATTGTCATAAATATTGTTGGAATAACAGTCATAGTGTACCATACTATACTACTACTATACTATATCTTATATCAGCGAAGGAAAAACGGTGCAATGCCCCTTTCGATTCTCCGAGGCTTCCAGGTGGCGCAAATTTATTTCTTAGATTCAATGCTTCTGATGTACAGCATTCTCTTTCTGAGAAAATGCTCCCTTTTCCCAAAACTCCTCCAAAAAACACTGTTATAACGTCTTCAGGCAAATGAACGTTAAGCTCCAATTTTCTTTAGAGTTTGCAAGCTAAATTTTAGACAACCATTCTCTGTAACCCAATGCTCTGAGCGCCAAATATTTATAGCGTCAATGTCTCGAAAAGTCCTTGATTTAATGTTACACTGGATATTTTCATTCGATTCATTGGAATTACGAAATTTACCACTAGTTTTATACAATAGCCAATCGCACACAAAAACCTTTTAAAAGGTAAAGTACGACGCAGTCCGTATGTCCTCTTCCAAAATTGATGATATCGCTATCGCTGATAATACGCAAAAATGTGCTTGAATTAAATGTTAGCTTGTGGTCAGTTTCATTCTTTAAACAAAATTGAATCACTTTTTTCAAAACAAAATTACGTTGTGTTTTTTAAAAAATTGCGTCACAAATGCAAGACCCACCAGGGAGTTGCGGGAATGGTAATTTATTTTCATAGTAGCCATCGCAAATTTGTATTGTACACTCTTGTCGACTTTATTAATTTAGACCTGAAAGTTCTTAAAATTTAGAAATATATAAATCGCTAGGGAAATTTCCGCACAAATTAACCGATTTTTGAGTTTTACACTAATTTTTCCCATTAGCTCGGCTGTGTGTGGTTGCGGCGGGATCAATTTTTCAGTTGGAACCAATTTAAATTGGTAGCACGACTAAGGAAAGCCATGAAACATGACGATCAGAACAAATGAAAAGAAGATCTCTAAACTTTTGTGTATAAATTATTGATTTTTCAAGCTTTTGACCCATTTTTTAAATTTTTCTTGTTGTTGTCACATTTGCCACATTTCTGTGATGGAAATACTTTTGATGAGTGCCACAACAAAATAATCCATGAAATTTGAAAATGTGAAAAAATGTGATTCACATTTGTTTCACATATTTTCACAGATGTGTCAACACACTTCAACACTTGCAGTTTTCACACGCAATCTTATTTATAAGTTTAATTTTTGCAGTGTAAACACTGAAAGTACAGAACAATTATTTCGTTGTTTTACCGAGGTGTAGGGGCCGACTTTTTTTGGAAGCCTGACCCGAATCGATCCCGACCCTAATTTAAAACCTGAAACGCGAACCCAATTCGAAATTAAACCCCAAAGCCCCACCGCCCGGAAAACGCTGGCAGCTCAGCCCGACCCGAACCGAACCCGATCTGAAATTGAAATCCGACACCGAAAGTAATTCAGGTCAAATCCTATTACCCTTAAAATTCGGGTCAAGTTCGATTGAGTTAAACTCAAGCATGAAAAAAGGGAGTAAATAATAATAAAAAAGCAGTTTCTGTTGGTTTTTTTTTTTACTTTTTCCAAATTTTTTCATGATTTGCTTTGCGCAAGAGGATAGAGTAACACTAGATTCTCACTTGTTGTTTTTCTTTATTTGCTGTGAAACTAAAGATATTTTCCGAATTACTTATTGCCGCATTAGCCCGAAAAGCAAAACAAAACAGTCAACTAGATCCGACCAGTAAATGATCACAAAACAACATTTCATCTTACCTCACAATCGATAAAAAATAAGTTTTGTTGTGTACTATCACACAATTTAATTACAACTTTTACACAAAATAACGTGTCAAATGTTCAAATTTTCTCGTCTTACGCCTCATGAACGTGTAATGTTCTTTTATCTAAAATCATTACCACAATATACTTACAACAATGTCATTACTCACACATTACAATGTATCATTGTTTCATAGTCGATGTGATTTGGATATTTTAGGATGCATCATTTTGTCATCTGTGGTTTGTATGATTTGTCATGTGTTTGTCACCTGTGAGTTGTCATGGGTCTTAAAGCTCCTCTTGGGGCCCTAGTAGGTCCGATTTTGAGACAATCGTCTAGCGTTTGATTTTATGTTTAAGTGCCACCTTACCGTGTTGTCAGTTAAGCTTATGACGAACGGATGATTGTTTTACAGCTTTATTGTATTGTACAAAAAAAAAAGTTCTCGATCCCACTCTCTCCCCCTGTGACGGAAATCCTCCCCTCTCGGCGTGACGTCCTTTATGAACGGCAAATCCTTCATTTGACTTGAGTGATATTTCACGACAGAATCCGTATTTTCTCATTACAAAACAAACAATCTTTAATTCTCAGCCGTCGACATGAGGTTGTTCGATATCCGAAACCGGGAACTGTAAGACAACAGTAAATGAATTGTGAAAATATCTTACGGTCAGTCCCTAACTACTTCAGACTTTAGATAATGATCGTAGAACTTATTAGAAATTGGTCGACATAAATCTTTAGCTGACTGAAAACATAAATTTAAATAATGCACCTAATAATTTCAATTTCATGTTTTAGATTTTCATAACATGCAATTCCAAATTTTTGTTTTTCTTCAAATTTCAACAAAAGGAAGAATAAAACTCTAAATAACTCATTAGAATATCCGTTAACCGACAAAGAAATTGTTTTACTTGTATTATTGTAATGAAATACAACACTGACCGTAAATATAATCTCATTTTTATTTTTGATAATATTTGCACGTTACACACAACATATTTTTATGCAATTTGGTTTTATGCAAAATAAAACATACATTTTCCGGTAGTACCGTAATAGAAACATTTTTTAAAAGAACATAATATAAGGTTTCTAAATGGTTTCCTTGAAAACTCGAGTACATTTCAATCACCGTTTAAATTATTCAGCTTTGGCAATTTTGGTTTATATTTTCTATGCAAATTGTTCTGCTGATATAGTGGAACCTAAGGTTTAAGTATGTTAATGATATTGAGTGTTAAATGTAAGAGTCCGCTGAAAATTTCGAATCATCGATACTTTTACTCTCAAAGCGAAATCCAGTAATGAATTAGTGTTTCGAATTTCTTGGAGCTAGGACAAATGCAACACTTTTCTCTAACTACCTTGAAAAGTAATGTCGCTTTTATCCGTCTAGACCATTTTCATTTATCTCGACATATCTGTTCTCGGCAAGGCTGCCGCGCTATGGCGAAATGGCGCAAAATTTCGCTATCGCTATTCGCTATAGCGATAGCGATAGCGTTTCCATTTGTCGAATAGCGACAGCGATAGCGAATTTTCCACGCTATCGTTATCGCTATTTTTCATATGTTTCAATATTGCAAATTTCTTCGTTCTGCTATTAAAAAATCATTAGGAAACATTCCCGGAAGACACTACCTGCGTGTTTGTAAGCAAAGGTATATTGCTTATATCGAAATGAGACCTTTCGAAGGTCCTCATCTGTCTCATTAATTGATTTCCACAGTGAGCATTCTCTATTTTAAGTGAACACTTAATCACCAAGGAACTTGAAATGAGACCATTCAACAGTCCTCATCGGTCTCAGTAATAGTTTTTTAAATTAAAATCTAAAAATATAAGAAGAAAAGAGGTGAGCTCAAAAGTCTCAACACTTTCAACGCATCGAAATTATCTAGAATGAGAAGTCCTCAACGTGTGCTTTAACTGAACTTAATTTTTTAATGGATCAAAATAAGGATTTTTTTAGTTAACTTAAACTTGAGACCAACGCGAGGTCTTTTTTTAGTTTCATTTGAGACTTTTTTTTACTTGGGTGGTAATAAGCTTAATTATTCTAAAATATGTAGTTGGTTTATACGAACCTCGACAGGTTTCTTTTATTTCTATATTTCAACTTATTATATTATTTAAATCAAACATCCATCTTAAAAAAGTGTAACATCGAGTCCTAAGTCAATAAAATGAAGTATTTTTATTCAGATACCTTGACTCAAGATACAATAGCGAATTGAATTTTGAATAGCGATAGCGATAGCGACGCTATATTTTTTCAATAGAGCGGCAGCCTTGGTTCTCGGTAAATAAAGTATTGTATGCACCTCTTGCTAAAATTGTTACCTTGACTTGTGGGCTGGACTTCGGCACGAACCGCCATGCCCAAACGTCAAAACAACAATTTTAGCAAGAGGTACGTAATAGTAGTTTGTCGACCATGTTGCGATACGTTGATTTTTTCAGCATTAGTCCTAATATTGTCCATACGAACCAAAGGCGAGTTGGACAATATTTAGGACGTATGCTGAAAAAATCAAGTATCGCAACGAGGTGGACACACTGCTTTTTGCAACAAACAAATCGATTGAGAAGAAAATAACAACCAAACTTAAAAAATTCACTCCACAGAAACCATTATATTTTACAGTGTACAAACAATTTTTGATCAGATTGCAATGCACACATACGACATTGTAACGTCGTATCATAGCAACGGAGGGGTACATTTCAGCACATGTATCAAATTTCAAAAGTCATATCGTTACAAGGTGTAAATTTGTTTCACTTCCCCTCACACTGTTAAAAAAATTGGAAACTGTTTCGATTTTGATCGCGTTACCGCATCGTGAACAACATCGAAAACAGTCGAAAATCGATTGTGCGTTGCAAAAATATATATTTCAACTGGGGTATGGAAATACACGTCCTAAAATCTTTCTTCGTAGATCGTTAGTAAGGACACACACATACGTCCCCGCTTATTCTAAAAATAGAGAAAAGTTCAAAAAAAACTCTTTTGCACCAACTCAACGTGAAGTGTTTGACATACTTTCGAAACTTTAGTCATCAAAGGCTCAAATTGTCAATAATAGAAACATAACATTCTAACAAATTTGAAAATATTTTTTTTATGAAAAGGTGACTTTGGTACAGTATTGCAAAAACTAATAACACTAAAGATTGCATAAAATCGACGAGTTTTAGTCACCCTCTGGCATGCTATTGAAAGTGATCTCTATTGAGTTCAAACCGATTTCCAAGTTAGAGTTATCGAATTGATCGCTTCTCAGATCCCAAACGTTGTTTCGTGGTGGTAAGCAAATAAACGCACTTCGCAAGGTCGTACCCATTTGTCACCAAAATTAGGTTCGGTCCCCTTTCTGTCCCTATTTTCGATATTGCTAAATTGGAGAGCATGTAGACCAATCAGGGTTTTAAGATTCTGAGTTTCAGAATAAATATTTGAATTTTTGTGTTTTGTGTTATAATTTTGCTGCACCAAGAGAAAATTCCATTATTTCCAGAGTTCGTATTTTACTTTTGTTTTTATTTGTTCCGTTAAGAAACAATTGTACATTTTATTTAAATCCTCTGTGAAGGCGTATGAGTATTTATTAAGGATTTATTTCTTTGTTGTTCTTAGGAAAATGTTGGATTTTGCTTATGACTTAACACAAATTTTATTTATTTAAATTTGTTCGCTACGTTTTACAAATGTCTAATTCTGAGAACCGCCTACGTCCATCCAAAAAAGTTTAACTTTTCTTGTAACGATAAATTTTTCGCCTTGAAATTAGTTGAATTTAAAGAGATTTTTCTGCTTTTATCACATCCTTCAATCGTAAATTTAAATGATGAATTTTTCGTGAATTTACTTTGACTCCTTTCTTCTCATAAATGCCCACGTATAATATGAAGATGACTAAACATCTTAAGAGCGTCATAGCGAAAACATGGCACGATTTTGAAATTCCAGAAATTGTCATGTTATCTTGAGAAAGTCCAAAAGAAGTTTTCCATATATCCGAACTTGATGGTCTCGTACAGATTGTAACACCTAGTTGAGGAAAAGAGTGTGAATTGAAGAGTTTTTTACGAAAATAGGTGAAAATGCGAGGTGGCTTTCTCAAATACGAACACAAAGTTAAGCTGCAGTTGTGTCAGGATTACGTTTTCGAGACTTGTACGAAGAAAAAAGTTCTTGCAACCAGTCGAATCTTTTTGTCCGTCCGTCCGTCAACACGCTAACTCGAGTAAAACTCAATCGATTTTCAAAAACTTTTTTCCTGAAAGATAATCGAAAAATCTTTGTTTGGGATTGAATCTGGGCACTGTCGGCCGCCGAGTAGAGCCGTTTAAATGGTTTTTAGTCTTTCGTACATAACTTGAATAAATCTTTTCCAATTTTATTAATTTTTTATTGTTTGAAAAGTCTGGGTATGCCTGACAATTTATGGAAGAAACGTTTTTGATTTTAAGCTTTTGGATTCAGCCAGGGCCCTAAAACTAAGTCTCGCCCCAAAACTAAGTCTCTACGTGTATTTTGTGCATAAATCGGGTAAATTTTATCCGATTTTCAAAATCTTTTCTCTTCCTGAGAGATAACCAATAAATTGATTATGGGATTGAATTTGGGTAATACCGGTCGAAAACTTTCGAAATTAAGGTAAAAAGTAAAAAGGAAAAAAGTAGTCAAAAAAGTGGTTTTTTGAAGTTCGGTGAAACGTTTGGACATGTATCTCTGCGAAATTAGCGTGGAAATCGCTCTTTCGAATGAAAAATATGGACTTGCAGAAATCGCAAGAAAAAAATGAGTGAAAATTGATTGAGTGATCCCTAGTCCCTAGTCCTTAGTGTTGGCCCACACGGAACAGGTTAGCTCAGTGGTAACGTACTGGCTTTCCACCAAGAATACCCGGGTTCAAGCCCGGTGAGGACAAAATTCTGAATAGGATTTTTCTTCAATTTGTAGCATGAAAGTAACGTTCCTAAGCATACCCAAGCTTCTAAAAATGGGTAGTTGTGGTGTTTGGTGTTCATAACGAACCGTACACAGAAGAATGACATGTATGACGTCTGACGTCTGAGCCTATCTTAACATAAGGCGGAGATGTAATGATCGCCAGATGAAATCCTATATGTAGCTACAATATATAGGCGTGGTTCGGAATTCACGTTAAGCATGTGGTGCATGCCCTAGAAAAAGGTATTTCAGTTGTGTGCATTTACGGGCTCGTTTAGAATAAGCATAGTTAAGTCGGAGGCTTGAAGATGTATCGTAATGTCCGGGCCCAAACAGCGAGACTCATTTGGCGTGTACGGCTTGTGCCGGAGGCTAGAAGATGTATCGTAGTACGTGTGCTCAGACGACGAGGCTTATTCAGCGTACCGGTTACAACTATGCGTTCTGAAATGGGAACATTTAAATGTGGGAATCTAACTAAGACAGAATACATGACTAGGTGGAATGATAGAAGAGTAACGGGGAAGGAACAAAGGATCATATGATCTGCGTTTCAAGGCCAGTTGGCCGCCTCGACCAGAAAATCTAATCTAGTGTTGGCCCAACTCACGATATTTAGTAGTTTTTCATGCATATTCCTGTTCGAGTCTTTTTCTAACATCTTTTCTGTTTGACACATCTATTCTGATGCGTACGGGTCCCTTGCATATGTTTTTGAAAACATAACTGAAAAATTTATTTTCAATATTGTTTCTTGGGTAATTTCCGATGCAATTTAATATCAGAAGTGCGTAATCAGAAATTAATTTATATATAATTTCCCACTTATCCGTCTAGACCATTTTCACTTATCTCGATACATATTTGTTCGCGGTAGATGATAGTAGATTATGCACCTGCGGGGAAATTTTTTTATCTTCGAGGGGGAGGTTTGCATCGTGAGCCGAAGGTATTATATTTTCATCAAAAAACTATCAAGCCGAACACGATTTATAGACTCTTAAAAAGCAAGTCTCGGCAGGAAAATAGATTGAGGTATTTCGAAGGAAGACACAAAGAAGACACAATCCGCGGACGGATCTGGGACCGATCATCCCCAGTCAAAATATCCCCGGACAAAATGTCCCCAGACAAAACAACCCACAAAAAACGGACAAAATATCCCCAGATGTGATATCTACTCAGCAATGGTGAATGCAGGTAGGAATTATTAATTAGATATTATATTGTGTGTTGGGGGGCTCTGCCCCCTCACCCCGGCGACAGCAGCGGGCTCTAGTAAGCCCTGCAGGCGGCCTTGCGTTAATGGGGCGCTGCTCCCTTTTCGGGGGCTCCAGCCCCTCAACCCCGCTTTTTTGTTTTTGGTTGGTTATTTCAGGCCTGCGGCGCTAAGTACATTTGACATTGAATATTCTAAATTTTTTGAGTGTCGATATTTTGCCTGAGGGGATATTTTGTCCACAGGGATATTTTTTTTGGACATTCGGTCCTAACCCCTCCGCGGACCGATCAGAATAAATAGAGATAGAGTGGCCAAAAAAATCCCGTTGAGCAGAGTCAAGGGGACAAGATAGAGAGTTAGCCGAGTAAGAGATGGATCGATTGTACGGGAAGCGACCCGAAACAGCTTCGTTTCAGTAATTGAGAAGAAAATTTTACAAAACGAGAGTAACTTCACGACGATGTCTGCTTATTAGTAGTTTCTTTTTATATTACTGGTTACGTTTTCCCTCGCATCTGTTGGAGTTGGATTGCGACACATATGAAAGGTTTAAAAAAATGCGAATGTTGACTCTTCTACATTCGACCAAATAAATTATCGTGTTTTCATGCAATATCCCATACATTTAATTTTCAATCTAAAGACTGCTACTCTAAATTTTGCATAAACAAAAAAAATCTAATTTACTAAGCTCGCAAGCAATAAATTTATTAAATTTTTCAAATCCTTTTCGCTCGACAGCTAAAGCATAAAAATTCAGTTTTTCCTCAGTTGGTTTTCGTTATTTATATAAACAACACTACATATCTATCTCCTCAACATACTTTCGGAAAAAACCTCTCTCATGTGTCGTTGTCCTTTAAAAATAATTTATGGCATTCCATTTTCCATATATTTTATTCACAAAACAAAGCTAGGAACTAGAAAAACAAAACCTAAATAATTCCTGGACATTGGATATGTTGTTGTTGATATAAACTGTTGTATTATTTTACTGTTTCTCTGTTTATATGTTTTGTGAGCACACTATGTGTTTTGTCGTGAATTTCTGACTGAAATGTACATACAGACATATAACAATACATATTTTATTGAAATTGAAATACAGCAAAGGCGATATATTTGTCGTTTGATTTATGCAAAGCAAGGACTGTATAATATTAAATATTTAAAATATTACATTTTGATGGATAAATCCTAAAAAACCATTGTGTTTGTTTTTAGTATTCGGCTGTAACTGTTTTTGTTCTTTTTTTTACGTAGTTTCTTCATTTTTTATTAAGGGATCGGTATTCGAAATTGGACGGCAAAAAAATTTAAATAAGTAGAAAGTCTGAGATTTATTTATTGGATTTTTAAGGTTTAAATTGTGTCCATTTATTTATTAGATGTAATTTTGCTTTTAAAAAACTAAACGACTTTTTGTGTTTGAAAATTAAAATAACATTTTCCGAGAATACATTAGTCAACACTCGTACGTACTGTCATGTCAAGTAAAGTTTTTTTTTCAATTATGTGACTATTCATTCGCACGGGCAATGAGGACGGGGACGTCTTATCAAGAATGATGTAAATGTGCGCCGAACTTAAATATTCTTTAAATCTTTTATATTTGATTTTGGCGTCGCCGCCGTCGCACAGATGGTCCATGTATTAATTTTTACCATTTACGTATACGTATAAAGCCCTGTGCGTCGGCTTAAATTAGTTGAAGCGGTAATTCAGCGGCACCGTTTTTAATCTTACGTCAAATTTATGTTCGGAGCCCGCAATGTACTCTTTTTGCCCAATGACATAATAACATATATACATAAATACGTGTATATCGTGTATAGTATGCACCAACGCATAATACGCAAAATACCTAATCCACCTAAATTTTACATAATGCACATGAATTTTACATAATTTACCATTTTACTAATTTCTCTTTTGCTTCAATTTGTGTAAATTTTTTGCCAAAGAATTCCAGTCTATATTTATAGTATGTCATTGTTTTCGCCTTTTTTCGACGCTGTGTGAAAAAATTAAAAAAATGTTATAGCATTTTTTGGACTGAAGCTTTCGCTAA
Source organism: Pseudolycoriella hygida (assembly GCA_029228625.1). NCBI lineage: Eukaryota > Metazoa > Arthropoda > Insecta > Diptera > Sciaridae > Pseudolycoriella > Pseudolycoriella hygida. The sequence continues at coordinate 4,092,781 of CM055404.1, forward strand.
GCGGCTACGTAGGGTCCCCATTCGTCCTCTTTTTGGAGGACAATTTCCCTTTTCATATTTGATTTCTCTTGTTTGCAAAAATTCTGAGAACATCTCTTTTTTCGTAAAGTGTTATCTTTTTATTAAAATTTCATTAAGTTCATCAAATTTGTGGACAGACTCGAAACAAGCGCGCATTTGGAAAAGTTTAGATTTAGTGTCTTTCGTCGCTTAAGTCACGATTAGCGGTCCTTAGTCGCTACGTTTACCACGACGTTTGTAGCCAGCCGGATCGGGATCCGGGAGCTGGTAGGTTTTTCGTTTTAGGGTCTAAATAAGAAACAATTGTCTGTCTGTTGTGTCTCGGATGGGACGACCACAGTACCCGGGGGTTCTACGTCCCGAGGAGTCTTCTCTTAGGCACTTATGTTCCCATTACGAACGTGAAGTAGAAGTAGATACTGGATGAAAATGCTGGTTAGAAATATGTATTCTCTTCAACTCTTGTCTTCTCACACGGTCATAAATGAGGTTTTTCGTATAGTAAAATCAAAAATTCCCAACCAATCAACGAAATACTTAGGAATAATTTTTGTTGAGCGGACGGCCCGAAACTATACTAAAAACCTGACCCGAACCCGAATCAATTTGTCGGGTCAGATCACGTTTTTATTTTCGTTTCTTTCGGGTCGGGTCCGGTTTGAAGACTTCAACTAACAAAACCTGACCCGGCCCGAAAAAATAAATCCACTAAATTATTTTCTCTCAAATGAAATATTTTTAAAAAAGTTTGGGGTCGGGTCAGGGTTTGATTTTTTATTGGCATACAGCTAATGTTCTGATTTTAATTCGTCGGGGCGATAATCCCCCGGGAGATAGTTTCCAAAATTTCTGCTGAGGACAATAATTCCTCGGGGGATAATACATATGTTGCCGTGAGAATATTAACGTAAATCTTGCACCCAAGGACTCAAACTGAAGTGGGCGTGTCTGTGTTGTTTTTACGATTATCTAATCTAAAGTCTATACTAAATCTTAGTTCTCTGAAAAGAAAATCTGAACCATCGTCCGCTACAAATTTCGGTTATATCTCATCCCTTTGTTAATGAAAAATGTAACTCCTAGTGAAGACAAAGTACTGGCTTTCCACCAAGAATTCGGTTCGGAATTCACATTAAGCATGTGGTCCAAAAAGTGCCTGCCGGTGAAACACATTGATGGGGCGAACCGGCATTCTAAGTCCCACTAGTTTTCGCACCTGGTACATCATAGATGGCACAAGGTTTGTGTGCAATTTTAGCCTCCGACCCGAACGGGTTGTAATGGCGGGTTACTATTATTATAAGCAGAAACTCCAACCTACCGTTACATTACATTGCCACCTCTTGATTCACTTACACTAAGTTTCATGATCGCATATCAACTTTATTTTTATAATATTTTACTGGTACATTTGAACGTGAATGTCGATCGTTAGTTTAAATTAAAAATATTTCCATTGCCACGAGACTACATTGATTTTTTTTGTCAGCTTTTTGAGTAAAATGTTTGGAAAATTTAACGCGCGCAATCATGCTGATGGAAAACCAATTAACACTTGGTTTAAAATTGATTTACAAACTCAGTTTGGTGTGTAGAATGTTATCTTGTTAATATCCATGTTTTTAACGTATGCATACGTGTCGGAGGATATTAAAATATAAAATTTAGTATTTCACAGCGATGTGTATTAGCCGGTATTAAAATAATGCACAGCATGTATGTATCGAAAGCGGTTAATTGTAGTAAAAAAGTGATTAATTTTTTAATGTTACTTACCCAGATTTTTTATAAATATTTAAATTGAAGCTATTGGAATAATGTTCAATAAAGAAAGTAAATAAAGCGGCAGAAAAGATAACAAGCTTTAGCCACTATTGCGATTTACCTTCATATTTATTTATGTTATTAGAGAATAAACCATAGTACACACAGCGTTCAACGAATTGTTTTCGAAAACACTGACCTGCCTTGAAGCGTTTGTACAATATAATAGAGAAACTCACGACGACGACGTTAACAGTTAATCGGTGCTTAAAAGTTAATTTTCATGCTTCGGAGTCAAAATCGAAGGAAATTTTATAAATTTTCTCTCTATTTTGGATCTTTGAATAATAAATTTTTTGTGTATCTGTTTTGGACGACTGATTTTAGGCACTTTCGCATGTAGACCTCGCTCTGCTCGGTCTACAACACGCGGAATTGTCTAAAATCAGTCATCAGAAACAGACACAGAAATAACGTATTCTTAACTTTTTGACATTCCAAACAACTCTGTCGAAACAATTGAAATTTTTATTAAAAAATTAGCATTGGACCCAAATATTATTAATGAAATCCATAGATCTGATGCTTACGAAGCTATTGACAGATAGCTGGAAAAAATTGAATGTGTTTCTTAGGCAAAATTCAAAGACAAACCTGACCTCATAGACTTTTAGGTTAAATTTATCAAAGAGCGTGTTTGTTGATTAACTGTGGTTCAGAATCATACACAATTTTTGCTAGCTATCTGCCAATCGCTTGGCAAACATCCGATCTACGGATTTCATTAATAATATTTGGGTCCAATGCTAATTTTCAGCTAAAAATTATCAAAAAAAAAAAGTTTTTTAACGTTTTTGACAGAGTTATTTGGAATTTCAAAAAGTTAGTAACTTTTAAAGCGCTGATTAACTTTTAACGTCGTCGTCGTGAGTTTCTCTAACATTGTTCAAAAGAAAAAGAAGCAAGAACAAACAAACAAATAGTCGCCGTAAAACGTTTTCGGGAAAATGAATCATTGACCTGAGCATAATTATCGACAGCGGCATGAGTATCGACCTGCAGTAGAGGTGTACGGATCGACCTTTTTTCCAAATGGAACCCGAAGCGACCTCGAACCAAAATACAAATTCAAACCCGAACCGAGCCCGAATCAAAATAAAAAATCAAACCCGACCCGAACCAAAATAAAAACTTCAAATTCGAACCGAACCCGAAAGCCTGACTCGAACCCAAACTTTTTTTTAAAAAGATTTCATTTTTGAAATGTTTTTTAGACTCAATGTTGAGAAAATAATTGAGTCAATTTATATTTTCGGGAGAGTTTTCGGGTTGGGTTTTGTTAGCTAAAGTCTTCAGACCCGACCCGACCCGACAAAAAAATCAATTCAAAAAGTCGATTCGACCCGACACGACAAATTGGGACGGCTTACTCATCGCAATGCCCTAAAACGTACAGTGCCGTCGTCGTCGTCCTAGTGGTGTTCTTTATTCTTACATATAACATAGCTGAAAAGTAGACGTCAGTTGACAGATCAAAACCCACAATTGAAAATGATTCGGAGTAGCTCGTACATGCATGAAAAATCCGAATGAAAAAAGACCCTATCGGATAGAACTAAAAATTCGGCCCACAATGTCTCGAGTTCTAGACCTGGGGAGACGTTGACTAATGTCAGGCTAACTCGGGGTGTCTTCCTTATACCTGACATACTGAAAATAACATAAAACCACCTTATGGAACCTACGAATCCCATGATGCTTCGCTGGTGCCTTAAATGTTCATGTCTTTTGGTTTTTCAGATCATATTTTTTTCTGTGGGATGGCAAATCAGCCTCACACTGAAATTGTTGTTCTATGAACAGTATGATAAAGAAAACTGTAGATGTAATTAGTTTTTTTATTAACTCTAGCTTTGAAATGAATTATGAAAATTAAACCATCAAATTTTATACAAATTTGTATTTATTAAGCGTACGTATCCGCTCAATCTTCATTCATCCAATAAAAAAAATTGCAACTCTAAACGTCTACTCATCAACAACATAGCAAGGAAAGCCTGATACAAATTTCGCTTTTTTCGGTTAATTTATTTAAATGAAATTAAAAAATGATAAAAAATATTTAAATGAATATTCATTATTTCGTATATATTACTCCATTCTATGCTCTGTCATTCTCTTATGGAATTAAAATATTGGGGGAAATATAGCATTAAGGATTTGCATTGCAAAAATAATTAAATCGCGAGCTCTCATATTCATTTTTTTTATTTTAAATTTTTTTCACATTATTTTTTGTATAGAAAATAACCATTCCGTTGAATTCGTAATTGGTTTATATTCTTAAAATATATTTTTCATTTAAATAAATATGCCAGAGATTCTGCATTTTTTCGGTTCCAACGTTTCATTTCAACGAAAATTGTATTTTTTTTAAAGAAAGGAATAATTCGCAGAATTTAATTTGATTTTTGTTCATTGACATTTCATTTGCGTTTTGGATTTCATTGAAGATACCCCATAGGTATAATAAAACCAATTACGATGATATGCAGCAAGATTTTAGAAAACCGTTGATATTTTTTGATTTTCGCTAACAGCTAGAGCTAGAGCTAGAGCTCGATTATCACATTATAAAGACGGGCTTTATAGGATAAGTGCTCGTTGCGAGCTTTCCTTTTGTTCTTTTTTGAGAACAAAGACAACAACGGCTCGTAACTAAAGCCATTTTTAAACAGACTCGTAACCGGTGCTTATACCGTATTTCGTCAAGAAAGCAGCTGTTCGCTAAAAACGTAATTAGCGGCTAATAATGTGCAAGAACAGTCTGTTATTCACTCTATTTGGCTCATAAATTGGCTAGGCTTACTTCCGTATGTTTTGTGGTATGGTAAAATAAAAATCCGGTCAGTAATGCCTTGATCGCTATTACTGCGCTAATTTTATCAAACTGTATGCTTGTAATAAATATTATGATAGTACAATTTCATTTCAGCTAAACATGTGATTTCAACGAATTCTACATATTACACACTAGACCTGACCCGAGCCCGAATCAATTTGTCGGGTCGGGTTTTTGAATATATTTTTTTTGTAGGGTCGGGTCGTGTTTTTCGAAGTTCTTCAAAAAAGGGTCTTATGCGTTTACCTCAACGTTTGTAACCACCCCAATTTCGACCCGGGAGTAGGGGGGGGGGGAGCATCGATCATGGTCCTTAGATAACAAATCAACAATAAAAAAAATGTCCGTCCGTCCGTCACCGCGATAACTTGAGCAAAACTCAACCGATTTTCAAAAACTTTTTTTTCCTGAAAGGCAATCGAAACATCTTTTGTAGGATTGAAACTGGACACTGTCGGCCATGGGCCGCCGAGGGCCGTTTAAGTAGTTTTTGGTCTTTTGTACATAACTCGAGTAAATCTTTTCCGATTTTCATAATTTTTTTTTTGTTTTAAAGATCTGGGCATGGCAGACGATTTATAGAAGAAACTTTTTTGGATTTGAGTTTTTGGACTTTCCTTGGGCGCTAAGAACGAGTCTATGCTAGGGCCATACGTGTTTTTTGTACATAACTCGAGTAAATCTTTTCCGATTGTCATAATTGTTTTTTTAATCGACAGTCTATAAAAGCTCAACAGTTTGTAGAAGAAATTTTTTTGAGGTTGGGCCCTAAGATACAGCTAGTGCACTAAAAACGAGTTTCTGCTAACGCTCTACATGTTTTTTGTATATAACTCGAGTAAATCTCTTCCGATTTTCAAATTTTTTTTGATCGAAAGATCTAGGATTGTCTCCCGTTATATGGAAGAAATTTTTTTGACTAGAAACCCTTGGACTCTGTCAGGACCCTAAAACTGAGTTTCTACTAGGGCCCAACGTGTTTGCTTACATAAGTTGGATAAATCTTACCTGATTTCGTTGATTCTTTTTCTATTTGAGAGGTAATCGAGTACCGAATTATATTGAAAAACAAATTTGGACCCGGTGCCTGTTCTTAGGGCTGAAGTGGGTTTCAGGTCTGTCCTAAGGTCGGCCGTAAACAAAAAAAAATTTTTTTGCTATCTTGCAGAGCAAATTGAGGGAAACATTATTGTCTATAGAATTATGTGTCTGAGGCATTTCCTTATGGCCCTAGGTCGGTCCTAAGGTCTGCCCTAGACAGAAAAATAATTTTTCACTATGTTGTAGAGAAAATGGAGGGAAATATTTTTGTCTATGTAAGTACTTGTCGGAGGCCTCTACTGAGGACCCTAGGTCGGTCCTAAGGTCGGCCCTAAACAAAAAAAATGGGATTTTGCTATGTTGTAGAAAAATTGAGATGAACATTTTTGTCTGTTTGGAGGTAAATTTTGTACTTTAGGAAGGCCTTTCTTACACCGTCTCTTCGGACGGGTTTTTCAATATTGCCCTCTCTGCAATTTCCAATACAACTTAATGTGGACGGAATTTCAAACACTTAAGAGTTAAGGCAATATTTACTTAAATACGTTCGAGTCTTTTCGTAACATCAACTCTGTTTGCCACATCTATTTTGATACGTATGTTTTTAAAAAAAGTTCTGGTTCGGGTCAGGATTTCGGGTTCGGTTCGGGTCAGATTTGAATTCTTTATATTGAAATTTTAATTTTAGATCGGGTCCCAATCGGGCTGCGTTCGAATTTTTACTTTAGTTCTGGTTCGGTTCGGAAGTCGACCCGCACACCTCTATTACACACCACAAAAACATCACAAATTTTGCATATTTAGGTATGTAAATACTGCAGAGTTATGATTGATTCAGATAGCGGCTGCCACACGGTAAATGCAATGTACCGAATGCCTAAACATTAAAATTCTTGTTCATCATGCGACAGTCATACAATTCGAGTATGCATAATCTTGTGCATGTGATGGATAATGTTTGGCGACCACATGAAAAGCACCCTTCGATAGTTTACTTTAAATGCAATTTCGTAGAATCAAACAGACGAAGAAGTAGCCAAAAAAACAAACTACAATTTGACTCAACAACAGAGCCGGGAATATCGAATTATTAATGCATCTATTCAGATGAGTCGTAACCTCGCAACATGGCAAACTAGTGTGGACAAAAATCTTTAAACCATTCTCATTATCAATATACCACCCACATTCAACTGTAAATGTTGAACCCATTTCCAAAATATTGAATGAAATATCTCCTTTTCGTAGTCAAAATATGCGACTATGTCTGTGGGCCACATAGGTATACAGAGAAATATTATACACATATGATACATCTATCAATCAACGTTTTCTATCTATGCTTCTGATTTCGGGCCTATTCCTACATGCACCCGTATTTATATATTGTCGTTATATGCATGCATGTATACATGATATAATGCATGATGATATGAGGGTGAAGAAGGAGATTGTCTGATGTATGCAAGTTTGCTATGGTTATGAGAGTGTGGAAGGAAAGTGGAATGAATGTGTGGAAGGGTGATCTCTTCAATCCTCATCATTGTCGTATACACATGCATAATATACACTATTTTCGATTGACGCATATATATGTGTATCAATGCATAAGCAAAAGTGCACAGTCGTATACATGCGAGCGTTAAATATTCTGTTGGGCCGCTGGTATGAGATTATTTATAGTGGGTGATGTTGTGTGGTAGGAGGTTTGTACCAATCGTATCGTATAAGGTATACACGGGGTGGTCTATGCATTTCGCGTATTATTTCAACGTTTCCTTCATATCCCTCCGTCTGTGCAAATACGTGTATGTGTTATTGATCGGCGAATTTCTGCCCTTTCTGCGATTTTCTCTTATGGATATGTGGACTGAATGTAGAGGAAAATGTAATGTTGAGGTGGTTGCGTATATATTCACGGGTATACGATATCAAATGGTGAATTTGTTTTATTCTAGTTATACACAATATCATATTGGCATTATGGGGTGTAACTGGGGGATAATAACAGATTTTTAATGGTTAGAGATTGGGAGAAAATGGTTATGTTTTTGGAGAAATAAAATGTTTTCTAGAAATATCGCTGTTTTTATTTAAAAAAAGAGGTTTTTATTGTAAATATAGCTACAATTTTATGTTTCTCTCGTATCAGTGACTGGATATTAAGTTTTATATTATAATATTTTTCTACCATAACCCCAAGGGAGTCATTTCATTTTTAAACAAATTACAATATAGTAAAGCACAGTGAAATTGCACTGACAGCAAATTTCGACGAAGGAAAGATTTTTTATTATTTGAAGCTCTTTTTTACAAAGAATGATTTCGATATAAGATTCAAGAAAGTATTGCAGGAGGGGACACTCAATATATCGGAAAAAAGTGTAAATGGTCTCACGGAATGTAGAACATAACCTAAAATTGCCCAAATATTTATTTATATTGGTGTATTGTCGTTGACAAAAGTGTATTGTAGACTTTGAGGGTTATTTTTTGTGTGACGTATTGACAGTAAAGGTGTGAGTTTCGACCTTTCTTTCCAAATGGGATCCGAATTGAACCCTAACTAAAATAAAAATTTTAACCCGACCCGAACCGAACCCGTTCTAAATTGAAAATTTGAACTAGACCCGAATCAAAATAGAAAATTCCAACCTGACGCGAGCCGAACCCGAAACCTTGACTAGATTTGAAATGTTTTTAGACTAAATTTTGAGAAAACAATTGAGTGAATTTATTTTTTGGGGTCGGGTCGAGTTTTGTCAGTTGAAGTCTTCAAACCCTAATCGATCCAAAAAAAACGAAAATGAAAACCCGACCCGACAAAAAACTAACTTTAAAAACCCGACTCCCAAATTGATTCGGGTTCGGGCTGGGTTTTTGATCAAGGCCCGCTCATCTCTCATTGATAGCTCAAAGTAAACTTTATAGCTCAGTCATTAGGTTTCACAGTCCGTAAGAGTCGTGATTGTACATATATATATATATATATATATATATATAATTTATTACAGGGGATAATGGCGCATGAAATTTTGATTTTGAAAGTCCCCTCGCAGTCGTCCGTGTTGCCTCCGTATACATGACAGTTGACAGTAAAACAAAGAAAAACTGTTAATGTCAACAACTATCATGTAAACGAAGGTAAAACGCAAAGCTAAGCGCAACGGACGACTGCGATAGCACCTTAATTCATTGTCGCACTGTCACATTTTCTTGTATACTGGGAAATTTCTGGAGTTGCCTGTTTTGACCTGAGAAAATATATCCAAGTCGAAACACATATCATGTTATGGCGAATGTAAACTGGAATATTTTTAGACCCGTACGAAGTAACCAGTCGATTTGAGTGGGAGTATGGGAGGAGCATCGATCATAAACCCTAGAGGCAAAAAAAATTTTGTTCGTCCGTCCGTCTGAAAAAACAATAACTCGAGTTAAAGTCAACCGGATTTCAAAATTTTTGTCCTCTGAAATTCAGTACCAAAAGTGGATTTGGGATTGCAGATGGGCATTTTTTGACAAAGAGCCACTGAGCTAGGACTGTCCAAGTGGTTTTGGGTCTTTTATACATAATTCGACTAAGTCTCTTCTGATTTTCGATTTTTTTTATTCGATAGTATGAAGGCCCAACAATTTTTTGATTTTGATCCCTTGGACTCAGCCAGGGCCATAAAACTGAGTCTGTAATTAGGCCCAACGTGCTTTTCCTACATAAATCTGGTGTATCTTTTCCGATTTACAAAATCTTAATTTTTTCTGAAAGATAATTGAAAAACTTATCATTTAATTGAATTTGAGAAAAATCGGTAAAAAGTGGTCAAAAATGTGACTTTTTGAAGGTTGGTCGAACTTTTTCACTTATATCTCTGCGAAATTAGAACAGAAATCGCTCTTTAAGGTTATAAATGGACTTCCATAAGTCACAAGAAAAATAATTAGTAAAAATTGGCTGAGTGATTCGGACTATAGGGTCCTTAGTGTGGGTCCAACTCACTACGTGACGCTACACGATATTCGTGAATATTCCTTTAATGGTGAGGTCACAAAAAATTTTGAGTGGATTTTCTTTCGAACTTTCTTTTCAAGGTTCAGGCTTTTTTAGGGATTAGAGGCTTTTTGTGCCGTGGCTTCGGACGGGTTTTTAGACCCGTACGAAGAACGAATTTCTTCGAATAGGGGTCTTATGTGTTTACCACGACGTTTATAACCAGTTGAATTTTGACCCGGGAGTTCGAGCTGGTTACTTTTTCGTTTCGGGGTCTACATAAGATAAAAATGCAGAAAAAATTGTGTCCGACCGTCCGTCAACGCGATAACTTGAGTACAACTTGACCGATTTTCAAAATCTTTTTTCCCAGAAAGGTAATCGAAAAATCTTTTTCGGGATTGAATCTCGGCACAGTTGGGCCAAGGGCCGCTGAGCTAGGGCCGTTTAAGTGTTTTTTGGTCTTTTGTACATACCTCGAGAAAATCTTTTCACATTTTCATAATTTTCTGTATATTTTCGAAATTCGATGCGGATCAAATGTCAAAAACCGTTGACTTGTAAAAAGACTAGACTCGAATAGTTCAAATCTTGGTCGTTGGTATTCGAATTTTTATTTTAAGTAGAGAGTCATGAGGGAGATCTATGACATAGAACATAGAATCACATTTAGATTATCATAATAAATGACACTTCAGGGACGAAACAAGTGAGAAGAAAGGATATAAAAAACAAGTGGGTCAAAATATTTACGTTTCGTTTCTACAGTTGATGAGTAAATGTGACGTTCAATTTCTTCGTTTCATTATATGCAGCTGTAAATAAAGCCATTTCCCGCAACTCACTGGAAAAATTCGAAGTTTCTATTGAACTTCAATTTTTGCACTTTAACCAATACTAATTGAAAATTGATTCTGAATTTAAAATTTTTTTTTGGAATTGGTAGAAAAAAAAATGTAATTAATAAAATAAATTCACAAATTTAATAGAAACTTGTAAATGAATTGAATATACAATCAATTAAAAATTATTTTTACGGCAACGCCAATCTGAATTGTATACAAAAAAGTAATGATGAAAATTTTCTAAATTTTATTTTCGACAAAAAATCATTTACACATAAATTTTCAATTCTCTCCGAATCCTGTGTAAATTTGATTTAATAATCTTTTTCTATATGGAACATTGTGTCGTCGGTCGTCGCCCCAAAACATAGAAACTCAAACACAAACATATCTATATTAATGGTACAACCCAATCGTATCAAAACCACATACGTACGGTGTACACAGAGATAACATGTGGAAGCAACGGCAACACATTTATAATATATATAAAATTAAATTTGTTTGTTAAATTATTCAATTATTCATTTGGTAAAATAAATTTATCATCACTTTGAAATGTACGTAACATTGTAAAATTAGATATTCGTAGGTTTTCTCGGTGCATATACAATTGTATTGGGAATTGCACATCCTCTTTTCTACATATTTTATGTGCATATGGAGTGTTTCCTACATTTAATATTGTTATTATTATCAAATATACGTATGAAAGATGGCAATGAAAGAGGTGAAATAGGTAAAATAACAATGCAATTTTGCCGGTGACAAAACCGTGCTGAACTAATGTTTTAGTTTCAAACTATCAATATGATAATTCGACCATATTGTGTCGATGCAAAACATATTTGTTTTCCAATCTCTGTTTCAAAAATCTCTGTTTTGTTCTCTCTTATTCAGTGTGAAAGTAGGAGCGCGTTCAGAAACTGAAAAAGTTGATCCGGTTAATGTCTAAATTCTCGATCTCCCATACACCTTAAATGGGTAGAACTGTCAAAATTACATTTCGAGTAAACTTTTTTCAGTATGCTCTCAATCTCCCATGAGGTTTACAAAAATCGGGTTTAATTTTCGTCAATATGTCGATAAATCCACTTAACTCAATCTGATCCCTACCGACCGAGACAGAGTGACAGAGAAGTGCTCCCGTCGCGTCTGTGACACCCATAACCTCCTTATCTCACAAACAAAGTTTCGCTTGGATCGGGTTTTCTCTATGTTTAAAAAAGTATCAGAGTGTTTAGACCCGTACGAAGAACGAAATACTTCGAAAAGCGTCTTATGCGTTTACCGCGACGTTTGTTACCACCTCAATTTCGACCCGGAAGTAGGGGTTCGCGTCAATCATGGTCCTTCGATGACGAATCAGCAATAAAAAAAGGTCCGTCCGTCCGTCTGAAAGGCAATTAAAAAATCTTTTTTGGGATTGAATCTGGGCACTGTCGGCCCTAGTGCCAATGAGCTAGGGTCGTTTAAGTGGTTTTTTGTCCTTTGTACATATCTCACGTAAGTGTTTTCCGATTTTCATATCTTTTTTTGTTTGAAAGATCTGGGTATGCCTGACAATTTATGGAAGATTTTTTTTGAATTTTGAGTTTTTAGACTCAGCCAGGACCCTAAAACTGAATCTCTACGCTCTTAGATACTTTCGAGTCTTTTTGTAACATCTATTCTGTTTGCCACATCTATTCTGATGCGTGCGGGCCCCTTGCATTTGTTGTGCACATCATTTGCATGAAGGTGCACTGAAGAGGCACGTAATTTGGTCGTTTTCAAGCAAAACAAGTTTTAACAAAATTTAGATAATACCCGACTAAGCGATGCAACAATTTAGTAAATCAAATAATTTGAAAGCTTTTAATAATAGCTTTTAATAAAACCAAACCTTTCAATTAATAAATGTCACTAATTATGAAACAACATTTTTCCAGACTATAGAACCATGGCCCAGCGGTCCTTCAACATCTGTGAGCGAGTTCGAAAATGATGGATTGAAAATCGAAAACGACAATAAAAGTAAGTTTTTGAATTTAACCATTTAATAATTTGAACTTTTGCGGGATTCTAATTTTTAAAATCAATTTTTGTAGATTCGAGCTATCTAAAGCTTAAGGCACCAACATGGACACAGACTCAACTGAGGGACGCAATTCATTCCGTAGTGACCCAAGAATTACGTTTCACTCAGGCTTCCATTCAGTACAGCATTCCTAAAGGTACACTCTACGACAACATACTCGGCAAATCAAATCGCATGCAAATATTAGATGACATTGGTCTCAACGAAGATGATGAAATGAGAATACTGGAATTTTGCTGTGACATATCAACATCACCGTACAATCGTCGAACCAAAAAGCCACTCTCCAAGATAATAGAGTACATGCACGATACGATGAAATTAGAATTTCCACAAGACACAAGATTCTGCTTTCGCTGGTGGTGGGCTTTTTGTAAGAAATATTCGATAAGCTCGTTGTACTACGGCAATAATAACACAGACGACTAGCGCCTCCGATATTACAATTGTTTCACCGAGTATTCATGATGCTCCATTGATTCCTGAAACTTTTCGACCTTTTATTTCGCTATACATAACATCGCTATGCAGTCAGGGCCTAATATTTGTGAATTTCACAACTTTTGTATAGCATCAATATTCATCAATTTGATGAACCAAACAGCAACGGTTTTTCTTGTAAATTTATAGGGATAATTTCATAAATATCCTTCGCTGAACACTTCGCTCTATTTTACCGCAACACCGTTGTGTATCGTGCTACTTTACATAGCAAGTATTGAGCATACTAGTTACATTGGGTGATATGCGAACAAATCGCGTAAGGTTTGTTTGAAAGCATAACTTCATAAAATTATTTCTATTTTTGTCAAGTTGAGCTTTCACACAACTCAGTCTTGATATGACACCATACAACGTGTGCTGAGTAATACTCACAACTGTTTAACTTTTGTATCGATATGTCTGATGATCATATTCTCCAAGAAAATACAAAGCTTTTACCACAAGCTGGGTGTCATTAGAAAATTGTTTATTAAGTTTTCATTAACTTTAAGTTTCCTATCATTCCATTTATAATCCTTTTTTAATTGATTTTATATTATAAGTTCGAAATAAAATGTAACGATAGAAAACTAAAAATAAAAATTAATTAAATTTTTTACTTTGGAGTTTTGTTAATTGCGTAAGTCGACTACAATAAAAAATGCCGAAAAGTGTCATTATTTCTTCTTGCCTCGGAAAGGTGTTTTTGCAAGAAGAGACAGTAAAGTAAACTTTTACGCGATGCACTTGCTCCAAGGGACCCGTATGCATCAGAATAAATGTGGCAAAGAGAACACAGATGTTACAAGAAGACTCGAACTAGATCCAAATAAATATTATCTGAAGTATTGTTGTTTTGCTTGGTCGGAAATTTAAAATTACTAAATCTTTTGTATTGCTTCGAAACGACCAAATTTGTTGATAAATCAACTATAAAGTACAAATAGACTTTTTAAGCAAGGGACGAATAACAAGGACAAAAAAATGATTTCAGCGATCACGACCGCTTCAGTACACTTATGTCTTGCTAGGACTATGTGTAAATCAGTACAACACACATTAGAATGAGTAATTCCACCATATAATTCCAACAGATTATCGCCAGCCAGAGCAAAATCTAATGTGGAGAGCCACATCTACAAGCTCCAAGATTATTACCACAAATGGAAGGTGAAAGTGGATGCAAGTAAATCTGAACCACTTTACATTAGAAAACCTGATCGCAAGGGTAATAGACCTTGGGACTTACCGAAGTAATTAACGGCGAAAAAATTCAATATAAGAAAGCGTTCGTTACCTCGGTTACTATATTCAACCAAATCTGAAACACAATTAGCATGTCAAAAGAATGATACTTAAGGCATATGTTGGCCTTCATAGGCTTTATCCTATTCTCAGAGTAAACAACGGGTTATCTCATGTAGTGAAATTGAAGGCATATGTGACAATACTGAGGCCAGTATTGACATACGCAGTGGCCGTGTGGCATAATATCCAAAAGTACTTGATTAGAAAAATCAAAATCTTCGAAAATAAGTGCCTACGTATGGCAATTGACTTTAAAAGAACCAGATTCAACTACAGGCATATATCCACTCAATCGCTGGATTAAATTACAAAAACACCCAGACACACCTACATGATTTGGCAAAAAGGATGCTGAGTCGAACCTACGAACATGAAAACATGATCATTAGTGGGCTTGGTAGTATTGCAAACGAACGTGCTTCAAATATTTACAAACCTCCTCATTACTTGCTCTGGAGTCGTGATTCTAAGCTATTATCCATGTAGACAGCTGCATGAATTGAATTTTCTGACCGAGTTAATGAGTATCTAATAATTACTGAATATTGTATTTTTTTGATTGTTCGACTTTTTACAACAACGCGCACGTATTTTGTCACTTAGGTTAAGTTAGGTTAGGGTTAGGGTTGAGTCTTAAAAAAAATTAGAAGATTGGTTGCTTTTTCAAAGTTTTCTACAACCCAAAAGGGGAATATCTGTATCTCCAATGAAATTCCTAATTTTATCAAACAAAAAAAAAAATGAGAACTGTCAGGCCCATCGCGGCATACACAAAGAAATTTCGTCATATAAATTTGGTAAAGCCAAAGGCTTTAAATTTAGCGCAACATAAACTATTAAATTAAATTGTAGCAAATTTTACATTCATGAAATAAATAATTTTAACAATTGAGTAATCATTTCAAATGTATGGACTTATGGACTTAATAGATTTAATCCGAGAAAACGACATCAAGCACTAATGTGGAGGCATCCTACTTCTAGACTTTATGAATGAAGGAAGGAGGCTAAAACGAGACAAACCACATGAACTAACTATAACAAATATATAACAAATAGTGTCATGAGAACCAATCATAGGACTGGACCTCCCTCCCACGTCTTACTAAAAGCAGTCATATATTCATGGAAAACCACCAACTATCGTCGTGTAGTGTCGCGTAGCGTGAGTTGGACCCACACCAGCCCGAATAACTCAACCAATTTTCACTATCTTTTTTTCCACGATTTCAGTGGGATATTCTATTGGTAGGTTGCGTGGGAATCAGGGTGGTATTAGCGTCGCTATTAGCGTTGCTAATAGCGGCGCTAATAGCGAAGCTAAAATATAATATCGTCCGCGACTAAAACTGGAATTAGCGACACTAAAATCCGCTCTTCGCTAATCGCTAAAATATTAAAATTTATCACAATATTTTTGTTGAATGCGCTTCTGTTGAGAGAGTCTCTTATTATTAGTGTTATTATCGTCCGCACGCCGGCGGTTATAACGCCCAGCTACGTAGTTGGATGAACGCTACAAAATGGTATCTGAACTATCTTTACAGAGAATGTAACTAGAAGGAGTTGACTAAGCGGAATTTTTTCCTGATACGGAATGTCAGTAGAAAGAGTTGACTAAGAGGAACATTTTCCTTTGAATAGAAGGAGTTGAGTAAGAGGAACATTTTCCTTATACAGAACGTCGCTGGAAGGGATTGATTAAGATAAGCATTTTCCTTATACAGAATGTCAGTAGAAGGAGTTGACTAAGAGGAAAATTTTCCGTCTTTTAATTAACGCTTCAGGCTCAATCGTAAGCATGTAGCAAACTATGTAGCTGGGTGTTATTAACGCTCGGCGTGCGGGAGTTAATAACGCCCCGGGTGTTATTAGCGCCGGGAGTGCGGGTGTTATTACCGTCCCGGGCGTTATTATCGCCGGAGGTGCGGGTTGTTAGCGCCCGGAGTGAGGGTGTTATTAACGCCCTGAGCGTTTTTAGCGCCGGGAGTGCGGGTGTTATTAACACCCCGGGAGTTATTTTCGCTCGGGGTGCGGGTGTTAATAACGCCCGGGAGGACGTTAATAACACACCGGGCATTATTTACACCCCTGACGTTATTTACATACCGGTCGTTATTTCCAGGCGGAGAAATGTCACGTCACCATTTATGTTAACATGTGAGAATTATTGTAAAGAAACTCTGGCAAACAAATATGTTCAAATAACACTACTCGACACTATTTTTGTAGCAAATATGATTCCAAAAACCTTCAACCCGTTTTTTCTCTAGAATCAGAATCTGTTCTCAAAATTTCTCTATCACGTCTAAATTTTGAATTATATCAAATTAAAGTTACATGGAACCTTCGAATGTTAGAAGGAGATGTTGCGAAAGTCTCTTTCTAACATTCGAAGGTCCCATGTAACTTTAATTTGATAGAATTCAAAATTTAGACGTGATAGAGGAATTTTGAGAACAGATTCTTATTCTAGAAGAAAAACGGGCCTGAGGTCTTTGGAATCATATTTGCTACACGAAAATTTTTAAAATTTGTAGCCTAGTGTAATTTATTCAGCGACTCTCTCCATAGAAAGTCTCCCTGTCTTGTGTGGAATCCATCTAATCAGTGCTATCTCACACAAGCGATATTAATGTGTTGAATACTTCGTTACCGTGACACAAGCGTGACACAACGTGACACAAGCGATTCAGTTAGTTGGTAAGTATTGTTAAGTATTGAACTTCTTGTGATGAAGAAATAAAAGGAAATATTTTATTTAAATTAGTTTTAAATTAGTTACAATTAGCGACCGCTATTAGCGCGATAATTTTATTATTATTAGCGATTAGCGTTAGTTTCGCTCATATTTTTTCCAATTAGCGTTAGCGTTAGCTCCGCTAAAATAATTGGTTAGCGAATACAACCCTGGTGGGAATGTTGTTCCTAAACCATGCAATACCTGACTTCTGTTGTAGATATAATCAAAAAGTTCACCTACCTTCAAAAAACCACGTTTTTGACAACTTTTTCGACTGTAACTTTGAAAATTTGAAAATCTGATGAGATTTATCCGATTTATGTAGAGAAAAAAAACGTTGTATCTTAGTAGAGACTCAGTAGAGGATGAGCTCAAAGAATCAAAATCAAAAAATTTTCTTCTATAAATTGTCCATGCCGAGAACATTCGAAAAAAAAGTGTTTATGAAAATCGGAAACTTATTTACAAAATTCCAAAAATCACTTAAACGGACCTAGCTCGGCGGCATTTGGCCCGACAGTGCCCAGATTCAACCCATAAAAATATTTCGATTACCTTTCAGGAAAAAAAAGATTTGCTGTAGTTAGGACGAGGACTTGCGTCACGTTTCCCTTTTAAAAATGATTTTTGTTGTGATATTAGTTTTTTTGGAAGTAGGAAAATTGTTTTTGACGAAACCGAAGCGCGGCGGCTAATACTTCCATGGGCGAAAATGATCCCCACAACTTTCTCTACAACATATCAAAAGTTTTTTTAAGCTCCCGTCTATTTTCCACCATTTTGGCGGTCACCCCAATACACTACACACGTAACCCAACAATTTTCCTTTGACACCAAACCTCTATCTCGAACCTTGTCTCATACAAAATGTGCTACCATTACACACACAAACACATGAATATGGGCTTTATATGGCGTCTTCTAAAAGTTCTGGTGCCCAAACGAGGACGGTACCCTCCTTTTTTAAAATATCATATGGCGTAGAATGCCCACCTGAAGGTCCCTGCAAAATTTCCAGCAAATGCAGCCGTTTTCTAGCGGGAGCGAAGTCGTTTTTCATTCAAGTAGCTAAGTAACTAACTAAGAAACTAACGAACTAACCAAGGATTATCATTTTCTAAAGGTCATATCTCCGGATCCACTGAACCGATTTTAATGAATGAAAAGACACTTCGCCTTAGAATTTTCCGTTGATTCCGGATTGATTCCCAATTTTTGTTCGTATGTGGACTTGCGTCATGGGCGCATTACTACCGCGCGCGAATATGAACTATGTCAAAAGTTTTCTTTGTAACGAAAAGTATGGCACAGACAAGTTTTTTTATAAATGAATTTTTTACGCTTCGAAGCTTTAAGGGTCACCCCAGTTGATATCAGTTGTTTCGGCAAAAGGAAGAAGGACTTGCATCACATTTCCCTTTTAAATGGGGTTTTCTAATTTATTATAAAGTATGAGAAGTAGAGGAGTTGAAGATGATTGAAATAGTTTGAAAACACCTCTGAAACTATTTATCCCAATCCCTCGCCGAATGCAGTAAAAATGGAAAGGATAAGCAAACTACTTTTTCACTGGTGAAAAATTCTTACCGTTTTGGCATTTCGAAATATGACAACCAAAATGACTTCGGTTTAAAAAAAATACGAAAATTTTCTTATCGGCTCTTGATTCAACCTCGTTTGAACATATGAAATGCTCAAACAAGGATTGAATTGCAATATTGACAACATAATGACCAGTGGAATGACTCATAATTCTTTTATTTCTCTTAGTCTGTATTTTCCTTTCTAACGGCTGGTGGTGCATCGTCAATAACTTCAGCGCACAAAGCAAGAATTTTTCTGATAAAAAAGATTACAAAGAACCGGGAACTTGAAAGATAAATTCCCGGGAAAAGGCTTTCAACGGTACCGGCATTTCCAGGTAGATTTTTTTCCCGGATAAAATACTTACCTGTGGGTTCTTTAAAGATTCTATTCAAAATTCTATTAACCGTACCAAAACGATATTATAGCACCTACTCATTAATGAGTTCTCCAGTTGTTGTAGATTCTAACAAAAATCGTTTTGAAATTGTATCCACAAAAACGCGAGGAATGATGCCAAACCCGAAAAAATGTTGATAAAAACAACAACTTAACACTTGCATAACAATAATATTATTACAACAAATTACCTCAGTCTCCATACGTTTATTATCAAAAATATACATAGTCATCAAACACCAACTCTGATTCTATTGAAGGTGTTGCGTTATATCTTAGCTCTTACACCATCATCCATCACACAACTTACATCTGCCTGCTATGCTATTATATGCACGACCGCATGGTATATCAACAGCAGACAGAAACCGGAGAACATACACCAAGTGTTATTTGTTGAATTCTGTGAAGGCGTTTTTTTACCGCTTCCTATACATAAAATTTAAACAGAAGCTGACGAGAAGCTTAATGCCCCTTAGGAATTTCAAAAACATTCTTTGATGCGATAAAGTGAAAAATAACGAAACAACTTACCTCTGTGCAAGTGAATGTAAAAAAAAGTGAGAATACGTCGGTATTTTGTTTATCGAGTTAAATGGTGTGTAACGATAGCACTTTGTTAATGGTAAGGCAAATGCAACTTCATTTTATTTATGCATCGAAACATTTTTGGTATTTGAAAGATTGTAATTTTTTTGTCTTCTTCTTGAATTTTCTTCGAGCAAATTGGAGTTTGAAAAATGAATACTTTATTACGCGGTACGGATTTATCGCAAAAGGCCATCCATAAAGAATATACAAAACCTTACAAACATAGACTTAAGGGGATATTCAAATAGTGCGCACGTTTTTTGGGGGGATGGGGGGTTTGAAAAAAGCGTGTACTCCATACATTTCGAATTTTTGTTTCATGTATTTTTCGTGCAAGGAAGGAAACAGTCTGAAATTCGTCTTTTTTATCGTGCACACTATTTGAATTTCCCCTGGCAGTCTTTAACCAAAAATGAACATAAAATGCGAAATGATGAGCAGTATATTAGTGCGTCCATCTAATTTGTGATGAATATGTTTTTTTCAACAGAATGTACGTATGTGTTGGGGGAACGGGTTAACTA
The DNA here is from genome assembly GCA_029228625.1 of Pseudolycoriella hygida. NCBI lineage: Eukaryota > Metazoa > Arthropoda > Insecta > Diptera > Sciaridae > Pseudolycoriella > Pseudolycoriella hygida. The sequence continues at coordinate 4,113,054 of CM055404.1, forward strand.
AGTGATAACTTCACAGTGTGGGATGAATTTTTCAATTTGAAAATTGACACTGGTTCTTGGTATGTATTTAAACTGATCTCAACAAAAAATGGAATGTTAGCGGAAAAAAATAAAAAAGATCCTGAAAAAAGTAATTTTGATCGCCGACAAAAAAACAAAAAAAATGATCGCTGAAATTATAATGAGATGTGATAACGAAAAAATAAGAGCTGACCGCGATAAAATACTAATTTGGTAGAGAGAAAATGAAAATTGATCACCGCAAAAATAACAGTAATAAAAAAAAGAATTTGATCGCGAGAAAGTCATTTTTTGATGGCGGGATAATAATTATCGATTGCTATAAATACGAAATTAGTCACCTTTTCGTTTCGTTTCGTAAAATGAAAAGTTCTTTCAGACTCGGAGAAACGCCTTTTCGTTTCATTTCCTTAAAGGAAAAGTTCTCTAAGATTTCATTTCGTAAAAGGGAAACCTTCATAAAAGAAACATTCGACTGTTTTCTGACAGATTTTACAGTTATCGCAAGCAAATTATAATTTTCTCTCGATCAATTTATTATTTTCTCGCGATCAAATCATCATTTTCTGGCGATCAAGTTATCATTTTCTCGTAACCAAATATTTAGTTTACCGCGGTAACTTGTAGCATGAAAGCATCGTGCCGAAAATTAATTTTAACATTTATGCCGAAATGAGCCACCGCTGCCGAGACCACCTCAAGCATTTTCAAAAACATATTTTGCCGTCGCCGTGATTTTTCGATATATGTTGGGATTGCACTTTCGAGCTTTCGAAGTCAAAAAAGCTGTCAAAAGGATAGTCTTTTTCGAACATGTGTAAAATATAAGATGAGAACCTCAGGAAACCACAAAAAATTGATTAAATGCATAGGGCTGTAGGACTCTACACTACGGTTGGAGGTTTTAGTTTTTCATGAATATTTCTTTAATTCTGAGCAGCTGTGTTGTTGAGAAATTTGAGAAAAATATTTTTCCCATCGGTCGGATGTGTCTCCTTGACATTTTCTTTTAACTTTTCAAAATTGGGATTACATTTTTATAATTTTTTTTGTTACAGCGATGCTTCGGACGGGTTTATTAATATTGCCTTTGGGCAACATAATTTCCATAATCATATTGCTAACCTACTCTGGTGTGCATGGTGCACATTCGGTACACTCACAAACCCCGTTTATTTCGTACGGGTCTAAAAATTCACTAATAAGAGTACAGCCAAAGAAATTTAACTTTGCAGTCGTACAACGTTCTCTTATTTGTCTCGTTCTTTATTTATCTAATTTGTCATTCATGATGGCATTGAGAATTAGGGAAATAAGCGAGACGAAGAAAACGTTTGTAGGACGGTAAAGATTTTATTTGACTGTAAAGCCAAAAATATTACGGTCTGCAAATTCTCGTGTAAAAACGTTGAAAGTTATTTTCTATTGATTGTATAAAAATACGCAGGCGGGCTTATTGTTTATATTCGTTTACAAAGAAACGATGCAACTGTATTTAGTTTGGCAAGAATAGTCTTCCTGCAACTGAACGTTGTGGTACACACAAAACACGATTGGAAAAATATCTGAGATAAAAATGAAATTATATTTTAAATAAGAAAAATAAATAATAAACAGTCGGTGCCTTAAATCAGAAACGATGAAAACACAATCTTACATTTTTAAAATGTAAAAGTTTTTCTATGAATTGTTCACAATGTTGCTATTAATTGTATTTTATGTCTTCAAACAAAGTTTTATGTGCAATTTAATTAAATTTATTGCACATTTATCATAAACATGTAATATTGTAGTTATATCCTTAATATTACTATAAATGTTCGGGGAACAGAGTTACGGAAAACTTTTCTTTGTTGATTTTATTTGGTGAAAATAAAACTTTTATTATGTTATGCTTTGTTTAAAAGACTAAGCTTGCAGCCAACCGAAAAAAATAGCTGCAAGAAGAAAACAATTGTTTTCCCCATTACGATTTTCCATCTGAATTGGTGAAAATCTTTATTTAAATGTTTATAAACAACGAAACGAATTAATTTACTATTCAATAACTTTCCAATTCAATTTCCATATCCTGAGATGCCTCTAACAATATAATATAATTTTAATGCATATCCCTCTGATCTGCAATAATGAAATTTGTACAACACAAGAAACATTCGCTTAGGATGTACGAATTACATCCGCTCGACCAGATATGCATTTATATTTATAAACAGAGAGTTCTCATTAGATCTAATGAAAAGTCACATGGATGACAAATATGGACATTGTTTTAATTCAGTTATTGATGAATTAATTGCATCATGTTTCCCTATATGAGTTCTATTTTCAACCTTACTACGAATGTAATTTTATGTTTTAGCTTTATATTGTGCAAATATGATGCCGGCTATGGAGGTCCAAAATGTTCGTCAATGCTTTGTATCACTAATGGAATTGCATAACTTAGAAGGAAGTGAATTATATGTTTGTTAGTTGCATGTAGTTTGTTTGTTTGGCAGATTAATTTATTTATTGTGCGACGTTTGAGTAAAAGCACAGGACATCCAAGATCCAATAACAAATTGGCAAAGTAGAATTTTGAAGGGAAGGGTGTATATGGTAGAGTGAGAGTGCCCAATCCGGAGCACCATTTAATCATAGAAAGTAGGCATTTTCATGTAGAGATGTAGGCACTTTCAAGTAGAGGAGAATTGTCTCACCTCAATTAATAATTACTGCAATGCTCATAGAAATCGGTGGTGTCAGATCACATTACTATAATGTGATTTGCTATAAAGTGATATCACAGTCGATCAAATGTTTGAGTATTTTACAAGAATACGATGTTTGCGATATTTGATTCTTGGTTAAAGTAAGTGCATTTCATTGATTTATGATTTACTAAATTTACTAAAAGGGGTCTTATGCGTTTACCACGACGTTTGTAACTACACCAATTTCGACCCGGAAGTAGGGGGAGTATAAGAACTGATCAAAACAAATTCATGTTATCAGTTTGATGCCATATATTTGAATGTATTGCTTATATAGCAGATTCAAAGGTAAATCGATATAAAATAAATTGATTTGTTTCAATGAACATTTGATTTATGTGTGTACCACATTAGCATCGATTCGCCGATCCTTAGATGACGAATCAGTAATAAAAAAAATGTCCGACCGTCCGTCTGTCACCGCGATAGCTTGAGCAAAACTCGGTCGATTTGGGATTGAATCTGGGCACTATCCGCCCAAAGGCCAATGAGCTAGGACCGTTTAAGTGGTTTTTGGTCTTTTGTACATAACTCAAGCAAACCAAGCAAGTATAATTTATAAGCTTCAATTTTTATGACCGTAAACCTTTGAAATGAACAATTTCAGTACTGGCGGGGATTTGAACCACCGCACCAAGCACCAATCGCTTACCGGGCGAGTGCTCTATCCCTTGAGCTATCTGTACCTCTCTTCCATTTCAAATTCAATTTTTGTTTATTAATGACCGTTATGATTTACTTTCATGATCTCTGTACCGTGTAATTGTATTCCTCGCAATTTTTCCTTCCCGCTCGTTTTCCAGGATAATACACTATTTGCACACGCGAGCAACTACGGGGCTGCTACAAACTGCGTAGTACCTGCATAAGACCTTAATTCATTCCGGGTTTAAAAAGTCACGTGTGGCCAAGTAGCAAACAAAAATGGAAAATGAGGAAACGGAAAAATATTTAAGAAAAAGTGGTTTCTTCACCCAGTTAGGGTCGAAACACATTAGCAATTTGAATTGTCGATTTCACCAAATATTATACCTGAATTCGTTTCGGCATTCATTATTTTCACAATAGAGGGAAAAATCATTGAGGGAAATAAACATTTTAGTACTGAAAACTAGTATGGAAATTGCTGAGATCGACAACTCAAATTGCTAATGTGTTTCGACACTTATGTGACGTTATTTCATAGCGAGCCCTATGTAAAAAAAACATTGCGTTTATGGTTTTATTTCCAAAATATTTGAATTTCGTAAAGTTCAATATTCAGATATCTCCACATCATGTTTCAATTCCTAATTAAGTTCAGAGCTTTAACTAGCATTGTAGTTATTGATTCAGAAGATTGTCCGCGGGGGTCATTTTCGCGTGTTTTCTAATAAAAAGCAATATTCCTCTAGCAAGTAAGTAAACTTTTTAAGTTCTCACAAAAAGAAAGGCTCCAAATTAAAAAAAAAATAATAATTAAAAATAGTGACTTGTCAGATATAACGAATTTACCGTATTTTCGATGCTGTCCAGATGCTTGTAATCAGATCTGCAACGCAGCTACTGTCGTTCAATTAAACAGGTCATTAACACTAAGGTTCTTAGTGTGGTGAGAACTCAATTAATTACGTATTCGAAAAACAATTACATTTTATATCAACTTTAAACGATTTGTTTCTTTATTCAAAAATTAAATGAAGAATTTTATTTTAATTATGAAAGATTTATTTTTTAACTATCATCGAACTAACTACGGGCTGTTAGGAACGCTAAATAACATGTGCCTCATTTTGCTACAATGACATCATAATTTCAGCTTATTTCGAGAGTCAAATCACTGATTTTAACTGATGACTCTTTGAGCAGACACTCGTTGTTTATTTTTTCAGAACCATGATACCACAATAATTCAACAATATTGATTCATGATTGAAATGATAAATTGAATTATTTAAAGGACACTCATCGATTCTCAACAATAGACCGTGTCTTGTCACCGAACCTCAAGTGGTGACCGATAGACCCATGCTCAATTAACGTCTCAACATAGAACTACTCCCTTTCCTCAAGTGGCGTCACCCATGCTTTCATAGCTGAATACGGACAAAAATAAATAATAAAAAATAATAAATAAAAAAAAATAATGACACAATCCATTTCTTAAAAAAGGGGAAGAAATACGCTCCGACCCGTCGAGTGGCCAAATTTCCACCTGCGGACATGTTTTGTTTTGTTTGTTAACACTAACTTGACGATGCAAATAACGTATAGTTTGAGGATTTTCTTTGTTTAGAGAGCCGTAGAGAGAAGAAAATTTAATTCTGGGATGGGTGTAAAAAATGTGTGATGAGCAAATTATGTACGCAACCCAATATGCAGTTGCAAAAAATTAAAAAATTGCGAGAAGAGCGAGTGACATTTTTTCTGAATGCATTACGCCAATACTGTCACGAGACGACGAACAACCATGGTTGGGTTCGCTAGTTTGGCTCGCTAGTTGCTCGCTTGTTCCATTTTGACAATTTCCGATCATTTTCAGTTAAAAACAACCATTTGGTGGCCTTAGTATTTTCTTGGCTACATTTGTGAACTTTTTTGCCAAACTAATATACAACAGCACGTAATTAACGAGCCATCTTCAATTTCAATTTTCGCTAGTTTGGTGCTATTTTTATCACTATTTTTGATCTAGCGCTGAAACTACTGGCTTTCGATTATCAGTTGCTTCGGAAGAAATAATGCCAATGTTGTCTAGAATGAGTGTACTTATTTGTTTTACTCAAAATAACTAGAGAAAATGGACAAATTTCACTAGCGAGCCAAACTAGCGAACCCAACCATGCGAACAACCCTCCATCCGTCTGGGGATGTGCCACACAGACAATTCAATTCTGTCTTATTGCATTGAACTTTAATAACGTATGCCCGTCTTGACAACCTCAGAGTCCTACGATTTAAATGGTGCAAGTTATTTGATAAGTAAATTGAAAAAAAATTTACTACGCGGCATCGTATATGTATATGTTTTCTCAAATTCTGACAAAGATCGATTAAATTTCGAAACAAAAGCATTGAACTAGAAATCGGAAGTGGTCAAAATTCGGACGTTAAAAATCTGCATCCGGAATCTGACTCCTCCAAATTTTGAAGCGTTTGAATTTTTTTCCTACGGACTTTTAAAAAAAGCTTGATTTGATACGCTATTTAATCTCGTACATTAATCTTTTAAAGTTGGTTGTGCTATGAAAAGTGGATACATAACCTTTTTTTCGACAGATCTGTGGAGAACCTATCTTTTGCCAAAAACGAGAAGTTCATTGAATCTGCCTACATATCAGCTCTATTCTCACAAAAATTTCACCTAGGCACACGAACTTGATCAAACAATATTTTTTCCCATATCGGTTATAGGGCTCGTGGCCGTCTTGCCAATCAACCCTGGCTACGGTCATGTCAATCAATAAGTTGAACATTTTCTAACACTTGAACAATATTTAGGCCTCTAAGCATTTTGAGATAAATCTAAACTTCATTACGAGCCCGAACCTTCTTTTCTGAATTTTGAAAACCCTGAACCCGAACTGTTTTTTTAATTTAGAAAAACATTGAACCCGAACAGTTATTCCGAAGGTTCGGAAGTCCGCACAGGCCCAAACGTAACGGGCACATTTAGAACAAAAAATTTTTTCTAATAGTATGCATGGAGCGATTGTACACTGGCAGCGAAAAAATGACGCCCGCTTCAAATAATCCGCGAAATCGTCTAGGTATACTGTGAGTATTAAAAGTTTTGTACAATTACTAAGGAGAATGTGTTTCGGCTACTTAAAAAGCTATGCAAATGAATATTAAATATCTACATTTCCCTCAATTTTTTGTCCTATTAGTAACTCGAAACAAAGTCCTTAAATCGTTTCAATCATACATGAAAAATGTTACTACAATGTTATTACGTTATACCGACTGATGTGAAGGCTGTACTAAGGAGATATATTTGCAACTGAATAAATAATTAAGCTCTTGGAGAAGTTTACATTATCTCGTGTTTTATTTTCGATGAATTTTTGATTTTACCATTGTGAACATAATAGCAACCGAAGACAAACGTTAACAAAACTCGAAACACACACTCGCTAAACGAACTACACATATCAACCATCTATGTATGTTGAAACTCGGTGCAACGAAACTCAAGAGACGCTTTTTTCCATTAATTCAAACAAAGGATTTTTTAATTGCTGCAGTGAAATTTTAATTTTCGTTTGATGTTTTAATAATGAAACTGTGATGAATATATTTTTTTATTTTTCTACATCTTAAAAGAAATATTAAAAGACGTATGAAAATGTATAAATAGGAAACTCCATTTTCCACCTTTAAATGGGTGTTATTACGCACAGAAAGCTCTGTATGTAACCACAGACTTACAGACAGACAATGTTGTTAACTTTGTACCTCGAATTCAAAGGATAAAAAAAATTGAAAGCGAAAAAGCAACTGCAGTCGACATAAAAAATATTGGCCTTAAAAAAAAGCTGTGGAATGCCGAAATTTAGGAAAATTTTCACTCTTTCCGTTCATGCTTTCTTTGTTCTTCTGTTATTTCATCAGTTCATATGCCTCGCGATTAAAATTTAACTATTGCATTATTAAATATTTTGGATTCTTCCTCGAATGTTCGAAAATGTTTGCTCGTTAATAACTTCTCACCTTCATACTCAGAACATACCTCACTTAATGCTTCAGTTTTCATATTCTTCTGCAATGACGTTGTTTCTAAGAATTAAAGTTTTAAGAAAAATGCATTTTTTTCAATGAACATGTTACAGTAAATAAGATTTTATAAATTGAAGATGAGTGAGGCATCGTTTTTGAATTAACGTCATCGTCCATAACAACAATAGTTCGCAACGCGAATGTCCTGGTGGCTCGAACTTGTTCGGAAACTGAAGTGAACTGAAAGCCATCGAAAAGAGTTTATTTATCTCTGCACATCTGGCGTATTTTCCTTTGATTACATTGCAGGAAAATGCATGATATCCGTTTGAACTGACCATTTCACCACAGACGTGAGGTTCACAGACTTTGTTTCCTAATCTGAGAGCTACTGCAATCTGAATCATTGTCCAGCCGAAGGCCAGGTTGATGCGACGGAACTGCTTGCGCGATCACAGGCTTCGCTGGTAGGGATTAGCTCGTCGTGGATTTTCAGTGCTCGTAGTTGATACCAGGAACTTTGGAAAATTCGTTTTTCCACGTTCGATGATATTAACTCTTCTGGGTAATCTTCTATTGATTCGATGAAGCGTTCGTTCAGCACGTTGAGCGCATGTTGAATTTGGCCAGAATCTTATACCAAAAGTGTTGAGATTGGAAAACCGAGAAAAAGTTGGTTGGGCCAAGTTCACCAATTTTCTGATGCCCAAGCCGGATAAGCCCAGTGGCAGAAACGCTTGTTTCCAAGATCGGCCCGTCAATTGGTTGTTGGTGATTTCCTCTGGGGTGCTTCGGTGAAAGTAGTCGATGTCAGATGGTGAATGTTCGTGAACGTCGGACTCGGACAATGAGCAATGGCGGGATGGACGTCTAGGGATGGCAGACGTGTGTGAGGGTCTTTACAGTGTTCATAATACAACGTGATTGGAGCACCGAGCAGATGGAAAGTCGATTTATTGATCACTTTAATACCTGGGAACAAGTTGTTCAGCTTCTCAAGCATTTCAGCCTCGACATCTAGTGTAGCCTTGACGAAATATACTTTGCATTTGTATGAGCTTAGAGTCGCTCCAGACTCATCGGAGAAAGAAATGACATTTTACATGTCCTCCAAAATGATTGAAGATTCATCGCCATTGGAACGGCGAAATCAATTTTTTTTGTATTTTCCCTGATTCTCTACATTTTTTACATTAATCAATTGAGTTGCAGAACTGGGAAGCTCTTGACTCATTCACAGCGAGTACATCAGAAAGAAGGATACAATATCACACATATCATCCAATGAACAACTTAATAACGTAATAACAATTGAAATTATTTTAACTGAAGTAAAACAATAATTTGTGAGATACTTCACTAGAAAATCTAAAATTTTAAAAAATATACTGAAGTACTGCTACTGTCAAAGCCGTCAATCAAAACAATGGATGATAATGTAGATAAAGATGATGAAAATCAAGATACGGTTGACCCGTACTGTTATTTCAAAAATAAATTGAGTTTTCGAAAAATTGAATTTTCAAGAAATTTAAAGTTTTTGTGAAAATTCAAAATTATCAAGAAGACCCACATTTTTGAACAATTCAAATTCTTTCTCCAAATATAAAATTTTGAGAAAATAAAAATTTCAAGGAAATCCCAAAATTACAGGAAAATATAAATTTCATTTCTAGAAAAATTTTAAATTATCAAAAAAATTAAAATTTTCAAAAGAATTAGACTTTCTAAGAAAATTGGAATTTTATAAGATATGCGAATCCCCGAAATAATCGAACTTTCTGCAAAATTAAGCTTTTAGGAGAATTACAAAATTAAACAAAAAACTACATTTGCAAGAAAATTAAAATTGCTGAAGCAATTTCTAAATCCAACATTAAATAAAAAATAATGCGAAGAAACAAATATCGATCTATTCCGAAATTTGCTAACAACAGAGTCATCAAACAAATGTGGAAACATTTTAAGTCAGAGAACGTTTGAATTTTACAAAAAAAATGCGCCAATTAACGAACTAAATGAAACTGCATTATCGATATACATTTAGCAAAAGCCAAAAGCGACGACACCAAAACTGGGTGTGGGTTTTAGATCTCAAAGTACTCGCAGAACCCACAAATCGCAAGTTTTGTATACCATTTCATTTAGATCGATTGTAGATGTGAAAAAGACAACACATGTTGCAAAAAGACTAGAACTAAATCAAAATAAATATGATATATATAAAAATGAAATTAAGTTGTATTGGAAATTGCCAAAATATTGAAAACCCTGTCCAAAGCAAGTGTGAGAAAAATTTTCTTTAAAAAAGTCATACTTCATATTAGACAAAAAATTCCCCCTCAATTTACTGTAGCAATGTAGCAAAGAAATTTTTTGGGCTCGGGTCGACCTTGGGACCAACCTATGAGGCCCTAAGGAGGGGCCTCGGACCCATACTCTCAAGGACAAAAAATTTTGGCAACAATGCACAGAAAACCTCATCATGCATGAAAAACCGCCGAATATTGTGTAGAGTGAGTTGGACTCTACAGCTCGGATCACTCACCAATTTTATCTTTCAGAGAAAAAAAAAGATTTTGAAAATCGGATAAGATTTACCGATTTATGCACAACAAACACGCAGTTTTAGGGCCCTGGTTATTTAGACCCTGAAACGAAAAAGTAGCTGACTCCCGGGTCGAAATTCAACCGGTTACAAACGTCGTGGTAAACGCAATATACCCCTTTTTGTTCTACGTACGGGTCTAAATATATTTACTCCTCCATGTCTTGTTCAAGCAATTTTGCAATGATATAATATTTTCCGGAGTCGTCCAAATAGCACCGATGTTGACCAATCGTCGTCGAAGTTAGACGAAGAGTCCCGCTTCGCTGCGGTAATTTAACTACGGGATTATAAATAATATACTTATAAGGTTTTGGGTGATACGAGTAATAGAAGTGAGTATCATCAATATGATTTCAACACTAGCCACAGTCTCGCCTGTTAAATCAAGCGAATTCATCCATTTACATTCAAGCAAAACAACATTTGAAACAATTAAACTCCAACTGTCTATCGTTCGACAGTGATAAATCATTACAATTTAATTCCTTTATTAATTTTTGTTTGTTTGTTCGTTATAATTATCTACGTACACATTGTCGGGGAATATATTATAATTGTAGCATCTATTTCGACATGATTCGTGCCTTTAAATAATTATTAAGTAAATTATTAATAAAACAAAATTGACATTTAATGCTTTTCAATTAAATAATCTCAAAAATATTATTAATTACAAATGAAATATCGAATCAAAATTCATCAATCAAAAAGTGAAAAAGCTATGTATAATTATAAAATTATTAGTATTTAAGTAATAAATTATGCACAAACATTTGTACATTTCTATTGATTTTAGGAAGTGTTTTAACTACTTAACTACAACATTAATTTAGGAAAAAACCTACATTTTATTTTATTAACTATTCACAAATCTGTAATTAAGGTAATTATGAAATGTTTATTATTTATCTCTGTCTGTTTGGATGTGTTCAAATGCGAACGTTTACCTTTCCTCAGCCAATGATTTTATTATTTGCAGTTTTCAATTATTGGACTAGCTTAATGTTGAACAAGTCTTTATGCTCTTTATGTTTGAATGTCGTCCGCCCGAGTGACAGTTGATTGCTCAAATTCACAATAGTCAAACCTGTGCAGGGGTGTGAAGTTGTGAATTTATTTCTCTATTGTCTGTAAATTGCACTGTCTGAAACGAAGTATAATTCAATCTCATACTTCGTTTTTCGAATGAGAGGCAACTTCACGCTGAACGAAATTGTTATCAATTCCATAACAAAAGAAATGAGTGCGATAGTTGAACGAATATTACAGGTGAGTGAGCCGCCCGAAACTCGACCCGACCCTGAATCCATTTTTTTGTTGGGTCGATTCAGAATTTTGGTTATTCCTTTTTGTCGGGTTGGGTCGGGTTTTAATTTTTTAAAAAAAGAAATAGTTCTGGTTTGGAACAAATAACTTTCTCTCTGGAAATTTTTTACAAGATTGCTCATTTTATTTCTGAACAGTTTTGCAATATAGTGCTCGTCTGGTTCATGTACATTTATATAGGAGAGGTTATGTTTTTGACATTATGATAGAGATGAGTGGGTTGCCCGAAACTACGAAAAATTCGAACCCATCGGGTTCGAAAAATTTGATCGTGTCGGGTCTAGTCTCTAGTCTCTCTAGTCTCTAATTGTGGATTTTTTTAATTTTAGGTGAATAGTCGTGAAAATTTTGTTTTGCAAAAAAAGTGAGTTGAGCTTTGACCTCTCGCAAAACTTATTTCCATTTTTTTACTCCTAAAAATAACAAAAATTATTGCGTAATCACTTTTTATCCAAATGCAACAGGAACGCAAATCGATTTTTTTGACGAAGTGCGCCCGTATTATTCTATTTTGACATTAAACGTTGCCATTGAAACTATTGTAAAATAAAGGTTCGGGTTTGACTTTTCATTTTGGATCGGGTTCAGTTCTGGTCGGATTTGAAAAAAACTTTTTTTTTGATCTCTCTTAGTGCCTTGCGACAAAGAAAGGGAAAAAGATGTGAAAGTTGAAATCAATGAAAATTTTAAGAAAATGTAGCCCGACTGAATGTTTCTTAATCTATGTTCTAGGGGACTTGTGAAAATATTGCCTGATCAATTTAATTTTATTTGATATGGTTTGGCGACCGAGAATACAACATAAAACAACGTAAAAACAGCTGGTGCAAATACTATGCAAATAAAATGAACTGGATCGTTGTAGCTTTTTTAAGTCTGCAAAATTCTTTCCTCGATACCTGCATTTGTTTTATTTCTTATGGTTAAAGCTATAAACATTTCCGTTATACGGATATTAACGACAAATCGTTTTAGATCGGATTCAAAACATTTACCTTTGATCCGTTTACGAAACGGACATTTATTTTATGGATGATTGACTATGTTTTGCATAACCATAACTACATTTTCGAAGACAACATTTGAAAGTAAACGATTTTTATCGAGATAAAATAATCATTCTTTGTGATGCATCGGAGATGAGAAATGGTTTGTCAAAAAGGTTGCATAGGTTTTACGAATGGAATTGTAGACAATTGAATTGGGTTGAGATTTTTAAGCTTACGAATTGAATTTTGCATTTTCGAACGCTTTTAGAATTCGGTTTTGGTCAGTTTATCCTTCATCGTAACCATAATCGTATATTTAAAATTTGATTTCCATTCCATTCTTTAGCGTTTTTTTCATTGGAAAATGTCAATTGTGAAGGACATTACAGAAACTAAATTTTCAATTTATGATTTTTCTCATATTGTTCTTTTAATTGAATGTCAGTAATTGAATTATTGAAACATGTCCCAAGCAAAACCATTACCAGTGAATATTTTTTGATATTCTGTAAGGTATTCTTTAGATAACTGCTAACTCAGAGATTTCAAATATTTTGACATTCAATACAAACCACGTCGAATAATTCCAACTTAATAAAACAATTTTTTTTCAGACGTTTTTACTTTGTTCCTTTTTTACCTTATGCCATTGTCTTTTGAATAGTGAACAAAATAAAAACGTTCTTTTATATCAAATATTTATTGTATCCTGGCAATATTAGGGAAAAGTAGAGTAGACGGATTTTATGTGGGAACCAGAGCCTATTTTTGGGAAACCGGTTTCCCGAATTTCCCGAAATTTCCACAATTAAAAAAAATTTTGTTGATATGACGATCGGAAAAAACCATCGAAGTACTCATTTACTTACAACATTTATCAGATTGGGTCGGTCCATTTCTGGTCTTTGAAACACAGATCTGATGATCCTTCGTTTCGTACCCCATTCATCATGTAAATCTCGAAAACCTCCCAGTTCCTACAAGGAACCTGTCTAGAGCGGCAGGTCCCATTTTAGGTACTGTTGCAGGTTGGGCCACATGACTTCCTAGAGTCCTGAGCCTCAGTGAGGATCGTTCCCCATTTTTGCCAGGTGCTTGCTCAGTCCGCAATGCCCGGTGATCGCACTCACCACCCTCTTGATGCGCTTCCTGTCCATGTTTAACAGTTCTCTGGCCATCCTCCCATCGGGCACCGAGAAGAAACGCTTCGTGTGCATTCCTCCTTCATAGGTGCTCCAATAGTTAGTGAATTCCGACCTCACCCAGCTCTTCATCGCTTTCACGCATGCCGAGTGTGGGATGGGTATAAGAGGCTCTGGCCCACAACTCAATGTTGATGAGCCTCTTCTCGCTGGCTCATCCGCTCTCTCGTTTCCCTCCACACCAGAGTGTCTGGGAACCTAGACCAGCGTTACCTGATTTCTCAGTCCCATCTGGTTCAGGGTTTCCTTCAGCTCTTTTACTAGCTTGGCTGTCACGACAGGCGACATAAGCGCTTTGATCATCGCCTCACTGTCAGAACAGACTCTCACATTTTCTCCACATGCCTCTGCTGGGAGTGCCTCCCGCGCTCCCATCAGTGCCGCGAAAGTTTCAGCCTGAAAAACATCGGCGTATCCACCTAGCTAGTATGTACCACCTTTCCGCCAACGGTTCATTTACCTACTAAAACATGCTTAAACATATATTTTACCTGCGTTCCGTTAACGGCGATGAAGACGTCTAGTTTTTAATATGTCTTTTGCTTAGAAATTTGTAACTATTTCATTATAAAAATAGTTCAAATCAATATTATTAGCTTTACTTGCTTATCTAAATGATGTTTTCTTGTAACAAAAGTTTCCTTGAAATCCCAGAAATTTCCCGAAAATTTCCCAAAAATAGGCTCTGGTGGGAACCATCCATAAAACCCGTCCGAACTGAGGGGGGTAGGATGTATTACGAAAGTGGGATATTTTGCGGTGGGACGTCCTCCAGATTTGGGACAAAAATGAGAAAAACAGAAACAGATTTCCGGACAAGTGTTTCCTCGATTGTGTATGCCGATGCGAAAGAAATATTTCTCAATCAACCTCATTTTATATAGATAAAAAAATGAATTCCGAAATGAAAACGGTCTATTAGCCTAAATTAATCTAGCATAAGCAGCAAAAGCCGCCCATTTCCATAAAAGATTTTTCGATTAGAATTTTTTTTTGAAAGTCAGTTGAGTTTTACTCGAGTTATAGTGTTGACAGACAGGCGGACGAACGGAAAAAGTAAACAACTCCCGGTTCCAAATTCGACTGGTAAACCCAATAGACCCCTTTTCGAAGAACTTCGTATCTTGGTACGGGTCTAAAAATGTCAATTCGAGGGGCGAAAGTAACGTTTTGATTTTTTTATTTTCGGCCCTCTTAGCAATCATGAAAAACTTAATTCGTCACTCGGAAATGCACTTTGGGCTCTTGTCCTTGTGACGTAAATATAACTTTTTTTCACATGGGGGAAAAGGTACATCACAATAGTTATTTGTGTGTCTGTTTTGGGCGATTGATCTTAGGCAATTTCACGAAAATGCCTACGATAAGTCATCCAAAATTATTTTTTAAATTCTCGGTTAAGTGTACGGTATATTGGTCCACTATGCGTACCTGTTTGGGACGAAAGTATTTTTTGAGAATCATCCCAATCATTCATGAAAAGAATTCTGTCACAAAGTCGATACAAAATGTTTGAACAATCATTTTTCAACCAATGCATTGAATAATATTTCTGTGCTAATTGTAATCGACATACGACACACTGATAAGGTAATAAAATAGTAATTTCCGGAATAATTTTAATATGTGAAATTTTGTAAAACTCCACGCCAATATAATTTTTGGGAAATAAATAATTATCAAATGAATCACACAATGTATTGGCATTTGGAATATCGTAGAGAAATTGACGAGTTTGAATTTACATCATTTACATTTCAAATAAAATCAGCTTCAGAATTGGCAACGGATATTTATCGCTAACAATTTAGTTTTTGGAAAATTACTGTTGATTTGGAAATGGAAAATTATCAGATTCTGCTAACTAAGTTAAATGCTTAATTTAAATAACGGGAAGCATAGGAAGGGATGCACACATACCCTTAGATTACATTAAACTATAGTTGCGGGTAAAAAATATTGTCGTTTGCTGAGCGTTCCAATTCAAATCGGATAATTTAACCATTTTACCATTTTAAAATAATTTGAAAATGCAGTCAATGCATGCAAGCGAGAAACAAATTGCATTTCTGTTGAATATTCAGCATTACATGATTTTTATAACACATCATGATCATAAATCCATGCGACGTTTTGGTTATGTAAAATTATGTATTTATACAAAACAAAAATATGACGATGTCAACAAATTATACAGACAAAGATTGATATGTGGATATTGTCATATGCATTTCAAACGCTGATTTTTGACTAATTGGATTGTCGTTGTTATTTTACTTAAATTATGATCCCGGCTTCGGTTGTTATAGTTGCAGGATTCATGTACTGTTAACATCGTCGGTTATTTAATTTTGTTAGTCCAGTCAAACTAGGAAGTCGCCGACGAATCTTTTCGGTTCATCCAAATAGTCAACCCCCAAGACATGCATTGGTAGGCTGAAAGTACCCATTTTTTCTCTTTCATGGCGGTCATTTTGAAGCATTAACACAGGTTGAGATATTGAGAGACAATTTCTAATGGAATTATATTGTCATTATAATGACTAGAACAGTCGAGTTGAAGAACTTATTTCGGAATATCGTTCCAATCTTCAGCCAAGTCATTCAACTTGATTATGTTGGGGGTGATGAAAACCGAGATGATGAAATTTCTTGTATGCGCAATCTTCGGTATAACTGGGTCTAGTGAATTACAACTGAATGACGTGTGATGGCCATCTCAAGATTTCAAGTTTGTGTCAGACTATGCGCGACGTCCAAGTGACCTCTCTAAAAAATTATGTCGCCTAGTCTTTTCGAATTAACTTACACTTTTACGAATTCAGCTTTATAAGCCTCGGCATGTAAAGCGAGCGTTCACATTCTCTGCTACAAAATATTTCTACTTATCTTCTTGAATCATACCTCAAACAGCTGGAATGATAGCGCTGATTGCATAATTCGTTAATTCCCGGGATACTTGGGTGTAATATACTATTCTTTAATTTACACGATTACCAGAACTTTTATATCTTTTACAGCGCAATAAATACCTTGCTAGAGCTAGCATACATCCATGGTGAAAATAATATCCATTTTTCACTACTTTATTACCGTCTACAATTTCGTGAATGCAAAATAAATACGCTTTGAGGAACAGTGGTACTATTACCAGTGGTATTTGTACCTATATAGTACATTAAGTGATTCGTTTTATCAGATTCTTTATATAGGCAAGTACAAGCGATGTATGGTAGCATTTTACGTACACTTATCTAATCTACCTTGAAAAATTGTAATGTTTTTCGAAATTATCTTGAATTTTAAATTTAAATTTAAAATACATTCGTGTTTTATGATAATATATTTTAAATTAAGTGATATGTGGCCTACAAATTAATGTTATCATTGTGTTTAATTCATCAAGTTTGCAGATGGTTGTAAGGATTTACCATTTTTACTACCCTACTAAAGTACTTGAAGAAGGTTCCATGTTGAGAATTTTTACATGATATTTAAAACGAATAATAAAGTAAAAGTTATTGTTCATTGTTCTCACGCCGAAACAACGACATATTTCATCGATGGAAAGAAACAATGTGGTGCACTGCCATTAGTGTTTAAATACGAAAGTTATGAAATGAATTTGTAAAATACTAGAGACGCAAAATAGTTATTCTAGCTCTAGCTACTCTATCGTACCTGATTATAACGTTAAGCAGGCGACATAAATTATCGTTTTCAAATTTATACTATAGTTGGGTTGTACCCATTGAGCCAAGTGTCCCAGGTATCAGGTTAAAGTCGTAGATTAGTCTTAAGGTCGACACAGGAGAAAAAAAATTGTTTTTGTATGTTGTAGAGGAGGTTAATTTTTCTCCATAGATTCACAGATTCAGAGCTCAAATTAGGGCTCTAGGTCAGTCCTTAAGAGTCCATTTCATAGGACATACTTCGGGAGGGTTTTCCACATTTCTACGTGCTATATGATTTGCAGTTCACGCTCTTCCAATGTAATTTTGTATGAAGCAAATGACGTATCCCATGATGTGTTTTTCCATTTGTACTATAAAAACCAAATCCCAACCAACCCAAAACATGAGAGAACACAAAAAGTAAGCAATCGTCGTTTTTGCACAAAATTTCGTTAATTGATCGAAGTATTGGAAAGCATCAGAAGCAGGAATTCTTCGAACTTCGTTTTTTTTTTTTGTTTTTTCTCTAATCGCTCAAATTATTTGGTTTTATCTATCTAGAGCAATAATCTCGTACTTATTACCCAAGGGCAAAACTGTTTAACTCGATATATTGCTCTCGATAGATAAAACTATATATGCACCGCTGTCCAGGATGGTTTATTTTGACGATTTGGATTATTTCCCACGCCTTCGGCTCGGAAAATAACCTCCAAATCGTCAAAATAGAGCATCCTGGACAGCGGTGCATAATATACTATTATTTACTGTCAAATATTCGTTTTATTTTCATAGTAATTACTCAGCATCCAATTTAAATAGTTTAGTTTAGAACTTTATTATGGTACAACGTTTTTGACTCAGGCTATAATAATATTATTTATATATACGTAAGGGTGTAACCCACGGTCGGCTTTACGACTTAGTTTTGCAGGTTATTGTGTGAACTTTTGTAAGTAATTTTTCTTAAATTATGACTGAAAAACAGGAGGAGAGGAACATTAAAACTAAATTTTGGACTGCTCTACCGTTGATAGTAGCAGAGAAGAGTATGAGGCACAGGGCTCAACTATTATAGGCAGACAGGTAGTAAGTTGTTTGGTGGAGTTTGCACAACCAGAATAAAATCTTCGAAAAGACTCCTTGCACATTGTTCAAATAGTCTCTTCTACATACAGTGCAAATAGCCAACAATGTATAGAAGAGACTATTTGCACATGGAAAGACGTAACATTCAACCAAAACTCTTACACATAGAAGAAAGTTTTCAATGTAATTTTTCATCAATTTTATAATATGTACATGATATGTATATGTATTTGTACATGTATATATGGTGCCTAACGAAAGTAGGAAACTTTTCCTTTTACGAAATGTCACGAAAAATAAGCGGCTAACGAAGCAAAGGAACTTTTCATTTTACGAAATGTCACAAAAACCAAGCGGCTAACGAAGCTGGAAAACTTTTCTTTTTAAGAAATGTAACGAAAACTAGGTGACCTACGAAACTAGGAAATTTGCGCTTTAACGAAACGTCACGAAAAGCTTGTTGGCTAACGAAGCTAGGGAACTTTTACTTTTAAAAAATATCACAAAAACTAGGTGGCTATTGGGTGGCTATGTGGGAATTTGCGCTTTAATGAAACGCCACGAAAAGCTAGTTGGCTAACGAACCTAGGGAACTTTTCCTTTTACAAAATATCACAAAAACTAGGTGGCTAACGAAGTTGGAAAATTTTTCCTTTTACGAAATGTCACAAAAACTAGTTGACTAACAAAACTATGAAATTTCGTAAAAGGAAAGGTTCCCTAGATTTGTTAGCCTCCTTCAGTTAGAAGTACTTACCGATAAGTTCACGCTCTTCATTCATTGCAAAGTGTTATATTGAACACTCAACAAATCCTTATAGAGAAACATTAACAAACGACTCTTCAATATAGAGAATATTTCCTTTTAGAAAATGTCACAAGAACGAGATGGCGAATAAAACTAGGAAGCTTTTCCTTTTAAAAAGTGCTACAAAAACCAGTTAGGTAACGAAGATAAGGAAGTCTTCCTTTTACAAAACGTCACAAAAAGTCTTTGGGTAACGAAACTAGAATTAGTACGAATGAAGGGAACATTGTGCACAATGTGCAAATCGCCAACAATATATAGAAGAGACTATTTGCACAATGTGCAAATAGCCGACAAAATATAGAAGAGACTATTTCTCTCTTTCTGAAATCTTTCGGTCTGAGTACGGAGCGAGTTCTTTATGTAGCATACAACAATCTCTTCGTGCAGCTTTTTTTGTACTGTAATAAATTGAATTACTTGATACCGGCTTCAGGCATTTATTCTGGACAATTTGTAGCCCCTTCGTATGGCTAGTTTAAATAATAATCAAACAAATAATTCCGAAATCCAATAATATTTCTCTTCAAAATAGTCTTAAATTTATTAGTTGAAATTTATAAAATTTACGAAGTGGAAGTTGAAGTCATTGAAAATTATTACAGTGTACAACATTATGGATGTGCTATAATACATATAATTATATTGATGCATCCACATCCACGAGTGAAGCATACAGAAATCCCTGTACACAAAATTCTTCAAATTGCCAATTGATTGATTGTTTTAATTATTCTATTATTTATTGATTAACAATATAATCTGATATCCACATGATGTTACATATATGTATACGTGATGCACAATCGGTGGTAAAATGTTATTTAGCATTATATGGCATTCGATGCATAGTTTGGTTTGTTTTACCCATACACTTTGTTGGATAGTAGGAGAAACAACTGCCGAAGCTTTAGAATGAATACTTTATAATGAAAATATTGATTTATTTTAATAATAAATGCGGTTAGATTGAAATATACCGTAATGGTGGTGTTTGTATATTTGTTTGAATTTTAAGTACGATGCGTTCGTGTTCATTATTCATTTGCGGATTTGGTTTAAATTTCATTTGCGAGCACAAAAAACTATATTTTCAGTACATAATGGTTAGAATTTCTCACCGTCATGGTCGTAGTTTTCGATATTACACAAAGTCATGAGATTCAAATTAGTTTAGAATAGTTATTTACTTAATTGCTTTGGGCGATTTTTGCCTCAAATCAACCGTCCCAGATTGAAAACATATGAAGGGACCCGTACGTATCAGAATAGATGTGGCAAACAGAGTTGATGTTACGAAAAGACTCGAACGTATGTAAATATTGCCTTAACTCTTAAGTGTATGAAATTACGTCCACATTAAATTCTATTGGAAATTGCCGAGAGGGCAATATTGAAAAACCCGTCCGAAGAAAAGCCTTCCGAAGGTTCAAAATTGATCCCCAAACAGACAAAAATGTACATATTTCTGGCGACTTTATCAGAAATAGATCAAAATTTAGCGTTAATTTAAAAATGTGGCATAGATTCGTCGCTATATTCTATATTTTAACAATCCACGACAAAAAGTTTGGCTGATTGGGTCGTTTACGCCTCTTCAGTACACCTTTGTCGCAAGACCATGTGTGGTCACATATTGAGCGAGTAATCATCTCGAATATGCGGCCTTATATACACCTCGTTTGTTCGATTATTCATAGAGAAACTCTTTGACTTAGTAGATCCGTTGTTATGGTAACATTTGGAAGTACTGGTCAAAATTTTGTTATGCTGTTTAAATCTGCAGCTGTGGTAATTTCAATTCGGTCAATGTTTCTTTGATCTTGCAATTTTCAAAATATTTCAGGCGACTTTATCTCGAATCTTGTGCGTTAAACTACCAGCGTACCTATTAAGTAACATTTTTAGCAATTCACCGACAAAAAACGATCTTTCCACTGCGTGTTTCCTCTTTTGAAAATTTGTGGAATTTTCAATTATTTTCTCGCACTAGTGCGCAAAAACAGTTTTTACGCACTAATGCGATAAAACTTTTTTGAGAACGTGAGAGCGTTGTAGCGCTGAGAAATTAATTTCTAATTAAGATTGTGAAATTCTTTAGGAGTTTTCTTCAACTTTCGTGGTGGAATATTTACTCCCTTCCAAGATGTTCCAACAAAAGTGTTATATTTCGAGCAATTTTAACTCAAATTTTCGTTAATCGCGGAACAGGCCATAGAACTCACCCAATTTTCTTCAACGACAATACACCTCGAGACCTGCAAAAGTATCTTTTTAATTGATTGCGTCAAAAGACAAGAATCAAATGACAGTTTTCGGATAAATACCATATTCCAATGGTTGCGATAACGAGATTCCAAAAAAAGGCAGTTAAACTAATTGCGTGTAATCGATGACATCGAAAATTGCTCGTTAAATGCGTGTGAAAATGTTCTTTTCACTTCCCACCCTCATGCATATGGAAAAATTATTCACTGAACGAGTATGGATGCAATTTTTTAATTCAATGAATGAGTCCTGTTGATGTGTTTTTGTTGCAATTTCGTTGCATTGTGAATCGAAATCGATTCTGTAGCGAGTGAATGTTGAGTGGTTTTTTTTCGATTTCATTTTTCAATTATTTGGTTAACTTCATTGATACGTTATATGTACTGTCAATTTATTATGAGGTAAACTGTTTTCGGGAAAATTTCGAGTCGATTTCAATTAGTTTTCCTTTGTAAAGTGGCTCTAATAATTTTCCTCGCCAATTGTAAGAAATTTTCTTTGACCATTTAATTTTATATGCTTGCTAACAGTGCCGAAGGTTAAAAATGTTAACATTTTTCTACTTTCGGCCCTTTTAGCAAGCTACAAAACTTAATACGTCACTCGGCAAAGCGTTTTCAGCTCTTCTCTTTGTGAATTAAATAACTAATAAATAATAGCATGATGTCCGATACCGCATTTTTTGGCATCCACAAAGTATATCTTTAATTTCAGTCCTCTCACGCATTATTAACGTAAATTGTTTGCGTAAATCGCGTGAATTGAATGAACTTCATTGTGAGTAAATGTGTTGTTTGAATGGACGCGATGCGAATTGCATAGCACGCAACACGACTCTTGCGTGTTCAAATGAAAAATATAACTCTGTGCTAATATACCGGTGTCTGAATTAAGTTTTTTGCTGTATGCTATGCTGTAATCAATCGGAAATGTTCTGGCAACTATCATTTGTTTATCGTAAGCACGACCAAGTTACGGGATGTGTCGAACTTTGAAGTTCTTTGCAAAATAACAAACATAAGATGGCTCGCTGCATTCGTTTTATTATAACAGTAACCCATCTAAAAACTCAATTAATTTTCGCAAAGATGTGGAAGGGCACGCATGATAATTGTAACCATAGGGTAGTGATAACAGTGACTGAAGGCAGACACACATTCTGACGAAGTTTTTCGAATAGAGGCGGAAATTTTTGAGTTCCTTCTCTTATTCTTTAAGTAAATTGAAGTATTTATAGTACATCAGACGTAAACTGTTGGGTTTTTTAAGAAGGTAAATAAGTACCGAAACCGACTTTTTTTAGGGCCGTTTATTTGCTTTCGAAGAAGATTGAAGCAAGTACTTTTAAAATATGAAAATTTTGATTCGTTTTTTTTATTATCGGCCAAGGTACGAGCAACTTAAAACGGAATTGGCTCTCAAGCACTGACATGGTCATGTCACGTTCACGGTTATTATTCGTTGATCATCAAATTAATTGTTTTTGAAATAGTTCAACCTACAGGCGAGTTAATGTTTGTTTGTAACAAACTTTTGAATAAGATAGAACGGATACGAGCGGTCCCCTGGACTTATCACTTAAGAGTTAACTGCTAAGCCCCGAAGTAGCGCAATGTGTTAGACTGTGGACTCACACTGAATTATTGTGTTGGAAATTCGTTGATTCGAAATAGAGGGGTACGAAGGGGTTAAAATAGGGGTCCCAAAATATTTTCAAGATTCAACAACCGACTCATCGCTTCCAGCAATAATTTGACGAATGACATCGGTGGATGGAATGGCTTTTCGAATTTTCAATACCGGTACAACCGGGATCCCGGTATTAGAGTGAAGTCAATACCGAAATACCGGTATTACGATTAATATCGGAAGAACCTACGCATCGACACAGGTGTCATTCAACATACAATAGAAAAATCACCACACAAGCGAGTAGTCAATTTTAGCTCACTATTTTCATTAAACTCATAGACCGACTTGGAAAGCTTTTTTGAAAGCTCAACGTGATAGAAATAAAAACAATCAAGATGAGCTTTCAAACAACCTTTACGCGGTTTATTCGCATCGCGACATTATGTAACTACATATTAAAGATAAAGGCAATTCTTAATGAAAAGTGCGACATCTATAATCCTCGTAACGTCGATATCATGATCTGCTCCAAATGCTAGCTGTGTAGAATGTGCTGCATCTATTTTCGTTAAGAACTGCCTGCTTTATTTACTGAAATATATATGAAAATTCCATTTTTGATCATCATGTCTCTGAAACCAAATCATCGACTATGCTCAAAGTTGTATTTGAATTCACCGATGAATTTAGAATTTCGATTGTCTTCCTGGAAAAGTTTTGTAAAATCGGTTGCGACTCATCAAAGTTACAATTAGTCTGACAGATTGTATTTAGTTAAAACTACACAAATACTCAGGATCGTTAGAGTGTTAGAAACGTAATGTTAATGCACTAGACCTACTTACAACAAATAAGTAAACGAAACTTCCCGTTGTTTTCTTATATTTTCGAATAATTTATTGTCCTCTTTCATAATTTTGATTAGATAAAGTAGATAAAAATTTTCAATTTTAAATATTTTATTATTCACTACACTTGTACTTTATTTGTCAACTAATAAAGTCAATGATTACCTCTGATCATCGCCAAACAAAATCAATGAATTTATCAACAGAAAATTTTCTGGCATTATCTCTGTACGATGTTTGTATAAAAAAGAATTAATACAAATTACCTTTTATATTCTTTTATCGCCGGCACAATATTTAATTTGACATTTTCTTTATTAAGTAATTAAAATTGGTTGCTTTTATCTTATCTAAATAATTTTATTTTCATATTTTAAAATATTTTTATAAAATTTATCTTGATTAATTTCGATATAAAATGTCAGATTAAGACGCTACAGTTTTTATTTTCGGATTTTGATTGACATCATAATATTAATAACTTTATTATTTACTTGTAAATTTTAAGTTTTGCAGATAAATTACTTTTATTACGTTACTGTAGCCTTGAGTTATCGTCATTTTTGCCACGTTTAAATAGGGAAACAATTTTAACCAGATACCCGTACGCTCTGTAGCAGACAGCAACGCTTGAAATAATGATATGACTTTCTTTTACTAATGCTTCCTCATCAAAAAGATTAGAGTATAGAGAACACGTAAAAACTCATACGAAACATACGCAACAATAGATGTTGCAAAAAGACTCGGACGTATTTAAGTAAATAATGATTGACTCTTGTGTGGATGAATTTATAATTCCAAGTTCTTCCTGACGTTTCGTTAAAGCTCAAGTTCACTAGTATTCTTAGCGACCTAGTTTTCGGAATAATTCGTGAAAGGACAAATTCGCTGGGTTTCCGTGAATATTTCCTCAAAGCGCAAAGTCCCTCGTTTTGTTACCCGCCTAGGTTTCGATGCATTTCGTAAAAGGAAAAATTCCAAGGTTTACTTAGAGCGCACTAGTCTCGTTAGCGACCCATATTTTGGGACAATTCGTAAAAGGACGAATTCCCTAGGTTTGGTTAAAGCGCAAAGTCCCTAGTTTCGTTACCCACCTAGGCGAGGGGTGACGCACTTCTGCGGTTCATGGAATAAATGGGAATAAATGGAAAAAATGGGAATAAATGGAATAAATATTGGAATAAATGATAACTTTTTCAAATTCGTCAAAACCTCAAATAGACTTGATTTTGATGGCAACGCACACAACAAACCATACTAATGTGTCAAAAAGTGAAAAAACCCACTTTCTAAAACTTAAAAGAATTTTTGTTGAAAAATGGAAAAAATGGAATAAATGGAATTAATAAATTTATTTTTCCCAAAAAAAAAAAAAATTAATCTCAAGATGGTTTAAATGCTTTACAATTTGTGCAAACCTTTTTTTGAACTTATTTGTCTAACTTGTGATGTGTTTGGTTCAGATATTTCGCAAAAATATCAAATAAATTTTGGGAATAAATGGAATAAAAGAATATATGGAATAAATGAAGTGCGCCACCCCTCGCACCTAGGTTTCGTGGCTTTTCGTAGAAGGAAAAATTTATTCTGGACAATTCGTAAAAGGAAATGTGCCTTAGGTTTCCGTGATGTCACCTTGAAGTGCAAAGTCCCTAGTATCGTTACCCGCTTAGGTTTCCTGAATTTCGTAAATGGACAAATTCCCTAGGCCTGAAATCGAAAGTTCACTAGTTTCGTTAGCGACCTAGTTTTCGGGACAATTCGTAAAAGGACAAATTCCTTAGGTTTCCGTGATGTTTCCTTAAAGCGCAAATTCCATAGTTTTGTTACCCGCCTAGGTTTCCTGAATTTCGTAAAATGACAAATTCCCTAGGCCTTCGTGACGTTTCCTGAAATCGTAAGTTCACTAGTTTCGTATTTTCGTTACAAAATCATATGATCTTTGGCTTGTCACCAAGTATCTTATCGATTTCACGATTTTAGCAATATTTTTAGTGTTTTTTCTTGTGACGTTTCATAAACGGATAACTCCTCTAGTATCGTAACATTTTGTGAAGAACGCCGGCGAATAGCCATTTTCATATCTTCCGACTATTCACCGGCGCCGGCGAATAGTTACTTCGAAAATTTTATTCGCTACAACTTTGCCTTTGGAAGCAACTTTCTAACTGCAATAGTTCTAGATATATGTATCATTTCTCCTGATTCTAGAAGTGGCTAAATCTCAGGGAAATTTAATTCTCTACAACTTTTTCTTTGCATATTTCATACTTATCCAAATACTCACGAAAAACCACCTGCCATCTTAAACGTCCGAGAAAAAAAATTTGTCCATTCCATGGATCCTAGTGCCCGAAACACTCAACTGATTTTCACAAAAATACTTTTATTTGACATCGAAATAAACAGTTTCCGATTTGTACAGTTGAGATATTTGAGAAAAAATTTCACTGAAAAACCACGTTTTTGACACACTTTCGACCGTATCTCTGGAGCTATTTGACAATCGGAGCTTATCTTCAAACTTCAGTGAAAAACTTTTTTTTCAAAATCGGTGAAGATTTACTCAAGTTAGGGTGCCACGGGCAGACAGACAGAGAGACGGACATTGTTTTTTTCGCTGATTTGGCATCTCCAGGCAACAAAAAGAATTTTCCACTTATTTACTTCGAAAAAATGTAAAAATAGGGAAAGAACAAAAGACCCGTACATTCGCGTGTCAAAGTAATTATGGAATCAACTTTATAATTGACTCACAAAAATTACCCATATTAATGTCAAAAGCTATTCCGAAGTATGGATTTTAAGACCGACAGAACGCCTCCATTACAAAATAGCACTAAATCTTTACTTTTGAGTTGTAATGTACCGCCCTGTGGCCATACCATGACATCTGAGAACCGTAGGGAGGTTTGGTAGAAAAAAAGTTCTTCTTAATATACTGAACAAAATTGTAGACGATATTTGCCTTACAAATTCCCATATTACGAATTCCCTGAAGAAATTATGTCTAGAATAAAAAAAAGTGAATGCTACCGCCTCTCTTCGTGAAGAAACTTCAATTTAACAGACTTGATTTTTAAATAGCTAAATGTTAAATTGTATAAGAGTGAACTAGGAGAGCTCTGACTCAAAACATATTTGTTTACATCAAAACATCTTTTGGACAAAAGCCAACTCATTCAAAATGTTTAAAACAAACAGGGGGCGAGGGGCAGATAATCGTGTATTTTGAGTGCAAAAGGATTTTCTTAGCGAAAATCTTCAAAAGATTTTTGTTTGATTTCCCATGATTTTCTATCGTTTTGATGTGAAAAAAAAAAAAAATAAAAAGCACTCAAAAATTTCCAAAATATTACCAATTTCTCCGAAAAGCTAAAGACGTCTTTTGGACTCTAATTCTTCATCATCAAATTTCAAAGACCCATTGTACGTTTACGTTTAGTGGTGAGGTCTTTATGCCGCAATGATGGACAATGGCCTCTTATCGCCCATAAAGGAGACGGTTTGTGATAACCAAATACTTCCGCGGAAAACATTGAACAAAAGAAGCTTTTGAAAGCTTTCACTGTTCTTTGTCCGAACGAATTTCCGTGGAAGAATTTGGTTAATTGGGTAATGTATTGATTCGTACAGTGAAAGCACTCGTTGTGCAAATTGTTAATCCAAATTGTTAAAAGCATTTATAGCCCGAGACTCTGGTGAATTAATCTCACTCGTTGAGTTACGGAAACAATCTTCATTAAATAATTTTTATGTTTTCTGTTACCCATATCTTTCATTTGACACTTGACTTGATAAGGATTTTCCATAAGTTGAAATTCACAGAGCCGATAAATTCATATGTTTTGATCCAAAGCAAATATATTTCTGCTCAAAAATATAAGTAGATTTTGTCATCTGATATTTTATATCAAAACCAATAAAACCGACGTATCAATTCATTTGTTCCTGGATAAATTCAAGTGCAAACCCATGTAATCTCGACAGTCACTGCATTCATTCTGCTGTTCATTAATGCGAATAAACACTGCAAAAATAATAACACACGAATCAGCAGGATGTTCATGATCCTGCTGATTCGTGTGTTATACACATACATGACTCACGCACAATAATAGGACTGTCGTAACTCGGTCGTTTTATATGTAAATAAATTAACCGACCTACCGCTCGAAAATCATCAGTTCTCCTGGTAACAAGAACTTTTTCCGGAAATAAGTAATTTTCCGCCATGTTTCATTTTTAACTCTAACAAATATTATAGTAATCGAAGTGAGGTCTCGAAAAAATATTTCCGTGTCCAAAAGGTTGTATCTTAAATCCCACAAAATATTCATCCGCCTGAATACGTTTTTTTTTGGAAATTTTAAAAATGTAGATCGATTTCACATCAAAGTTCCTTACAAACCCATCAACCAACTCACACAGGTGAGTAAGTTATAGTACACGCTTTCTCGCAGCATTTGTGTTTGTCTCTTTGGGCGATCTCTTGATTTTAGACGGTTTTCCCCTGATACCAAATGAGCACAGGAATAGTTACGACAAGAAGAAAAAATCAATCGGAATATTCAATAAACCGACATAGTGAGGAACATTTTTCGTGGAGAAATTACTTAGTTTTGTGGACCTAAATCAACAAATATGTTTTCAAATAGAATAATACTTTCGAAATACGTCAAACCTTCGAATGGGATTTTTAGAGCTACCAATGGGTTGAACATAGAGCTACTCCTTTTAACTGTATTAAAGACTCACTTGACGAAGACTGACACTTTGCAACATTTAACGACGAAATCAGTTTTTTTGTCTTTTATGAATTTTATGGTATTTTTGAGCTGTCTTAGAAATGGTATGAGACTTTTCTTGATTCAATCTTCGATTTAGATTCGCTTGTTAATAGTTCCAGAAGTGACGAAAATCTAATTCGAGAACCGTGCGAAAGTGAAATATAGTGAACAGGAGCTCAAGAAGGACGTCCGCGGAAAACTTCACGATGAACTCCAAAATAAGTGAAATACGGTTTTCTTTCACTATAGAACATTTTTAAAGATTCAATGTATCTGTGAAAGGAACGGGTTGGCTCAGTGGTAACGTACTGGCTTTTCACCAAGAATATCCGGGTTAAATCCTGGTGGGGACAAATTTGCATAGGATTTTTCTTCAATGAGTAGCATGAAAGTAACGTTCCTAGGCACACCCAGGCTTCATAATATGGGTAGTTGTGAATTTGGTGCCGCAACGAATCGCACATAGAAGAATGACAAATATGACGTCACCCCTATTTGATGAATTCTGTGAACAAATATCTGAGTCTGACTTTAGGAGGAGATACAATTAGCACCAAAAGAAATCCTAATGGTAAAATGCAAGCTACCGTTAGGTGTGGTTCGGAATTCACGTTGGTGTGGTACATTTTTTTCATGGTTGCCTAAATTTCTTTGCTCACATCTTTGCAAGAGCATGGAACAAACTCTTTAGTGACTAAAAAGAAAACCTAGAGCCTTCATGTGAGCTTTAAAAAGATCCTAGGTTACCGGCACCGATCTAAGGCCTTAAGAAGTAGCCATACAATCAAACATGTGATTATGTTGACATAATGGATGAGTTTGAGTGTACTAAATGACTTGTACGAATTTTTCATGCTTCCTCTCACAAAAAATTGTTTGCTGTAAAAGCAGCGCCGCAGGCCATGAACCAACACCTACCTGCTTTATGTTATTAAAAATGATCGATTGAGTTTTGAGTCTACAGCAATCTACACTTCCTTTAGCTTTTGGTGGATTAGGCATTAGGTTGAAGATTTGGCATTACCGGTCTATTTATCATCTATTTATTCTTCGTCTGATATTTCGAACAAGTTTTTAAAAAAATTTAATATTCAAATAATCGATAATTTTTTAGGGCTTATTATGGAAATTTCTCAAGATTTTATTCCAGGGTACGACGGACAGAAAAAAGAACAGAGAAATTGGGATCTTCCGAGGAGCAACAGTAAAAGGATGTTTGATTCTAGTGAACCTGTTGCTCAGGTAAGACTACTTGCGTCATCTACTAATTAATCTTCAAAGTGGCTGCAAGAGGTCCCATCGAGTTATACTGGTTTGCTATTAGATAACAATTCCGCGAGAATTGCTGTTGGTGTTCGTTTTCCCAATTATGTGAGGAATATAAGTGCATTTGTGGTGTCATGGTTAAAAAGGACGGCTTGCATGGTTTGTCATACAAGAAGAAAGCAGATAATTTCTAGGCATGAAGAAATTAATAAAATTATTTCTCATGCATTTTCTTCTGCTGGGTTCCCAAATATAATACAACCACCAGGAATTTCTAGAGACGATGACAAGCGACCTGTTCTCTATTCTCTGGGACGTGACGGTTCAAAATACGTTAGCCCCTTCTTATGTCAATGAATCTTCTAAGAAAGCTGTTCAATAGCCGATAACGCAGAAAGATTTAAGCATAATCAATCTTTACAGAAAACTATTTATGAACTCCTGTTGCTTTTGAAACCATAGGATGCATGGGTCCAGTGGAAAAAATGTATAGACAAATTAGGGTCATAAGGACAGGATAAGGACAGCTTCTGGGGAAAGGTTTCCTATTACAACAGAAGATTTCAGTTACAATTTAAAGAGGCTGCGCCATTGAAAGTAGCCTTTTTTTGCTTAATAAAATGTACAATTTTAAATTGAAAAAAAAAACTAACGTACTAACGTAAACGTGTATATAATCCCCTTAAAGACACAAATCCAATTAATATTTTGAAAATACTTTAGGTTACTCCATAGAGCAACAAATTACGTATCTAATCTTTGAAAGAAAAAACTGCATTTCTTATTTACTTAAAACTTTTCCATAATTTTCTGTTTGAAAATTCCTCCTTGTCATTCAATACGTTCAATACCAACAAATATACAGTCAAACAGAAAACAGAGAAAGAGAAACGTGGGAAACTTAAAAAAGCTCCGAATTTCCCCTTTGCATCGTTTGAAAACAAATGCCCCACACATCTACATCTAGAGATGAAAATGTACGTTTATGTATTTCACATATTTGTTTGAATGTATAAGAGGAACACGATACATTACACTCTTCGTTATTCGTAAAATTCCGCTGCAATTCATATATCAATTGAACGGGTCGTCAGTGTGATCTGAATCGTCGTATCGTTCGTTGCTAATGAAGAAAGACGAAACGTCAATTGGTTTTTTTTGAAAAAAATTGCCTAGCTGTGAGCTTTTAATGTGGATTTTCTTTCAAAAATCAAATATTTTTTTCGTTTATTCGTAAAGTGCTCATTGAAAAAGTTGTGTGTATACGAAATCTCAGTAAACAAATATTCGAAATAACCCATTGGGTTTTATAATTTCGATTCTTCTTCATAACAGATTGATAATAGAAGAAACAATTTTTATACGTCGGCATTTGCTTTAGAGTGTTTTAACTGTGTATTTTTAAGACTTCTGTCGATTTGCGACTAAAATGTTCTGTTAATTTCAAGAATTTCTTTACGCAAAATAACAAAAGAAAAATGTCAGAAGCTCCAACATCACCAATAACAGTAACACCAGCTGATGCGGTTGAACAGGATGATGTCGATAATCAAAGTATTCCTTCACAAACTCCTCCTCGAACTTCTCCGAAATTAAGACCATCACCATCCCATTCGCCATCAGAGCAGAACCAACAAAAAACTCAAAAACACAGCGAAATAAATGATCCATCGACATCCAACCCACAACAATTTTGCCTCCGATGGAACAATTACCAATCGAATTTGACAAGTGTCTTCGATCAACTGCTTCAAAATGAATCCTTTGTCGATGTGACTTTAGTTTGTGACGGCCACTCGATTAAAGCCCACAAAATCGTGCTGTCAGCGTGCAGTCCGTATTTTCAAGATTTATTTTTCGAAAATCCGTGCAAACATCCCGTTATTATAATGTTAGACATAAAGTGGCCGGTGTTGAAAGCAGCTATTGATTTTATGTATAAAGGCGAGATAAACGTCTGTCAGGATCAAATAAGTCCATTGCTGCGAGTGGCTGAAATGTTAAAAATACGCGGTCTGGCTGATGTAAACGGGAACGATAATGAAATTGCGATACCACAACAAAGTAAAGTAAATAGCGATGTGAATGAATCAAAGCGGCAACGGATAACGCCAAAAGAATGGGCTAACATTAGTGGCGGTAATACTGAGGTGACACAAAATACGCGAAATCGTAAGCGACGATGGCCATCGACAGAAAATACCAGTACAGCTGGTAGCCCAGTTAATATGACAACAACACCGGAGCACTCGTTCGATACTTCATCACCCATTCCATCGAGTGCTCATGGTCCATCAACATCTACACCCATCTCAACATACCCCATACAATCACCACTAGACGGTATTGGTTTGACGGCTATGAACATGAATCATCCGGATGATTTGGAAATAAAACCAGAAATCGCCGAAATGATTCGTGAAGAAGAACGGGTAAGTAAAAAAAATTCAATTTTCAATTAAAAATGATTGAAGAAATTACATGATTTATTGTCGTCTATGTGTTCAACATTGTTAATAAATACATAGAGCACCATACCAGTGTATGTAACCGTACGCTATATAATGCACTTGATCTTCTCACAATGCTTTCGTTCTTGAAAATATGAAATTTTTGTTTATTTTCGTCTACCACGTTTCTGCGTCCCTGTGTCTATCGTTATAATAGTATATATGTCCCCTGAGTCGTCTCCATGCTGTGGTAAACACGATATATTTTATGTGACGTCACGGCGCGTCGGTAAGACTTCAATGTGTGTATATAGTGTTTGTGAACTGATGGAAGATGTTACATATTTCGTAGACAAAAAAATACGTTTGATGAAAGCCACCATGCATGTAGTTACTCACGTATTCTTTCAAGATTTTCAATATTGTTCAGTCTCTGCTTTATGCTTTATTGAGAGGAAGAAGAATTCTTTTTTCTTGTGTGTGTTTTCCGTGGTACGTTTCCATTCAAAAAATAAATGTTTTAGGACATCGTCCTAAATGAAGAGTGACGTACATTTCCGCGTACGGTTTTGTTACAGAATTTCATGTTTGAACAATGCTGAAAGGCCTAAACAATGAGCGTGTGATAGTGTCTATTTCCAATGCCGCTCGTAGAAAGTTAGAAAGCATTAGCGCTTCCTTAGCTCACATTAGATAACTAAGCGTAACTAAGTTTCGACTGCTAAATGGAAAAATTTTAAAGTAAAACATTTTTTCTCGGAGGGATGTTAGCATGAGGTGGATTACTCTATATATTGGTTCTTTAAATAGAGAACCTATGCCATCCTATTCGCTAGTTCGGTTTCAAAACAGACAAACAAAAAAATACGTTCAGGTTAGCGATAAGCGAACTTTAATACCCTCAAAATAGTTCAACTTTCGGCAGCCGATGCTTCTACAGAATGAATGACACTTTGCCTATTTCTTCCTAATACTAGAGTAAAGCATGCTAATGTGGAACACTTTTAACGAAATAATACAAAAGAAAAATTGTTTAAAATTAACATCCTTTAGTCTATCCTAACTCGAAATGATCAGTCTCAAGGCAAGCCAAAGAATTAGAATTTTACTTTCTACGCACCTAACAAATTCACAGGCGCTAGCGTTAAAACACGTCTCCAGAGCTCTCCGGCTCGAACTGCAGTTGCCACTGGCATGAAAATATAAATCTCCGAAAGTTTTCCCCATATATAATTTCAGCAATAGGCACTGATGATATTCCGGCCCCTGCAAAACGATATTGCATTAAGTTCTTGATGAATTGACATTGAAACGACGATTGAATTTAGGGCAATAAAAATGATATCGGTGGCAAGCGGCCTCAGACCATTCACCTTCGTAAGTGATTACAGGGAAAGTTATATAAGGAAGGGATTAGGTCCGATAATTCACTAACGAAGAACAAAATTCGATTTATTCGAAATATTCTCTCCTCTGATTTGGCCACTTACTTCTTCTTTAGTATAGAAATATATGCTTACTGTGCCTACACATTGCAATGCGAAAGTGACAGAAGCGAAATTTGTCTAATATGGCAACACCAAATTTCATTGATAACTATCGATTTATGAAATTCGGGGGTGCCCTGCATCTGTCTCTTTCGCTATGATATGTAAATCTACAGTAAGAAACATAGATTACCCGCCGAACTATCGTTGCATTTCTCTTATTATGATCCGATTGGAACACCCCAAATTGGCCTTCTATTCGCTTTGATCTTATGTATTAAGTATTAGAAGAAATGAATCAACGCACCCTCAATGTTTTTAACAGAGTGTCAATTTTTTCATTTTGCACAAAATAATTGACAGGCTAAATTAAATCAAACACAAGGAACAAACAATTTTAGCAGCCCATATGCAGTACTCTCCGTAAATATCTCAGTAAACTAGCATCATAGCTTGCGAATTAGCGTTCCACTGAGGAGATTTTAAACTCGAGACAGCAACGTTCTCTGACGGAAAAGGCTCAGAAAAGCTTAAACGATTTCGAAAATGTTTGTAAAATGGTTGGCTTATAAAAAACTGCAGATGGCGCCACGATAGTCAACGGCGGCCACATTTTCGGTCACCTCGTCATCCATCAGACAACAAAAAACAAATTTTTCTATAACACCGACCTGTTCCGTTTGACCCTTTACGGCTAAAAATATTTATATTATGCCGAAAAAGTGCTGGTGGCGCCACCATAGTTGACGGTGCCTATTCTTTGTCATCCTAACATCAACCCGACAACGACAAACAATTTCGCTGAATTCATTACGAACTTTCTAGAATTCAGGAAAAATATTTGCAGTGACAAAAAATTGGAAAATAAAAATTTTCTTTGAAGAAATACTGCACTTAACCTCGAAATTTTCCGTTTCCTACCGAATGGCACACTCTAACTGTTTTTGTCCTAATTTTTGCAAAGTGCTAGAAAATTTCATGTGGTGACCAGACTATAACTGCTGTTTCAAAATCGATGAACGCTACACATGATTATTCGGTATTCACAGTATTTCGGTATAAGGCCCATTATTCGTTCCCAAATTCACATTCTTGCGAACTCCTTTGTTAGAAAACCGAACAATTTTACACTGTGATAACAATAGAAATAGCAATCCCTGTTGTATACGCATTACCCTGGACAGAATATTCCAAAGACATTAAAAATTCTAACTAAAAATATCCGATATCTTGTACAAAATACTTCCCATAAGACTATCGTACAAAGTAAATCAAATTATAAAAATCAAAATTAATTATTTTGGACATCATATGAAAGAAAACGATGCAGGCGGGAAATATTATTTATGCAACGCCGTTGTGAAAAGTGAACTTTTTCATACATGGTTTCGGTGACGTTAGAGAGGTCGTTTTATAACTGGTTTTACTTTTTATCACTAGTGACAAAAAGTAACTTTTTATCACTCATTTGGGTGATAGGAAGTTACTTTTTGTCACTCATTCACTCATTCAAAAGTTCACGTTTCACAAGTTGTTGCATAAAGTCTTGTATGAAACACGTTGCGAAATTTGTTGTTTTTGTCACAAGATGTGTTTATCCAACTCGCTTCGCTCGTTTGATAACTTCACATTTAGAGACAAAACAACTCCATTTCGCAACTAGTTGCATAAATAACTATTTTAGCGAAGCGCACTCCATTATGTAGCCGCTAAGAGTGTGTAGACAGAATGCGCTGCAATCGATGGAAATTAAAAAGCAAATAAAGCAGACTCGTATAAGGTAACTAACGGTGACATGTCCGTTCGAAAAAGTGACATTGAGTTGTCCTTGCAAATTTGTATGAAGCGGAATGAAGCGCACAACTCACCATCATATGAACCGTGATTTGTCCTATGATTTTTAGTATATGAGACAACTCACGATTTATGAATTTATATGAAATACGACAATTCACACTACCCCTAGGACAACTCTATACCTTTTCAATAAATCATTAAGTATATTAAATTAAATTAATCAAATTGGTGTTAATTAGCAAAAGAAAACACAAATCTTTGCAATAAGAGAAAAATGTTTCCTTCACATATTGAAATAAAAGAAAAAATTGCATGTAAAGTTGAAATTTGTCGCATTAGGACATGTCACCGTTAGTTACCTTACGAGAAAATTAATTTATAATTTTGTTTGATCCAATTCAAAAGAAGTAGTGGTATTCCTCAAGCATCAATTACGCCCAAGTAATAGTAAATACACACAAAATTCGTCCTTGTTTTTCAGCGATGTACACTGATCAAAATTTAAATAAGCTAGGGTCGCCTAAATGGTATTCGGCCTTTAGTTATATAGCGTAAATATTTTCCGATTTTCATAATTTTTTTTTTCGTTTAAAAGATTTCGAGTCGTTGGTCTCAGCCACGGCCCTAAGACTGAGTCTCTACTAGGGTAAAACGTTTTTTTTTTCTACAGAAATCGGGTAAATCTTATCCGATTTTCAAAATCATTTTTTTCCAGAATGATAATTGAATAAATAATAATGATTTTGAATTTGATCAAAATCTATTTAGAACTTTCGAAGTTATAGTGAAAAAAGTGGTCAAAAACGTGGTTTTCTGAAGGTTGGTGAAACTTTTCGACTTATATCGACTTATACGAAATTATAACAGAAGTCGCTCTTGAAAGCTTTAAATAATAGATCAGAAAATCACGGAAATTAAATAAGTGAAAATCTGTAGAATGGTTCGAGCTGCAGAGTCTATAGTAGGTCCAACTCACGCTACGCGATCCCAAACGATATTTTATGGTTTTTCGTGAATAATTATGAGGTCTTTTGTTCGGTGTTGTAGAGAAAAAAGTAGCGAACATTTTTGTCCATAGAAGTATGGGTCAGAGGCCTCGGTCGATTCGAAGACCTGCCTTATTACAAACATTTTTTTTTCAAACTTTGGGCTTTTTTATGGATATGGAGAGAGGATTTTCGCCTTTGCTTCGGACGGGGTGTTCCATATTGCCTTCGGCAATTTCCAATCCAATTTGTGGATGTAATTTCATACACTTAAGAGTTGAGGCAATATTACGTTCGAGTCTTTTTGCATCATGTATTCTGTTTGCCATTTCTATTCTGATGCGTATGGATCCCTTGCATTGGTTTTTATTGATATATCACTTTTCGAATTTGTGACATTTCGTCATTCGATTTAGCTGTTAGGCAACATCCTTACATTACTATATAAGTTTTCTATTTAGACTTTTTTCATTGTTATGCAACATGTTAGCGTTCTATTAGCCTGTGACTTTTGTAAGGTTTTAGACATGACGTGGGTATGGTAAATTACAATTACAAAGAAAGCTTCACACGAAAGCTATTTAAAGCTCGTCTTATCTTTTCATTCGAAATATTAGGTGTCATTCACACAATTGAACATTTTCTTGATCTCAAAAACCACAACAAGCTTCTCCAGGGATTCTAATGAAACCACATTTTTCCTCAGAATGTCACTATTCGAACGGTTGCATTCTGAAAAATTATTTGTCTGTCTTTAAATGTTTCTATTGATTTTGCGTTGAGGTTGTTCTCTGATGAATCTTTTCGTTCTTTTTTTTTGCAATGTCAATAAAAATGTCGTCTGTTCATCTGATTCTCGTTTTACGGAAACTCATCCGATCCTTTTTCTGTTCCAGACCAAGCTGATGCAAAACACCAATGCATGGTTAGATGCATCTACGTCTGCTTCGATAGCTGGTAAGATTTAAACCAAAATTTATGTCAAAAATTACTTTACACGTCCATAAATCACTACCGCAGACAGTTACCAATACCAATTGCAATCGATGTGGCAAAAGTGCTGGAATACCAACCAAAACCTGATTCATCATCAACGATTCCGCGAACGGGGACCTTTGAAATCATGGCGTCCCGAAACAATGGCTGAAGCCATTTTCAGTGTTTTAAAGGATGGATTATCATTGTCGCAGGCAGCTCGCAAATACGACATTCCATATCCGACTTTTGTTTTGTATTCGAATCGTGTTCACAATATGTTGGGTCCATCTATCGAGGGTGGCATTGAAGATTTACGGCCTAAGGGACGCGGAAGGCCTCAGCGTATTTTATTAGGTCTATGGCCAGATGAACATATTAAAGGTGTAATTAAGACTGTTGTATTCCGAGATGCGAATGAAATGAAAGATGACAGTGTGCATTTAGTGGATGGTCGACCGTCCGATCGGCAGATGTATAATATTCCACCCACGAATATGACGTCAGTTATGGTCGAAGGAATATTTTCGAAATTTAGTACGTGATGACAACGAGTGGTAATCATTTAAATGTGTTTTTTTCGGATCGATTAGGTTACTTTTCAGCAGTTCGTATCTGCGCTAGTCACAGCTGAAGGAAATGGGATTTTGACTATAAATGAGGCGTAAATTTTCATATTCGTAAATTTAAATTAGTTGATATTTTTTTTCTAAAAATGTTACTTTTCTGACAGCCCCCATGCAGAACAACTTAGCTATTCGTGTTTATAGGATAATAAATCCATTTTTAATTTTTGAAAATGTAAAATTAATTTATTTTGTTTAACTTTCCAAATTATTAATAAAAAATATTTTAGTTGCAAGAATATTTGTATTTTCTTTAGTCTGAATGAGGAAATCAAAGAGGTGAGTACATACAATAATCATTCGACTCTTGTCACACAGGCCTTCTGTTAAGGAGGATCAAAGTTTTGTGCGGTAAGTATGTACAACAGTAACTACGCGGCCGTTCATAAATCACGTCGCACTCAATTGGGAGGAAGAAGAGGAGATAACATAGTAAAACGTGGCGATTTTAACAAATTTGCTCAATTTTGACTCTCTTTGTGTGAAGGGGAGAAAAGCGCTTGGTCGAAAACTTCGTAAAATAGTGTTATGTCATTCGTCATCTTCACTTAGACAATAATTTTAAGAATTAATTTTTTTACTGTTGGGTTTCTGCATTCCGAATCGATGACTCCATTTGCTCACTCTTCGATTCAACTCAGGCTTCTGTATCGAAGCAGGGTTGTCTAAACTTGCACAAAGTGACAATGACCTATAGAGTGCGACATGACAGATTGATGATGGAAGAAATAGTGAAATTTTCGTTTTTGATGTACTTTAAGTCCGTTCTACTTCTACATAGAAATAAGTACTTTAGTGGGCACAAAAACCATTTCATTGAGAAGTGTTGTGTTGACTTAGGTTAAATCAAAGGTGAGTATAGCAAACTACGCAATATTTTTTTTCCTGCAACAATATTACAAGAAAACATTCGGTCCTTTATCACAGTAAGTATTTCGAATAATTGTCGCACTTCCTCGTTGAAGTGCTATTGAAATGCGC
Source organism: Pseudolycoriella hygida (assembly GCA_029228625.1). Classification (NCBI taxonomy): domain Eukaryota; kingdom Metazoa; phylum Arthropoda; class Insecta; order Diptera; family Sciaridae; genus Pseudolycoriella; species Pseudolycoriella hygida. The sequence continues at coordinate 4,152,337 of CM055404.1, forward strand.
TGAAGTGGAAAATCTAATGATCTCGGTTCGCCCGTTTTCCTTTTCATCAGTTTGTCAAGTTTCCTCAAAAATATCTCCGACTTGGGTCCAAGTAAACCAGAAAATTCGAACGCCATCGGCGCGGCGTGAAGGCGACTGCTCTTTCATTTCAATGCAGTGGTTGTGTTTATCGCGTTCAGCTTGATCTGCAGCAGCACCACATTTTTTCACCGTCATATTCAAGTAGGAAGCGCCAACGGCTTCCACAACTGTCACGTCTCATATTAATGATTTGCCATGGCTCCATGGGTAGCTGGTCAATCCGTCCGGTCTCTTACGATCACTACGCGAGAGGTTCGGTAGTGTTCGGGATTCTAGCTGAAGTGAAGTCCATGGAAATGATTTTGTTAATTTCCGTATGCCTACCGTACTTTCCGCTCATTTTGATGCATGACAAACCATCTGATTCGACCTTCGCAGATTTTCGTTCCTAATCGGATTACGGATTGCGGCATAGTTCTTGAGCAAAATACCTAATTGATGCGGCGGAATTGCTTGCAGCCACTTTGTAGATATTTTAGCTGATGTTGCAAGAAGTCAAGCCGTGTCAGTTGGTCCGCTTGACAATAGTTGTACAATCCTTGTAAATAGTCTTTACTTTTAGAGAATCCCAGGCTTTTTTTATATGTTAAGACTCCAAAAATTTTGGTGCTAATTCATCGGGATATTCATTGAGTAATGTGGCAAGGATTTGATTGAGAATGTGCAGGTCCGTATTGGCAAGGATAAGGTTTGAAAAACTAGTGAAGCGTAGGAGGCGTGTGCCTGCGCTAGTGTTAGCAAAAGTCTCTTGCATACTTCAAGGTAGCATTACGAGACTTTACCGCAATATTCGAAATACTAACGAACAGGCGCGAACCGGCCATAGTAAAATGGCATCGCACTAGTTTGCTAGTTAGGCTAGTTTGAGCCTACTCTAACAAACATAGTGACATAATTTCAAGCGTAAAAATTTGAACGACCGCCCGTTTACTTCGATTTAATGTACGTTAATCGGTGATTAGGGCACTACACATGCATCGACTTCCATTTAACGTACGACATGTAGCGCCATGAATCGGAGCGAGTTCTTAATTCGCCCGAACGAAGCAATTTTTTGGAAAAATATATGAATTAAATTCGCCCTATAATTTTGTAATTGTGCCGTATTCCGTGCTGACTACGCTTTTTCAAGTTTTGTAGGTTAATATAAAATGCGTAAATGTAAAGACTTTTTTGGAAATATTCAATAGAAGTTTATATACTGCAGTACTTTAATTTCATATTATAAAAGTCAAAAGTTTGTTTCTATGTCAGTTTGCCGGCCTCAAATTTTCGGCGTGAGTAGCGTACGCCCTACCCACTTGAAGAGTTCCGAGGAACTAAAGTAAGGCGTCTTTTTTCATCGCCCAAAAAAAGGCAAGACTAAATTCGAATGGGTGGAGAAAGCCACAAGGGAAGCCTAGAGACACAGCGAAGACTTCTGGGAGCGCATTGAAGCGTAGCCCCCTTCAACAAAATTTTGTTCTTATCATGGAAGTATTTTCATAGCTGTGAATATGCATCAGCAGTCGGAAAGGTGGATAATTTTTATGTCTTTAGAAGTATCTGCGAAGGTACGACAGATGGACCATCGGTTTCTTTGGCAAAGTCTCAGAATTCTGTGAGTAGAAATGACCAGTATTAGTGAAAATGTCGTGCAACACGGGAGAAGCGATAGTACAGGCGAAAGGGGAGAACCAGATTTGATACATTATGTACGTACACATGCACTCACGTTTTTCAATTTGATTTCTTGTGTTTTCGTCTTTTTTGTCATTTACTGCTAATATGTATTACAGTTTACTAACACAAACAACAAAGAATTTCTTCTTCATCTACATCAAACTTTACGGACCCTTATATTTTGGTATAAGGTCCTCAAGCGACGAATCTCCGACCTGACAACCTAGAATGTTTCTAACTCGCGGCTTAAACGGAATTTTGCGCATATGATGTGTTGTCGACTTAGCTATTATTAAATAGTGAAAATTCTAACATAAACATTAAGAACGAACCAAATTATCATGGTATATTTTTATGTCAAAATTATTGAATTTGATTTAATTTGATTCATATCACTAACACAGATTCGGACTATGCGACAAAAATAGATTTTTTTAATTAAATAATAAGAAAATATAAATAGATAGGAATTTTGATCAATTGTAAATCAAAACAGTGAAATTTCGAAGTATGTGGCAGGACGTATGGTGATGTCATTTTTCGAAAATTTCATTCTCGGAGTGGTTCAAAGAGTGGCCATTATTGTCTATGAAACTTATGACTATAACGTAATTCCCGAAATAACCTACTGGTCAAAAACACGGTTTTTTGAGCATATGTCTTAAATCTCCGTGAAATAAATGTGGGAAACGCTCTTTAAGGTTTTAAATAAAAAAAATTGGTCAAAATCGGTAAAGTGTGTTGGGCTTTGGGATCCATTGTGTATACGTCACTCGCGCGACGCGACCCTACGCGATAGCTGATGGTTTTCACGAATATTTCTTTAATGATTCCATAACATTCATGTTCATCGCAACTGACGGCGCGGCGTAGGCTTTATAGGAAATTGTAAAGGATATAATTTTTGATCGCATTGCGAAGTGTGATTTATTTCCGGAGAAAAAGGTAGGTTCTGACATTTGCCGAGGGCATTTCATAGATACACAGACAACTTAGATGTTCGTATTTTTAAAAAGAGTATTCAGTTTATTGTTAATATTGTTTCTTTTATACTTTGATTGTTGGTCAATGGTCAAACTCAAAACAATTTCATGTCTGAAACATTAGCTTCTTAAATTTGAGTGGCTACACAATGAACATTTTATAAAAGTAAACTAAAAATATAAATAACCTTCGACTGAAATATTAAAAAAAATGAGATTAATTTTTATTCAAAAAAAAATACATTCTCTAAACAACAAAACTTCAGTTAATGTGTACAATAATCTAAATTAAAAATATAATTTCTATTACATAAAAACATATTTTCTGATGATTCACTATAGTTTAATATTTTATTATACTTTATAATATTAACGAAGCAAAGATTATATTTAATTTTATTTTTATTATTATTAAAATGTGTACATACAGCCATGACTCTCACATAATAATATATTTGGGAATATAAAAGCATGCATATATTTAATATGTGCGTATGTTGGTTTACGTTCATTTCATGTTAGGGACCGTTCAAAAATGACTTAGATTTTAGACTATTCTAGTAATCAGAAACCTGTTACAGTTGCCAACATAATCTTAGTCTTGCCTACACTTATCTTCATCCTGTAGGCGTATATAACATCAGAGTAGTCATTGCACTTGTGACGCACGTAAATAATAAAATTACAACCGCGCGGCCCTCATGGGCGAGAAATTGTGATAGGCCCAATCAAAGCAAACATATAAGCATAAAGCTTATAGCTCTTTCTATCATGACAGAGTTGCGTTGTTGTCACAAGTCCCAGGTCGGGAGCGAGGTACCATCATCTCTCTACTACCTTTTCTCCAACTTTGTTGTTCATGAAGGATAAAGCGGTGTAGTCGCCCCTACGCGAAAGTCCACAGGCACGCTGGGCCATAGTGCCGCCACCCACCAGTGGAGCCACTAGAAAATGTAAGCAAAGTTCGATGGCGACCACCTCTGTACCACGTGTATAACATCAGTCTGCTTTTGATGTGTACCGTTCCGTTACCTACCTTTCTTATACATTCACACTAAGAGGCTTCCATAGAAACACTAAGAGGCTTACTCCGATATCGTTTGTTATTGCCAATATTTCGGGATAAAAAACTATATCGGAGTAAGCCTCTTAGTGTTTCTACACACCAGCTTCACAACATCTACTACATCTACTAAAATACGTTCGCTCACTCTAATCTACAATTTCTCCTGTCATCTACCTCATAACTTAAAATGTTTCACTTTTTTAATGTTATTGTGTTTTTCACAATTTCTTATATTCAGAACGTGATGTCTGTTTGTGAAAGGCACGTTTGGGAAAAAGCCGAAAAAAAGCAGACGTCATTTATGGACGGTCCCTTATAATACGACGAGAGAAAAACATGAATAACAATATTAATTTATAACTTAATACAAATTATTTGTAAAATAATAATTAACAGTGAATGACGAATCAAAATAACAAAATTTTTCGTTATGTTAATGTTAATAAAAATTATTAAAACAACCTTTTCCAGCAGATGGTAAATGAATAATATGTATATACATCAAGCTATTGCCACTGCAGGTTCTCCATACAGCGAAAACAAAAAATAGTTAATATTTTTTGACCGTAAACGAACAGTTTCGACTGAACTTGTGTAGTAGTAGCCAGCGGAAGCAGAATAATCATTAATTTTTATCGCATTAATTTACATTTATACTGAATCTTGAAATGATTTCATAGTTTTTTTCGTTTCTAAATTGTCGATTTTAAAGGTCTTACTTGAACTTTATAATGATTTTGGAATGATCGCTGTAGAGTACTGTTCATCAGTTCAGGTGAACCTGAATCTGACTTGAATTATTTTATCTTGAGACTTGAAATCAGTACACATGATTAGAATGTCTATTATACATATGCGCATTATATATAAAGACACCCGCGACCTTCCTGACAATTCGTCCTGGCTACGGGCCTCGTCTATGTGCGTGCATGGTTCGCAGCTCCTTTAACCATCAAATTAAAAAGAAAGTCGCGAGTGAATATCCTCCACGTCACAAATCTCTGATAGTTGGTTACGGATCCTAACTAGGCTAATCCGAGGGACCCTCACTCAGAGATTTAATTGAGATCTAATCTCACTGTTCAGTATTAGACTCCCTCACGAGTCTACATGACTGGTAAAGAAAATTTGCAATTATCTTGCAAGCAACAGAGCGATTCCTCGAAAATTGCCAAACTCCATTTTGTCTCCTTTTTATATATAGAAAAAAGTATGCTGGTCATCCATTCTTCCGGTAACTCCTCCATATTCCATCGTTCTTGAAAAGGTCTGCCCGTAGATTGTCAGTTACCGAGGCTTTTAAATTTTATTCAGAGTATCACAAATATAGTGGCAATTACACTTGACTCTCTGCAAGAGCCCAAGGAATTTTTTCCAAAGATGACAGTGGAATTTGACAATCTGTACACATAAAATTCAATGAATAGAAATATCGCATAAAGTGTCGACGTATGAAGTTAGTCCAAGATTTAGCCACATTGTCAACGTCGAATGCACTTCTCCTTGTAGTGAACTGGTCGGTGGTGGAGACGAAATTTCTAACATTTAATCGCAAAATAAAGCCGAGTTTCGAAGTAGTCGGACGATTGTTGCTAAATTTATTAAATTTCTCCCAATCTTATTATAATTCTGACTTACGTTGCTTCAATCCACGATTTCATGTTCATCGTGTGCGATCACTTTAAATTAATATCTTTAAGGGAAAAGTATTGTAATGTTTGTAAATATTGAAGAAACTATTCCATAAACCTCATCTGAGAAACCAATGACTTACACAATTGTGCATATGGTAAGTCGATTGAAATTGATCTTATTTGTTGTTTTCAGGCTCGTTCGACGCAGCGACATTAATATGTAACACTAGGTGGAGGTCATATTTACTGACAAAAAGACCCGAAGACCGTTAGCAGCCGAGAAAAAAGAGTCATCTACGCCGCGCCGGAAAAAATGTTCTTGCTGAATTCGCCGATACAAATTTTCATCATAAATTTCTTCCCTATTTCCCTAGCCCTAATTTTCGGAGAATAAAATCAGGCTTTCGGTCTACTACCTACTGCCTTTACTTAAAGTAACACACTATTTTTCGAGTGAGCATAGATAAAGGGCTGGTTATATATTGTTATATTTTTTGAAGTTATTCGACTGAGTTAATGATTATCTCCTCCTCAATAAATTATCGAAACGTTTCGAGTTTTCTGTATCGGGTTTGAGGATGATGAAACTTACCTTCAGGTAGCAGAACAAGTTTTGTACTGTACAGATGACATGACGCAATAGACGTCGCGCTTGTAATTTTTTTATATTTTTATATGAATCTGTATGACCTATGAACTGATATTATGAAGTAGGAAAAATGTCTGCTGAATAATTTTTTTCTATTTAATTGAAATTACACGTTTTGTAAAATTCAAATTTTTTCCCGCTCATATCTGAGGAATATTGTCTGGTATGCTGTCAGCTTACGTGTATAGAAAATATGTATGGAATTTATAAGGTTGGTACCAATGGTACTTCTGTAAGTGAATATTTGCACGAATTATTTGAATGTATTTTGAAATTGAGTTTCAAAAAAAATATACATTTTCAAGATATAATGTCGCAGAACAATTTTTATCTTAAAAAGACTTATTTTATCGAAATAAACGTGGTGTTGGCAATATCTCCGCTAACTTGATATCAGTTTCTTCTTAGGGTTCGGCCCATACTGTTGTTTAATCTTGAGGTTACACAGAATATCAAATTAGCTATTAGTGAGGTAATACGCTTCGAACATTCTTCAATAGAGTTTGAAGGGACAACTATTAAAAACGAATCAATTATTAAAGATCTTGTGATTCACCTAGACGAAGCACTGAAATGGCACCTGCAAGTACGTTCCGTGTCAGCACAGGTTTTCGCTGTACAACGCCTGTCAGCTGGTAGCGAAAGCAAAATAAAGACGGAACAGTTGGTTTAAATAGGTTGCAAATATTTAAAATTATCTAAGTGTAGTTAAAAGCGGGTCTCAGAATATTGTGAGTTCATAGGAAATGGTGACGGAGCAAGGAAAGTTCTGTTATGAAATCAACAACGTCTAGATTTTCTGAGTGACCTTTACCGATTTCTTAGTTGTTTTTTCATAATCTGTAGAATTCATGATGGTGATTAGTAATTTATGCTACCAAATGGAGGTGAAATTTATGAATCAGAGGTTCTTTCACAAAGTAGCATATTTTCAAAGAACTTCGATATACCGCACGGGTCCGCCGTTTCATTTTCATAAAATGATTTTTCTTTGACTTTGTATATTAACAACCAGCAACAAAATGCAAATAAAATACACAAATTGTCAGACTTTAGTCTGGAAAGACTATGCAAAATAATACAAAATTATAAGTAAAATAATTTAAGATATTGAAAATATACGTAATCGTGAGGAAAAAAGTTGTTCAGCAGCTACTGTTTCATCCTGTATAACAAGATGCAATCAAAACGGTAGCCAATGTTCATTTATTCATTTTTTTCAATATTGAAAATTATATTGATCATGATAGGTATACGGGAATGGATACAAAAGATCGGTAAAAAAAAAATGAAATTATAAGGTATAAGGCATAAGGTATAGTTTCCATAAGACAAAACATAAAATTATAATCGTAACTCAATGTAAACTATAGGTTGATTACACTGAGCACATTGCACTGTTAAAAAGGTGAAATTGGGTAAATTATAAAATAGAGTTGTGAGGAAAAATGAATATGAACAATTCTACTTAGTTTCTCAGAACTTGCGTTACAGCGGTTTTAGTTTTGTAATTTATGAACGGCCCCTATGGTCTTATCCGTCACTTTGTTTCGTGTTCCGATACATAACACCTTTCTTAGTGTGTTAAAACACATATAACTTCAACGTATGGATTGAATAATACAAGGCAATTGAATTCCTGAAAAAATTTGTAAAATTGATGCATTTTAAGTGAGATGACCCCTTAAAAGCGGTCTGAATTTAAAAAATAACCCTAAAATATACAAGTTGACGCAACATTGACTTGTCCGTTTTTGCGTTATTCTCATATCTCAAAGCGCTCAAATGTGATTTTTGGTTCATTCGTTCATCCCCTCATTTATTCAAATTTATATTGTGTGCCGGGCTGGTGTGGATAGCTTAAACCAAAACAACGGAACTATTTATTGGCACTAGTAAAAAATTCATTTTTGTCAAGTTAATTTGTTACTCTGGACACTTTCCTTTTACAAAATGTAGTTTTATCTTATAACCCTTATCGCGTACAAAAACCTCTTAAAAGGTAAAATGTGACGCAGTCCGTAAGGCCACTTCCAAAATTAATGATATCGCTTGAGGTAACGCAATCGCTGATAATACGCAAAAGTTTGTTTGAATGGAATATTGTATTCAAAGTTTTATTTTCTGAAAAAATTATAAAGCTTTTTTAAAACAAAATTACGTTGTGTTAAAAAAAAATTGGGTCACAACACACATCCATCTGAAAAAATTTTCTTCGAAAAAAATTTTTCTCCAAAAAAAATTTTCTCCGAAAAAACTTTTCTCCAAAAATCTCTATAACATTCCCGAAAAAACCAACTTTCTAGCTATTCTATTTCAAAAGATAGCAAAAGATTCAATATGGCGTCACTTTGACAGCTGACCGCCTTGTCACAAAAAAATTCTACTCCCCAATCTCTACAACTTTCTCGAAGAAACCAACTGTCTCGGTATTCTAATTCAGAATATAGCATTTTTGAGTATTCACAAAATCCAAGATGGCACCGCTTTGACAGCTGACAGACATTTTCTTAAGATCCCAAAAAGTTCTTCTGATCAAACTTTATAACCTATTCGAAAAAACCAACTCTCTAAGTATTCTCATTCCGAAGCTAAAATTCGAAAACCTATATTGGAAACCAATTTATTGCTTGGGTAAATTCAAGATGGCACCGGTTTGGCTGCTGGCAGCCATTTTTCTTAAGATCTCAAAAAATTCTCCTGACTAAACTCTATAACTTTCCCCAAGAAACCAACTCTCTAGCTATTGTCACTCTGGAGCTAAAATTCGAAACCTCCGAGCATTACCTGAAAAACACACAAAATTAACCACTTTTCCACATACAGAATTTTCCCGGAAAAGCGGCTTATGAAGTTTTTCATTTGGGGCCGAGACTGACGTTCAGTGAAAATTTCAGGAAGATCGACTGACTGGTTCCCGAGATCATGATCCGTGAATAGATGATGATTATAATCACATACAGAGTAAGTTGAAGGATTTTTAAAGTTTGAAAAAACTTGTTTTGGTGCAATTTGTATGGAAATTCGTGAACTTTGAAATGCCATATCTCAGCCAATTTCCAACCGATTTTGATGAGTCTGGGCATGTTTGAAAGCAGCTGCGGCGCACTTTTTTTAAAAAACATTTGTAAGGGGAGAGGGGGTAGGAAGGAAATTTCAAATGTTCGCCTGTATGTAGTTCCTGTTCCCCCAAAGGTTTTGTATGGGTTTTTTGGGTTTATGAACTTCTTTTTTGGGGTGGGGGGACTGCGTCACGCCCTCCGCTACCGCTACGGGCATGATTAATACTCTTAAAAGAGTGTAGCAAAACATATTTTCTGGAAAAATGTCGTAACTTGACGAAAAAAATATTTTCTTTTTTTAACTTGACAAATAAATATTTTTAACTTGACATTTCATTAGTACTCAAAAAAATACTGAAAAGATGCAAGATTAGCCAATTCAGATGAAGATAACATTTCCTCTGCAGTTTTCTTCCATATACAAAAATCTGATTGATTGATTGAATATTGGATTTTCATTATTTTGAAAATTTTAACTCCAAAACTTCCTAGAATTCCTATTATGAGCGAAAAGTTTTAACATATTGTAATTTGAATCTCGGTTTAAAATCCTCATCATTTCAAATTATTCGGTTTCGGCACTTGATAAATAAATAATTGTTAGAAAAAAGTAAAATGGTGGAATAATTGTTTTAGGGAGGCTTCTTGCGCCACTTTACGACAGCGACCTCGATATGTATAAACTACACACTTAATGCACAATTGAACAAATGTATAACAGTGCGAATGAAATATTTTTTTTAATTTTATTTTTTTATGATATTTTTTCGTTATTATTACTCTTTCGATTACAATTTCTTTTTTTTTTTTTTTTGTTATTGTTATTTTCTGTTGTGAACTTTATACATTGTATTTTTTATATTGCACGCCCCATGTCATTTATATATCTAACTTGTGTTTGTGAATTTAATTTGATAAAATGCTAAATGCTATTATTGAAAGGAAAGCAATGCATTTATTATTCTTGTGATGTTTTATACTTAGTTATTAGGTATGGCATGGGTTTATTATAATTATATAAATTTATTTTTGTTTTCTGAACGGCGAGGGTTACTTTCGAAGAGCAGTTTATAAAAATAACAAAATACAATTTTAATGCAAAATATAGAGTTGTTTGTTGAGTTCACAACAAAAAAGGGAAATGTATAGCTGTTGAGTGGCAAAAATTATAGATATATTTATATTCGGAGCAAACAGATCCCTTCGTCGCCGTCGCCGGTGACGGTTATCGTCGGCGTAATTTAACATTTTGAGTAAGTTATTTAGTTTATTTATATTGGTTTTTGGAGAACAAACTTCATTCATAACATAATTCACTGTGTTCGAGGGGAAAACATAGACAACATATGGTAGAATCGGCCCCATTGAAGTGTTTATTTGCACAAATATGAGCAAATTTAAATGAAAAATTAGGGAAAGTCAGATATAGAATTGCCGAATACGGTTTCAGCCCTATTCGTCTGTCTCTTTCAACACGACAATTCGAGTATATCTTGTCCGATTTTCAAAATATTTTTTTCAATGAAAAACGAATATTGGGATTGAATTTAGGCATTTTCGGGTTGCATAGGTAGAGCCGCCCCACTCACTTGGAAAATATTGTCCCATTGTTTTATGAATGGAATTCAATTCATAAAAAATAGATTTCATTCATAAAAAATGGGACAACTTTTCTCTTTTCCTCTCTTCAACCATTAGCAAATGCATGGTAAATACTCACGAAACGTAAAAACTCACAAAACAGAGTATAAAAGAAAAATTTCACAGTTCTCTTAATTTTTCTCACTGTAGTATGCCCGAAAATTTATGGAGGAACGTTTTTTTAGCCTTTCGACTCAACCAAAATCTTGCTAAGTCCTACTACTGCCACTACTGTTTTCGGTTTTCATTAATGACTTACCTCGGGTAAGTAAGTATTCGAAAGTCCATCTCTTTGCGGATGACGTCCAGTTGTATTGATGCATTCGTAAAGACAGTGTTAAAGACGACATGTCAAAACTATCCAGTGATCTCAGTTCAATTTCCTTCTGGCCTGCCGCAAACGGCCTGCTCTTGGATGCGAGGAAAACGATGGCGATTAGGTTTTCGAATAGCAAATGGCCAACAGATTTTCCAAAAATGCGGCTCAACGGCGTCACGATCGAATATGCCGATGCTGTCGAATATCTCGGTGTAATGATCGATGACTTGGCGGTCACATGCCCATTATGTACCTGCAAAGATTTTTGCTGGGCTGCGCTGCTTATGGTCGCATTCGAGCTATCTCCCTAAACACCCGAAGCTTCTGCTGGTCAGATCCCTACTCTTACCACATTTTAGCTACTGTTCTCAAGTGCTTGGAAAGTTGCAAATGTCGACCAAAGAGGTTTTGTTGAAAGCGTTTAAAGCATGTGTGAGGTTTGTTTGTGGTTTGGGCCGCTTTAAATCAACTTCAAATGATTATTAATGAAATACTTGGCTGCGACCTTTTCAGCTATAATATTCTAACAAAAGAACCCGGATACCTGTTCGATTTTTTACTTCCAAATGTTCGGTCCGATGTTTTGCTAAGATCTTTTTTTGTCAGTGGAGTCTTGCCTAAGTCTCTTTTGACTCATAATCGATCATCCATACCAACTATGAGTGGCTATTTGCTTGCTAGACTTCCATGGTTCCGACTCTAACTGAGCTTCTCGTCTGAGACGATGAGAGGGTTATGCGAATGAATTAAAGTTGTTTTATTTGTTTTTAACTGTGAAATTTTCATTTTATTTAAATTTTTCTATTATTATCGTAACTGAGTGTTCTCGTTACTTATGTGTAACGCGTTGCTCATGACGAATTATATGTAATTTGTAAGGTCGAAAGACCTTCCTCATATAATAACAATAAAGAAAGAAGATGAAGTCAATTTTGGTTGCATACATACGTTAATTTTACCTTTTTCATGAAGAAATATATTGTACTGATTTCGATAAATCCTTGACAAGTAAAATTGATTTGAATGTATGCACTTTCGGTCAACCATGAAGCATTTATCTGTAAAAATCTTCACAAATATGCAAAAAAGATACGAATTTTTTAAAGTCAACAATGGGGAAGGATCTGCTCCGAATCAAGTGAAACCATTTTTAAACTTTTTATGAGTCCATCTTACCAAAAAACTTTCAATTTTTTGGGAGCACTTTAGATAAAACTTTATCTTGGTCCAGATCTTGGTTGCTCCCTTCCTCAAATTGATTGGTTTCAAATGTCGTGGTAAACGCAATAGACCCCTTTTCGAAGAGCTTCGTTCATCGTACGGGTCTAAACATAAGTTATGCAAATCGCATTGCATAGAGACGAAAATAAATTCAAAGATTTGCCGCACAGGCTGAAGTGTAATCGTTTGCACCATAAAAGTCGCTGTTTCTGCAACGAATGCATTTCGAGTACAGTTTTATTTATTTATTCTAATGACTTTAAGAAATTAAACTTTTACAATAATTTTCTTCACGAATCACAATTTTTGCAAACGTTTATCACGTCGATAAGTACTCTTTGGTTTGAATAGAATTTAGACTTGAATCTTCAGATTGCTTAGCCATGAGATGGCGTCTTTGGTTAGTTCGTTCAGCTCGCTGATGTTGCCTTAGAAACGATGAATTTTGCATTGGCTTAAAATGTTTGGACCTCACCACATGTGCACAGTGGTGAGTCGGCGAACTTACATTGGTGCATTAAAAATGCGCAACAACCTTAGCCAGTACGGAAACGGTTCGGACGTAGCCACAATTTCCTTTGTAATTCCAATCCTTTCACTTCGGATGTGGGATTGGTGAATAATTGTTTATTGATCACGTCTACGCCTTGACACTATTCTTTCCATTTTGCTTTCTTATCGCCCATGTCATTTCGTTGTTCCAGAAAGGATTTCTCGATTGTAAGCGTGTGGTCGTTGGCGCTGATTCAATGTCCTTGAATATAGGAAGGTCGGCGTTCGCTTTAATTTTTGAGCATTCTCTGAGAGCGGCTTCGTGTCGAGTGATTTGAGAAGGTGCTACATTACTGAGTGCATACAACCATTCCACTTCTCTTGAATCAACTGTTCCGGTGACAATGCGAAGCGCTCTGTTTATTTGGGTGTCAGCTTTGTTTGTATGTGCGCAGTTCATCCATACGGGTGAGCAGTAGTCTGCTGTTGACAGTACCATAGCTTGTGTTGTGATTTTTAACAATTTTCCTGAGCATCCCCATGTCGTTCCCGCTAGTTTTTGCACTATGACGCGCGTCCTGAGTTTAGTTTTGACTCTTTCACAGTTTTGATGGTGTGTAAGGCTACGATCCTCGTCGTTGCCTAAGTATTGCGGATGAGCCCTGTACTCCACCGTCTTTCCGTTCATTTTCAGATCCAGAGTTCGTCTTGCTTTGCGATCGTTCAGGTGGAAAATGCAGTGAACGGTAGTACTGCAGTACAGTAAAATCTTATCACCAAGCGCATTATTACTGTATCATAAAAAGTAAAGCTGCAGCTATGAAATATTATTTTTAATGTTACTGTACAATGAAATATTGGCGCTAAAAGCGCTTTCATTTTCCGAGTATGAGAAGATTTATAACATCGTACTTTGGTCTAACTAATCTTCAAAGTTTTGATCCTTTCAGTTTAAGGCTATCAATTAGATTATAAAAATTAATTTCGGCTCACTTCGTTAAGAAAATGTTGATTTAATTTTTTTATTGCGCTACACAAAAACAAAGATTATTTAGAAGATAGTACATCGTTTTAATATACAAATGTATATACCATGTACGTATAATGATAATAAAATATGGATAAATCATATCTTTTATCTACATCTTTTCATTCCAACGATACGGTTGTTTATTTCTATCGCTCATTCATACATAATGTAAATTCATGGATGTAAAAATTAATAAGACAAAAAACTAATTCATTAATCGAATACAATTAAAATAAACAAAACGGACAACTATAACATAAACGCTAACGTTTTGAAAAACACCATCGTTTTCTGATTTTCATTAACCAAGCAAATATATAAATGTGAAGCATTTTGTGTATCTTTACGCTTGGAATGATTGAATCGGTGTCTTATTTAAAATAATTTAAGGCTGACCGCATTTTGACCCACTACCTATTAAGTGCCGATTATATTAAGCATATACTTCACTTGAACTGTACTTAAACCTGCTGTAATTCTCTTTTCATCATTTTCTGTATTTTTCAACGTAACCACCTCTCTTGAATATTATTTTATATTAGAAATATACAAGTACCTCAACCGCACTTTTTAACTTATTCATGAAAATATATCAACACCAGTTTTGTGGGTATATTAATACATTTAGCCGAAGCGCCATGCCAGGAAGAGAATATTTCATGTTGAGAAACGGTTTTCCGGTTGACGTATTTTTGCATATTATAATATTTGTTTCTGTGGTTTTTCTGGTGAAAACTATTTGGAATTTTGTTTCACTTAATTTTGTATGAGATGTAAAAAATAAAATATTTAAAATGCTTTGTACATTTTTAATCTTTCAACTAGTGGAATTAAATGAACATAGTCCGGTCAATTAAGTCTTGGCAAGTCTTTTTGAAGAGATAACTGAGTTTTGGGACATGTTAAACTTTAGTGGTCATGGTTGGACTACAATTTGAACTTTGACATGATCCTCAACTATCTCCTTTCCAATCCTATGTCCGACTAGTATTGTTCACTTCCTGCTTTTTAGACAATTGAAATTTGAAATTTTTTTTGGAACAAATTTTTAATTTCAACAAAGTTTTTAGCATTTTCTAGAAAATTTTAAAATTCAATCGAGTTTCCGCGAAAAAAAACTTTCGCGAGAATTTAAAAAAAAAATGAATAAAATTTTCTAAAAGGCAGGTTTTGTTTGCATCATATGCTAAATCTTTTTGGAATCTCAGAAATGTTTATTGGATTGAACGAACAGTGTGTGTTTCTAAGAATGCTCGAAGGAGTAAGGTTGATAATTGAGCTCTTTGTCAAGAAAGTGTGGAAAATGTAAGGAAAATGAGTAAAACAAATCTGGCACGACACACTTTAAACCATACCCTCACTGCAAGTGCCTTCGGACAAAATAACTACAATACACAAGGTTAGCAAGAAATTCAAAATCACACTAGCGGACGGATCAGATTGGTTTAATGGCAACATGCCTACAGCGAATAGAATAACAATATACACAGATGGATCAGTTATAAATAAATCAATAGGGGCGGAAGTCGAAAACGATTCAATCGCACCCAGATTTTTCTCGGGAGATCGAATCTTGCTACTTCCGTCGTGGGGTTAGTGATTAGCTGCTTCTTCGCAACTGTAGTGTTTTGCCTTCAGTCTCTCCATCTTGTCTTCATGTCGTCTAAGTCATCTTTGTCTCGGTAGATAATCCAGAAAGGGTGGCTGGATTTCAGTCGGACTTTGGTTGGGGCTGATTCAATGTCTTCATAGAACGGGATTTCAGTGTTCTTTTCGATGTTAGTGTATTCTTTCGGTGCAGCTTCTTGTCTTTGGAGGAAAGGTGGGGCTATATTGCTAATTTAGTACAGCCTCTCGTATTCGGTTGAACTTACTGCGCCACAAACAATTTGTAATGTACAATCGATTTTTGTGTTCACTTTGTTGACGTGTGTGTTGTTCATCCAGACCGGATTTGCAATAGTTTGCAGTTGACATTACCATCGCCAGTCAAGTGATTTAATGTGTTCTTACCGAACATCCCTATAATTATTCTGTCCGTTTTCTGATTATGTTGATTTGTGACTTAAGTTTCGTTCGATGAGGACGTTGCCCAAATATGTTGGATTAGTTTTGTATTCAACTGTTTCTCCATTAATTTTGTTGCTGGAGCATTGTCGTCAGCGTAGGAGAACATTCTCGCGAAAGCCTCGTGCATACTATGGATATGGACATGGACACGCAATGGAAGAAGCTTGCAAGCACAGATCCTTGATTCTTGCTGCAGTCCGTTATTTCGCACTCTTTTTTTGCTGGTTTTTCCTTTGGTTTCCACTTTAATCGCACGATCGCTCAACATATCCATCACCTTTGTTTGAGTTTTTCGGCACGGTATTATGAGACTGAGTTTATTCATTAGTCCATGTTTCCAGACCGCGGACAAGTCCAGAAATACAACTGCTCAATTGTGCTTCTTCGTTTCGTTTGAGGACGACTATAATCTTTGTCAAATTCGTGTAGAGTTTTGATAGCCAAGCCATTTTCATAAGATTTTTTAGAAAATTTGGAAAGACGTTATCAGTTGAACCTGAACTCGAATTTTTTTCACAGAATTCTATTGAGCATTTTTTTACTTTATCAGATTTTTCAAAGCATTCCGGTGTTTCAATGCGAATTCCTCTATTTTTCACAAATTTTAAGTGCATGAGTGGAATTATTCACCGGTACAAATGCCATTAAAGAGAAAGATTTTACCGTGAAGGTGGGGGAACTGGAACATATCACAATTGGAAAGCCAACAACTAAATAAAAAAACAAAAGAAAATAAATAAATAACTAGAAAACTACTTTGGTTTTAAAGGATGTGGGGCCAAAAGCTTTTTATATGGAATTTGGAATGGGTCATTTACATACAATCAAGTGCAAAAGATTTTTTCACAAAATGTTATGGGCCATATATCGATCTTTGAGGCCAACATCCTTTTGGGTTAGAATCAAAATAACTAAAAAAGTTATGGATGGAAGTAAAATAAGATCAGTTATGCTAACTTCAGAAATAAATTCAAAGGCTCATTTCTTAAATAAGCAAAATATTAAAAACAAATGTAAAATATTTCATCGAAGCCTTGCTTTTTTCCCAAGTAATAATATCCTTAAATACCACAATACTTCGTCCCTTTTAACTCGATTTTTTGTTCAAACTCTTATTTGCACCTAGCGAAATGATAAAAAAATCTTGTGTCAATGAAAACAAAAGGGAAGCAAATGTGTATAAAATCCTGTTCCAACCTATTTCTGCTTAAACAACAAAAATTACATCCTTTTTACTTCTATTAAAGTATATTTCGTATCTGATACAAGTAGCTTACACAAAGTGTCGATTATTAGACCGTGTATAAAAAATATACAACGTTGTGTACATATGCGCCTAAAGCAGGGTAGCAGTTAATTATTGCGTTTGGTCTTGCTGGTTTTCTCCATTTTATTTTGCGATGAAAGTTTTCCACTTACTTCTTCATAAAAGAAAAGAATCAAAATACTTTGTTTGATAACTACACTTTGTGCACCCTGTACCGTCGTTGTTATATCACGGGTATTTTCCATACAAATTCTTGTTAAATATAATTTCCAGGAAAACCTCTACGAAATTGCATAAAAGGAGTGGTTCGCATCGTAAAGTTTATGCCACTATCATATCAATATCAAAAAAAATCGTCTACACATATTGTGCGGTTATATGCAAAATTCACATGGCCCGTCTATTGTAAAGCATACGAGGCAAGCAAGACAATAAATTGAAAATTGTAATTACAGAATGAATGGTGAAAGGATGCAATATACATCCTTTTGTACATTGTGTGTTGTCTAAAATTGAGTAATATAAATGTCAAGAATACAGAGAAGAGCGAGGGGAAATCACTGCCGAATATAGTGTGCCATTAATCCACAAAAAAGACGACATTGAATTTTAAGGGAGCGAGTTCTGTGATTTGGGGTTGGGCAGAGATGGAAGACGAAGTGAGCATGAAATACGCTTTTAAGAATTCCTAAATAAGGAGTAAAAGGATAAACCCATACAGTTTTCAATAACATTTCAAAAATTAACTTTCTCTTTCTTGAATTGAATTCAGGTTACTGCCCTACACAGCACACTGTCAACAACAGATATACCGTAATCTCTATAAGCCCTTCATTGAAGAGAAAATGATAGAAATTAGAAGATTTGCTAATTTTTAAAGAATTCTCATATTTCATTTGTTCGAAAATCCTAACACGCCTGAAGAATTCCAAATGATCTTATTTTTTCAGCTCAAATAGGTGGTCATCCCCTCGGAAAAGACTGACTGACTAATTAGGTGCCGCATCTGAATTTGAAAAACCAAAGCTTAGCACTAAATCGAAGAATATCACAAAAATATTTTCTGAAATTAAATTACTTCGAAAAAATCCTCTGATCCAACTGTGAACAGTGGAGCGTGCATTTAGGACATGATGTTGAAGAGTATTTTTTTTAGTTTACCCTCTGTCTTAAAACCGATTTTCGATTTCGCGCTTCATTTTATTTACACTGTTCTTACTTGGTCGACGCCTCTGAAATATGGAAATCAGAAAGGTTTTTTTTAAAAATTATTGCAAATATTTCGCTGCGATAGGATTTCGTTGAGATGAAAAATGTTGGCATTTTGCACGGACAATACATCGGAAGAATCAAATTATAATTTTATTGGTTTTGCTTGAATTACATTTTTTAGCAATTCTAGTTTCTATGCATTTCAATTAACAAAGGATTTCGAATACTGAAAATGGTATTTTATTTCAAGGCATTGGCACATACAACAAATTCAAATTAAAAAAAGTCGTAAATCGTAAACTTTGGAGTTAAATTCGATAACAAAAACTAGAAAGGTTTGCAAGACCCGCACGATTCGCAAGTACGGAAAGTATACCAAGTGCCTAAGATTTTTTGGCTACCATTCGAGGATTTTTCCATATTTATTTTTCCTAATAATGAACACGTTTATAGTCTCGTTCTATGCATACTGAGAGGGTAATAATCGTCATTTTACAGTTGAGTTGAATATATCATGACATACAGACGAATTTCAAGTGAAAATTGATGGCTACTAGCCAAATGCTAACAACCATCGTATAACACAAATGGGTACTATAAACACAAAATTAAGATCTCATTAATACATAAATTTTCAGTTTTCGAACCTCTTTTCTACCCTACATATAAGCCATTTTAGATAAATTTTTTTAACCACTTCTGCCACTTGGAGCAACGAATATTTGTAACTGAGTGAGTGCAAAAGACTTTCTTGATAAGGACTTGTTGCAGCGAACAAAAAGATCCATTTTTGGGACATTGTTTGCCTTTTTCCATGGAATTCCAATTAAAAAACACTTTTTTAACGAAGAAAAATATGCAAGCGACCCGTACGCATCAGAATAGATATGGCAAACAGAACAGTTTTTGCAAGATTCGAACGCATCCAAATAAATATTGCCTTAATTCTTCAGTTTATATGAAATTACGTCTAAATTAAATTGGATTGGAAATTGCTGAAAGGGCAATATTGAAAAACCTGTACGACACAACTGCGTTACAGAAATGTACCGTTGCCTTAGAAATGTGAATAAAGTACAACTACAACGTACTTCACACGGCGATAGTGAGTAAGAAATATATTCTTATGCAGACTTTTGACGTTAGCATCAATTCTCGCAAAGGGTTGAATTTTTATGCTTTTGTAATGTAATGTAATGCTAAACATGCTAATGTGGGAAGCGTAGAAAAGGAAAGATGTTTTAAGCTTGAGTCCACAAGTGAGAATGCGTTTATTTCATATAAACAACTCGTATTTATACATTACGAGGTGTTTGGAGTCGTTAAATACTCCGGGACTGACGAACCGGAGGGTCACGATCGTAATACGACCCCGAAGGGTCATGGGGAACACATTAGCAGCCTCCACGCGGCGTTCCCTGGGTGAGTGTACACACAAGCACTGTGTGTACACTCAGCAAATGCTAAAATTGGACAATTTCATATTTAAAGCGCTCCAAAATACTTTTTCGGCTATGCAAAGTGTTTTTTCCGGGTTTTTAAAGCGCTCAATACTCTTCCGTAACTCCTCCCCACCTTTCCCCCCCCCCAAAAGTAGTCACAAAATGCCAAAAAAACGAAAAAAAAAAATCCAACTTTGGGAGCCCCTCCCTCCGCCCCCTTAAGGGACTGCCACAAAATTATCACTGATTATTGATGGGGGGGTGATCCCCTACCACCCCCACCCACTCCCACCCATCCCCCCCACTTGACCATTAAACTTGGATTTTACCTTCAGGATTATCGAGACTTTGGATTGCAATGGTCTAGTTCCATATTTATTTATTGTGTAACCCAGAAAATCAACTTCTGGCTTGCCGAAAACACATTTGTCCATGTTAATAACAATGCCATAGTCATTCAAACGCCCCAGCAGTATGCGTAGGTGCTGTAAATGTTCTTCTTCGCTTCTTGATGCGACCAAAATGTCGTCAAGGTAAGCAAAACAGAAGTCTAAACCTTGAATGATACTATTTAGAAAGCGTTGGAAGGTTTGAGCAGCGTTGCACAGGCCAAACGTCATAAACGGAAATTCGAATAGGCCGAATGGTGTAACGAGAGCTGTTTTTTGTATGTCCTCCTCCGCTAAGGGAATTTGGTTATATTCTCTGACTAGATCAATAACACTGAAAATCGACCGGCCGCCCAGGAAGCTATTAAAGTCCTGGATGTGTGAGATCGGATAACGGTCAGGTACAGTATGGGCATTTAGTCGCCTGTAGTCGCCACATGGTCTCCACCTACCGGCCGTTTTAGGAGCCATGTGTAAGGGTGAAGCCCATGGGCTGTCCGAAGGAAGGCAAATGCCTAGCTTAAGCATTGAATCGAATTCCGCTTTAGCTATTTTCAGTTTTTCAGGGTTGAGACGTCGTGGCTTTGAAAAAATTGGTTGACAGTTCGTGACAATTTTATGTTGAACGTTATGCTTTTTTGTCGCATTTTTAAATGAAGATAGATCTAAAAGTGCAGGAAACTCTTGTACTAACGCATGATACACGTTGATATTGGTAAGTGTTTTAACCTGAATCGATGCGTTAGTCTAGACATATTTGCCGTGAACGGTTACTTTGGTCAAATTGTCCACGAGTCTGCCATTTTTAACATCAACGAGTAGATCGTACTTTTTAAGTAAATCAGAACCTATGATTGGCGATTGCACGTCTGCAATGACGAAAATCTATTTAATAGGACGTCGTAAACCAAGATTTAGGGTGATTAACTTACTTCCAAATGTCTTTATAGGCGAGCCGTTAGCGGCGGAAAGCTTAAAAAGACATGATGCATTTTGCCTCTCTCGTGATGTTGGTGGGATGACGGAAATGTCGGCCCCAGTGTCTATTAAGAAATCTCGTGCGGATGTTTTTTCACTAACAAAAAGGCGGCTAAGGGTTGGCCCGTGATCGAATGCCGCGTTCGATCGGCCGCTTAGTTTCCCGACTTCTTGTTTACCCAACTGCAAGGGTTTTTGCAGCGTTTCGATTTTTTACCAAAACGTTTATGGTAGTGGCAGAGCTTATTCTTCGAGACGGACGACGCTCTTGCTGGCGTCGGAGAACGACTTGTATTGCCTTGTCTACTACTTTTATTAGGCTCACGATAGAGTTTTTCGAAACTATCGATTTTGCACTCCAGCTTATAGACAAGTTTACCAAGGTCCTCGAGTGAAAAGTTTGATGCCGTGCCCACTGCTTGCACAGAGGCGGCATGCCGCGGCAGTCTGACTGACCTCGGACATTTGGTCAGCCAATACCGACAACTCATTCAGTGCGGATGCGTTAGTAGCTAGCACAGTGTGAATGGTTGTGGGAAGTCTCTGTAACCAAAGAGTTCGCAGGAACTCATCATTTACTTTGCCGCATGATAACTCCCTCATTTTACGGAGTAAATCACTTGGCTTACGGTCGCCGAGGGTGAGCTCTTCAAGCAGAGACTTGAGTTTTTGGTAGTCAGTAGCAGCGAACTGCTTGATTAACCTTTTTTTTATTGTTTGGTATGGAACCAAAGCAGGAGGAGTGAGGACTATGTCACTGACATAGTCAAGCACGTCCGTTTCAATTACGCCTATGACATGATTGAACTTCGTCGTCTCTGTCGTAATGTTAGACGTATTAAATTGGGCCTCTAATTGATGGAACCAAAGTTCTGGATTTTTTTCCAGAACGGCGGAACTTTCAGCTGAATGCGGTTAGCATTGTGCTGACTATTTGTGACTCCACTATTCACAGGCGGAACGTTAGAAGTTTGTTCTTCGTTAGCCATAGTGTATAATGAATAGTTCAAGTAAGGAAAATTTTATGAAATAACTCAAGGGATATTCCTTAGCCGACACGAAAAACAAAATTTTGTTCTAGTGTCTAATGACCGAGTAGAGTTCGAAAGTTGAATGTCACCGTTTGCGGGAGCGAACTTATTGAACGTTAGGGTCACCAGTTGTGGGAAGCGTAGAAAAGGAAAGATGTTTTCAGCTTGAGTCCACAAGTGAGAATGCGTTTATTTCATATAAACAACTCGTATTTATACATCGACTGATCTTACGGACTAATGCGTTAACTTGTGTTAACTTTCAATGACAATAATATGTCACTCGATAATGAGTGCGTTCGTTATTTCTTGCGAACGAATTTAATGTTACATGTACAGGGTGCCACACTAGTTATGATTTCCTGAAATAGAATAGACAAGTTCTTGCAACTTGTTGAAGTCTCTTCCTTCAGTGAAAAGTTCTCCATAGATATAATTAAAACTTCACATGAAAGGTCGACTATGGGAAGGGATCTGATCTGGTGAAATGTCGGCATGTTTTGAGCTCGTACTAAGTCCCTCTTTCAATTCCAGGATAAATTTTTCGGGTACCCTTTTTTCCACCTTTTTTGCTTGAGAACCGTCGTACAACAAATCCTTCGACTTAAAGGCGGGATTTAAGCAGGGCGAAGGCCTATCGATCTTAAAATTGAATCTGGGATAAAAGCCATGTCAGTTAACTGAAGCAATTGAAAGCTTTTGCCGATCATACGCATTTACTAGGTAGGACTGTATTCAAAGTGAAGAGAAATCTTGTGGAATTGCACGAGGTCATGTGATAAAAGTGAGCAGAGTGACGAAGAAAGGCGGACCGAAGAAGTGGTAGGAGTGCGTATAACGGAAAATTTGCTGCCACGGACCGTAATGGATATTGTGGAGTCACCCAAAACTCGCTTAGGCTGATAAAAAAGTAACTATTTCCAACTCCCTCACGTACGAGTTTATGGTTTATACGAATGCACCAACTTGCATAAACTAAAGTGTTCATTTAGCTGAAACATATTTATAAATATGTATACATATTTATATTGCGCGATTAAAAGAAACGCTTTGTTATTTTTCTACAAGTCTTACTACAACATCAACAAGACACGACAACGTGAATTTGAATTGCTTTACTTAGACATTAAATTGACATTAAGTGTTATATATTTATAGCAACAACCATAATAAAATATGATCAGCAGCCATGCCCTTGTTTGGGAATTATAATTATCATTAATTAGTAAATTTGTATTTTCTTTTGTTTTAAGTATCCTTAATTGAGCTTTCCGCTTTATATTAATTATTCTCGGTTGATATGAAATGTTCAGATAGAAGCTTATGCGACAATGGTTGTCGTTTGTCGCGTATAAAAAATCAACGTTGTTATTCCTAAAGTTCGAATTATGCAAATTATGTTGTGTTCTGATCAAAATTTCGTATTTACATTCATGTTTGTCTTTGGATTGTAAACGCTTTTCTCTTATTCTCTTCAGAAAACATTGCTTTTCGCAATTTTATATTGACTCTTCGTCAAGTTAGATCAGAAATAAACTGTTGACGAGGCTCCTAGCATGAGTTGGTCTGAAGTTCTGATGATATTCTGCGTTAGAAACAAAAAAGAAGAAATCAATCACTATACAATGTGTATGCAAATTTTAAAAACTAGTATCCCCTAAATAATAAAAAATTTGTGAATATCGTCAAATGTTTTAGCATATAACATTTTGTTGCAACACCAAACTTCAAAGCTCAACCAAAAAAATTTTACCAAAATGTTCCTGTAACATAATTTGTATGCTTCGCAAATCGAATTATCTTTCATGGGATTGAATCTGGGCACTGTCGACCCGAGGGCCCGGCCGCCGAGCTGAGGCCGTTTAAGTGGTTTTTGGTCTTTTGTACATAACTCAATTAAATCTTTTCCGATTTTCATAAATTTGTTTTGTTTGAAAGATCTAGGCATGACCGACAATTTATATAAGAAACTTTTTTAAATTTGAGTCCTTGGACTTAGCTAGGGTACTAAAAACGAGTCTCTGCTAGGGCTCTATGTGTTTTTGTACATAACTCGAGCAAATCTTTTCCGATTTTCATAATTTTTTTGTTTGAAAGATATGGGCATGGCCGACAATTTATGGAAGACATTTTTTCAATTTTGAGTCTTTGGACTTAGCTAGGGCACTAAAACCGAGTCTATACAAGGCCATACGTGTTTTTTGTACATAACTCGAGTAAATCTATTCCGATTGTCGTAAACATTTCTTTGAAAGATCTGGGCATGACCGACAATTTGTAGAACAAACTTTTTTCATTTTGAGCTCTTCAACTTAGCTAGGGCATTAAAAACGAGTCTCTGCTAGGGCCCTACATTTTTTTTACATAACTCGAGTATAAATCTCTTCCGATCATCATCATCATCATCATCATCACACTTTATAGACCGTTTGTACCTTTCGTTGTGAGGTCTTTACTACTGATCATGGACCACCCTTCTCCATACCCCCCTATCCTGTGCCAAGGAGATGGTTTGTTCGCCTAGAGAAAGTCCCCTAACTTCTAAATCGGATTTAATTAAGTCTATAAACCTTCTCCTTGGCCTA
>CM055404.1:4177650-4218540 GCA_029228625.1 Pseudolycoriella hygida
CTTACATTTTATGGAAGAAATTTTTTTGATAAGATGCCCTTGGACCCACCCAGGACCCTGAAATTAGGCCCAACATGTTTTTGTTTACATAAATCGGTCAAATCCTAACCGATTTTGTTGATTCTTTTTCTATTTGGGAGGTAACCGTGTACCGAATTATATTCATAAACAAATTTGGGCCTGTGCTTGGGGCTCAAGTGGGACTCTGGTCGGTCCTAAGGTCGGCCCTAACCAAAAAAACATTTTTTTGTCACATATTGCAGAGCAGATTGAGGGAAGCATTTTTGTCTATGGAAGTATGTGACAGAGGCATTTCCTTATGGCCCTAGGTCGGTCCTAAAGTCGGCCCCTAACAAAAAAAATGTTTTTTGTGTTGTTGTAGAGAATATTGAGGCGAACATTTTTGTCTATTTGGAGATCAGTTTTGTACTTTCGGAAGGCCTTTCTTACACCGTTTCTTCGGACGGATTTTTCAATATTGCCCTCTCGGCAATTTCCAATACAATTTAATGTGGATGTAATTTCAAACACTTAAGAGTTAAGGCAATATTTACTGGAATACGTTCGAGCCTTTTCGTAACATCAACTCTGTTTGCCGCATCTGTTCTGATACGTACGGGTCCCTACATATGTTTTTGTAATGAATTGCAACGCTCGCATACCAAAAGAAACATTGCTGTCAAAGAAACAAAAATAACACTAGGAATAAGAAAATTTTATTGAATTAGTCAAAATACAAGGCAGTATAAGCTAACAACACATTGTGCGAGTAGCACTGCCCGTATAATATACGATGCTTGATACTCCATTTATCTTTACATCGGATATATCGCATACAGTAAATGTCATTTGCGGGAATAAGTTGGTGAGGCGTTTGATGTAGTTGCCAACCCTATATTTTTAGACTGGTACAACAAAGGAGTATCATAGGTTCAGTAAGGAAAAGATGTTCGTTCATTCTTGGAGACAATTTATTTAGTCAAAGTCGGTGACTTACAAAATAACAAAATTGATATAAAATTGCAGTATAAAAGTTGTAACATTGCAGTAAATATGTTGTAGAGTTGTTCTGTTTAGGTTGTATGAGTTGTATTTATGTTGTGTTTTCGTAGTATAGTGTTGTATAACTGTGAAGTTGTTGTGTGAGTTGTAATATCGATGTTGTTATTAACACTTGTATATCTCTTATACAGCACTCACCCAACACTGTTAAAACAATTGCCCAGCACGTAAATGTTGTGTTATTGTGTTATTGTTATTGTGTTATTATGTGTTGTTATGTGGCTACAGAAATTTCTCAGTAAAACTTCTAAGATGAGCAAAATCTGTCAAGGGGTTCGAAAACGCGTCCGAAAACATGGTTTTTCAATGGTCGGTGAAACGTTTTGGAACAAGTGTAGGAAAGTAGGTCAAAGAAGGGAATCTAATGAAAGAAAACGGAGGAGAATTTATAGATATCGGTTGATAGGTTCGGGTTCTAGGGTTCATAGAGTGGACCAAATTCTCGACAGTATGCGATAAAATGTTTTTTTTATTAATGAAAGCTCCTGAAATTTTAATGGATATTCTTCAAGTAGATCTTTACAGCGAACGTGAAGCCATGATTACGGCCACTCGACTAAGAAATGGGAGATGCAGGAAGAATCAAATGTACGGTTACTCAGTGATATTAATTAATAATGGAAACACAAATCCAGAACAGTTAATGTATGCAGATTAATGCAGTCCTCAACACATTTTCAGAAAAGCTATGAAGCTATAATCCCAGAAAGAAACTTCTGGGACGACGGAAGTCACTTTATGACGCAAATTTTAATGTTTATACAGATGGATCAAATGTTTCGATCAAGGCTTTGGAATTTATTCCGCAAATGGAATCCGAATCCCAAAACCACTAGATAATATGCAACCACTATGCATGCCGAAACATGCGCGATATCCGTAGTGTGTAAAGCTCTCATTGAGATGGACAGGAAAGACAGGAATGTAAATATACACTCAGATAGTCAAGCGGCTCCTAGATCGCTCAACAGTCACTGCTTCAAATCAAGGCTTGCACTTGAATGTGCGGAGCTTTTGAAAGCAGTACCTATGGACAACATCACTAAGTTATACTAGGTTCTGAGACATAGCGGCGTGCACGGTAATGAAATGGCCGACGAATTTCCTCGCAGGGCGCGAAACCAGCCGTAGAACTGGCATACGGTACTCAAAGATGTGTTATACATAATTTTTATAGAAGAAAGCACGAACAAATCTGACAAAATCTCAATTTTAAGTGGCCTAAACATAAGGAACACTAAATTTCTTCTCAATAAATCAAGAGACGATCTGAGGCTAATCATCGTCGCAATTACTCGTCACAGCAATCTCAACAAACATTTGAACAGAATGAACATTTCTAGTACAGCAACATGCATCGTGCAATGATGACGAGGAAACCCCGATGCATTTACCAACCACATGTCCAGTCCTTACTAAACAGATATACAAAACTCTTGGAAACTACGTCCTAACGGAGTTGCATATTAGGAACACCACATTAAGTTTAATTCTAAATTTCTTCAATTACGTAGAATTCTTAAAATATAAGAATTGAATACAAAAGAGGCTCATCCAAGAGGCCTGGCTGTAACATTGATTATATTATTAATTACCAATAAACGAAACTAACTTTATTGGTATTTACTTAAGCAGAAAATCCTCTGAATGCCGAATAAAGGGTTACACCAAAAATTTACACTTCTTGTACCCAAGAGGTCGCCAAAAATCGAAATCCAAACCGGTGCGGCCGATTTGGCGATGTCGTGTGTACAAGTAAGATGTGCAAATTTTTGATTGTAAACCGTTGAGGTGAACATTTCTGGTCATAAAACTTGTCAGATCGATAATCTGTACTTCGGGGAGGATTTCTGAAATTCACTTAAATAATCTCTGTGGGTCGTTTAGCTAAAAAGATCGAGATTATAAAAGATCTTGAATGTTAAAATTGCTTTGATAATAGAAAATCCTCGGGAACGTACGAGTCTTAGATTATGTTTATTTATGGATTCATCTTACCGCATAAAAAAGTGCCTTAGCTGAACAATTGCATTTCTTGAGCCCTTATTTCAATCGTTTCTTTGTCAAGAGTTCTCGTTTACATTTTTTTATATATTTATATACATTTCAAGTACACCTATTACCAGCGTTTTAATAATTAATAAAAGCAAATTGTACATTCTACTTAATTTAACAAAACAGAAAAAAAAACGAAGAAATGAAACAAAATGTTTTTTATTAAAACATTTTGAAATTGTATAAAAATTAATATTTGAAGCAAGAAAAACTGCTACAAGAAATGTACTTGAATTAATTGCTTTGCTATGCAAATTTTTAAAATAATTATTAATGCAAAATGCATAGGGAGCATTGTTTCTGTATTTTTTCTGTTGAGCGTTACTGGTATACGTTTGTTACAATGATTTCCTATGATGAAAGTAAGAAATTAAAATATTCTGTTTTACTCGGAGTAAAATAATATTTACAAATCCAACAAAACGTACCATTTTCAATTGTTGGTTTAAAAATTACAGTTTTGACAGAATCGCAGTTTTTAATAAAAACAATAGTTTTAACGTTCACAATAAAATCAACGTATTTATATATCTACCAATCCGTCGGTTTGGTCGAGTTCTTCATATTTTGTACAAAAAACGTGATTGCGATCCAAATAATTTAAGGCCTACGTACGTCGGTCGCGTCGCCTCCGTTCGCCACAAAGGATGAAAATGAATGTAATGGAATTTCGCTAAATTATTGATTAGGCCCTTACTTAATTGGAAATAACCCGAAAATCAATTTTGAAAAACCCGTCAGAATCAACGAACTGTGTAAAGAACCCTTTAGGTAAATGTTCCCCTCATTTTTCTCTACAACATAGCAAAAAAAAATTTTTTTGAGTTGGGCCGACCTTACCACCAACTTGGGACCCCACTCGAGCGCGCCGAATACAGTATGGCGATGACGATTGGGGCGATTTTAGTGGTAAACATGAGATTTGTGATAGTTTTCCTGAAAAAATTTTTGCCTGCGGCGCATTTCGAACAAAATGTTGATATTTTCTGTTCATTTAAAAACGCCCCTGAAAACGTTTGCCCCATATGCTTGGTATTTCAGTGCGTTGGTTTGCCCCATACGACCAAACAGAGATCTCTTACACATACTTGGTAAAAATGTTCTCCTCAATTTTCTCTACAATATGGCAAAGGAGGGAATAGAATTAAACTTATACACCAAAAGAAATTTAACTTTGCAGTCGTAGAACATTTTCTAGTAGAGAGATTCTTGAATTCTCAAAAAGTCAAACTTTTTCTTACATTTTCCTATAACCTTTAGTTAGTATAAAGAAATTTTAGCGAGACCTCAGAACTTATGTCAAAAATGTTTCGGTTAAATCATCAAGCAACACAACTGTGAGGAATTGATTTTCGCATAACCGGCAAAACAAAGATCTAGAAAAAAATGTTTCAACAGTAATAGATTTATGTTAATTAAATTAGTAAAAAAGACGAGACTTGACAGGCCAGTTTTAAATTATGCCATTTATTTAAAAAGTTTCCGACCGGTTTCGAGAGTCACGCTCTCATCTTCAGGGTATGGTAAAGAGAACCGGTCGGAAACATTTTAAATAAATGGCATAATTTAAAACTGGCCTGTCAAGTCTCGTCGTACTAATTTAATTAGCAAAATTGTGCCGTGTTCTGCGAAATCAATTCTAAGTTTAATTAATAGATTTATGAACACAAAAACAGCAGCTTTCCCTACTGTGGACATTACACTATTTTATAGCTGTTGACAAATATCGGGCAATATAATAGTTGCCTCTTGCGCATTCGGCTCGAATATGCAATCCCTATCAGTTAGGGTCTTAATTACGGTTTCGAAAGCTTGTTGTTTAAAAACACACTAATGAGCTAGGCTAACAGTAACATGTAATTTTTACTTTCGCAACTTAATCTACAATTACGCAAAGCACATAGCACAATGCTATAAAAATGATTTTCTAAACTTTATTCACTTTTTTGCACGAAAAGTAGATGTTTAGTTTTCACGTACCCAACCAAAACATTATCATCTATTGAATATAATTACGTTATGCAAAAATGTTCAGTCCATCATCCATAAAAATTGGTTGTCCACCTGAACGTATATGGCAACAGTGATTCAATCAATCGTATGAGTCTGTGACATCACCACACACAAACAGAAAAAGGCAATGGGAAATGCAAGCGAAAAAAAAAGAAAAAGCCAAACAACAGCAAATCGACAAAAAGATATGTCACCCAAACGGGGAGATATGCAAAAAACAAACCTTGTGTATTTTACATTTTTTTAAATTTATTTTATTTTTTTTTCCTACCCGAAGATAAATATATTTTTGTGAGAGTACATACCTATCTGAATAAGCAAACAATAGGAATCGGCTAAAAAATTGTATGCTGGAGGACGTAGAAGTAAATGCTGATTAATCGATTTTGTTAAATTGGATAGAAAATTATGGATGGATTTGTGAAAAGATGGGAGATCGATAAAATATGATTATGTCAAAGCCGACGTAGAGAAAGATCAGAAATACAAACGTACATTATTTAATATTAGGATTGTGAGGACATTCCGATTCAATTTAATGGTACGCACACCTTTTCTATATACTCTTATTCATTCTTTTCAAACAGAAAAATACATATTTCTCTCAACAAAGTTATTCTTTTTCAGTATTCTTGCACAGAATTCGATGCACCAAAAAACATAGACGTATTTTACAGCTTGATTGATAAATTGAGTTCTACTTCACACGTGTAATTTAAGATCTAGTACTACTTCACTGTGCTATTTCTGTTGTTGTGTTATGGACTAGAGGTGAGCAGGCCGTCACCGCACGGTAGAGAAAGAGCCTGGTACGGCCACAGGTACAGGGCAGGGAACGGCCGGTTTACAATATCGTCACACGATAGCATATTATAACACAAGGACTATAATCGCGTGATTATAATCGAATTTTAGTGAATGATTTGAGTGTTGTAGTGCAAGAATAATTCACGCACCGAGATGAAGTTAATTACCGAGAGCGTTAGCCCGATGTCTATTAAAGTCCTCGATAAGTTACAATTTTCATAAAAATTAGTCAAAAATATCCATGTCTTTCACATAAAAAGAAATTTTTCCTCTAAAATTATAAGTCGCAACAATGTACTTACATACACATATTTTTGGAATCTTAAAACTTTAAAGAATTTTCGAGAACCACTTTTTTAACTTTAACTTAATTTTTAAATTTTAACTTTAGCGATTTTTAAAAAAAAATGAGTTAAAGTTAACGTAATTTTTTTAGAATTAGTTTTGTGTGGAATTTTGTATAGGACAAGTTGGTTTATAGTTTCTTTTTTGAGACCCCAAAACTTTTACCAAAAATCTAATGTGATACGGGTCTAATCAAAACTTATCTGATGGTAGACCTACAAAAGTCGACTCATCAAGTCAAGTATGTACTATTCCATTCACTTTGAATTGATTATGTTTTTGATGACATGCGCAAATTTTCAAAAAGAATAAGAAATACAAGAAAACAACAAATTCACATTCTCAACACATTTAACCCTCAAAAAAAGTCGCACGAAAAAGAAAGATTTTTTTTTCATTTTACAAAAAAAAAAAAAAAAATGTAGCGAAAAAGAGTTATTTTTAGAAATGCGAATTCGAAGCAAATGCTTTCAACGAGTTCGCACCCAATTCGAATTTTTCTCTACAAGAAAAGCTCTCAGCATCGAGTTCGCACACATTTTCCAAAATTCACGCTATTTGCTTCAATTTATATAGTTGCAAAATTACTTCCTTTTGGCAGGAAACTCACGCGGCGCGATATTACTTTATAGTGAAATTAAATATAGTCAAAATAGGAATCTCGGGCCTATCTGCGATAAAGAACTCTGTCGTATTTCGACTCATCATTGCAAAAAATAAGTTATGCGATCTGTCATTCGTGTTCAAGGTGCAAGAGGTTCCGCGTTCAAGTAAAGTGTTGTGTTTCAGGGTGATCGCCAAAATGGTTCAATTTTTTTTATAAAATTTTTTCTTAAAATCGAAAAAAAGGTTTCTACTTCCAAGAAAACTTTCTTTGAAAGGGAAATGTGACGCAGGTCCTCGTCTCTTCTCTCAAAACACTTAATATCAATTTGGATGACGCTTGAAGCTTCCAAATGCAAATATTTTCACATTTGATTAAAAAATGCCAGCCAACGTAATAATTTTTCTGCGCAAAAATTTAACTACCAGCACTCCATACGTCTCGCAAAGCTCAATTTTTGGGGTGTGAAATCTGGAAGAATATAAAAACAATTGCATTAGGGGGTCGAACAGTGGTGACGCATTTTTTTAATCAAATGTAAAAATATTTCAAAAGACTTTTTTGCGTTTGAAAGCTTTAAGCGTCACGCCAATCGATATCAGGAAGAGTGAAGAAGGACTTGCGTCCTCTTAAAAATGATTTTTGTTGTGATAATATTACCTTCTACCTACAGCTAAGAGAAAATGTAAAACTACACTTTGACGTTTTCGTTCGTTTCGTGTGGAACCCATATTTTCAATGTAAAAAATCATACAAAAAAATACTCCACACGAAACCCACAAAATACAGGAGAGTGTAGTGGTTTATATTCTCTCAGCTGTGCCTGCTTTGCTACCTGCTACCTCCTTTATAATTTGAAATTAGTATGGGAGGGCGTGGACTGATAGTAAAAGTTTTACCGAAAAATATCGGAAACCGGGAGGTCAGCTGATCGACGAAAGAACGACGAAATTGCGAACTCGGCAAATAATTAAAAAACGTGTAAAGATTCGAAATCGGGGAGACATTTCTCGAATAAGTTTGATTCACTAATAATATATATCTATCCACTACAGAGCCATGCCTTAATAAAGAGAGTAGAAAAAAAGGGGGGAAAGGGGAATTTTTTGGGACTCTAGCGCTTTTAAAGGCCAAGATGTAAAAATAAAATTGGCTATATTTAAAAATTGCTGACTACGTTTGCTAAATAACTTGTGCACACAAAATTGTGGCATTTTCTTTAGTTATTAATATGATTGTCCCACTGTTCTAAGAGACTTCATGTTGGAAATCGCTAAGTCACTAACCGCATGGAAGTTGTTGATCTTAATATTGACTTTTGAATAGCTCTTTGGGTCTTTACTTAAAGGATTGCCCATTTCCTCCTTTCCCTTCAAATTCTCTAAAAATCCAGTCACTTTGTGGAAAAATAATTCCTACTTTTTTAAGACTTAGATGAAGATATAATATCGAGGAAATATTTTTTCGAGAACTTAATAATATGAGAACTAGTTAAACGTTTTTCAACGGCTTTGTGTGGTGCACAGCCATTAGGGTGGTCCAAAAATATTAGGTTGTTTTCGAAAAGACCGGGGCAGTAATTGGCTATGATTTGAATCGCTGAAACCAATTCCATATTGGTACTGGTACGATGTTGAATTCCGTAAGAGCCATTACTTACTTAACTTATATTGGATTTATTTTTTTCATTTTAGCATCTCATGTTCCATTTTCTTTTGATATTAACATGACAAGTTAAAGTTTTGGGCCAAACTTCTTTCTACGATTTCAATGACATGCCCAAATTGAATTATGAATTTATTTTTTCATAAATATGAAATAATTTGACATTTGACAGCTCCTAAATCTCTTTCCGTTGTATTACGGTATAAACTAGTGATGTAAACGGTGTGATAATGCAGTTTATAGCCAAATTATCTAAGTTACGTTGTAATGTCCAGCAAATGATTGTGTGAGTCAACAGTGAATCAACGAAAGGAAAAATGTTGGTCCTTGCTATGTTCCACTTAGCACCCTTCATTAATATTACACAGGGTGATATAATGTTACGTAACATTCCCGTAGCATACTGAGAAAAATTAATTACCGATAATTGTAGCTCGACAGAAGCTGCAAATGTTGTTTGTGAAGCTAATAATAGGGGTAAACCGAAAGCTCAAGCAACTTTTTACAACGTGTGCGATTGTAAAGTTGACAAGAAAATTGGAAATGTGCGGAATATGTGGATTGAATTGAGGTACACTTAAAGTCACTTCTTAAGTACTTATTCTTCCCACATGTAACTTTCAATCCCTGAATGAAGAGTACTTTTTTCCTGCCTGTCATTTTCGACCCTTGAATGAAAAGTCCTTTTTTACGAAAAAATTTTTTTTTTCACTACAACTGGGTGAGAAAGTATTTTTCATTCGAAAATAAAAAAGGACGATAAAAGTGGGAAAAACTAACGTATTTTACCCTTTCAATCTAGTGAGAAAATCTGGCGTTTTCATGTGAAATTTGAGTTAACGAGCGTGAGCTTTCAGGTTACCCCTAATAAGTGGACTTCGTAAATTTGTTGAAGAATTGGGCGCCCATTCTATTATTAAATTGTATGTTATTTACCATTGATATAACATCACATTAATTATTACCTATAATTTGAAAAAAACAATATCAACCCAGGACGAATAATTTATTTTTTATTATTTTACTTACGTGGTCCAACCGTAAACTTCCAACTCTTTTGAATGGAACACATGTGATACGTTTTCTATTTAAATATGTAAAAGAAACAATATCTTATTCAAACACATTTTGATGTCGTCAAGAATGGTGTGCCGGGGAAAATCTATTTCAATCACTATTTTATAATTTAATAATTACTGAGATAGGTAGGTCACGACACTTAATTTAATGGTTGAAAAAAAAAAAAATGTTAAAAATGTTAATGTAATTGACCTGTCATTAATTCTGAGTAACTTGTGAAAAGTATTATATTAACTAAACTAATAATTCTCACGATCGACGACGCAATGTTTACACGCTACTATTAATATTATGCAACAAGTTGCGAAGTGGGGGTTTTTTGCCACAAAAAGTGAAATTTTCAAACGAGCTGCAAAGCGATTTTGAAAATCACATTCGTGTAACAAAACCAAAAACACCACGTGTTGCGTACTACGTCCTATAGAAGTTCGTTGCGAAAACTAAACTAATGAAGAAAACATTCTTTCGAAAAGCCTTTAACAATTCTTCCATAATCTTCCAAGATGTTGAACAAATCTTAAGAGTCGGATTTTGTTTTGGACACCGTGTTCTCTAAATTAATTCCTTTTTGTAAAAAACACCTCCATTTTTTGAGAACACATAATCGTCGTGTTTTAAGTGAAATTAGTAATAAAAAACTCACGCTAAATATATTTCCATTTTTGTAATTTTTTTGCCTCTTTGCTGTAAAACGTAATCTCAAGTCTGAATAATAGAACTGGACATTGTTTTTAGATATATGATCTTTTTAATAAATGAATTGATTTTTTTTATTTATTTATTTATTTATCTTAACTAGCCTTACAATAACTTTTACAATGTGCATTCCCACTGTGCCTCGCACTGTGAAGGGAAGTAGCATCAAAGGAAATTAAGAAAGAATATTTACTTTCATCAATCTAGAAATCAACTGAAAAAAAAACACCCCAAAAATCTAACATTTTTTAGGATATAAAACAGTAATATATAAAAAAACCTGGCAAAGCGTGCCGAAATCAACAGAGAAATGGACAACTCCTCAATAGTAAATTCCAAATGTTAAGAATAATAACGTCATGATACAGAAAAACTTGTCAATGAATCCTTCATCAGTAAAGCAGTAATCAAAAGCCAGCAACGGGTGGGTGGATC
Organism: Pseudolycoriella hygida; assembly: GCA_029228625.1. Taxonomy (NCBI): domain Eukaryota; kingdom Metazoa; phylum Arthropoda; class Insecta; order Diptera; family Sciaridae; genus Pseudolycoriella; species Pseudolycoriella hygida. The sequence goes on from CM055404.1 coordinate 4,188,413, forward strand.
AACGATGGCAAGCATTAATTCTCCAAGATTCTATCATGCGTATTGTCTACTTTCCAAATTTAGATGTAATTGATGTGAATTTCAAAAATATATTCAATAGGAACATGCAAATACCGATTCACACAAACAATTAGATAATTCTTTATTCTTTTGACTATCCAGGATATTGATTCTCCGATATCCATTCTGTTAGTATTGATTTAAATCGCGTTGATGAAGCCCCTACATCTCCGCTGGTAACGCATTGTACATTATGCTACCCGCTATCGTGATCGCTCTCTCTCCCCTCTTTGTCCGATTCTTTCCCCTCACTAGCACTGGTCGTTTTCTTGTAGGATATCTGTGCACATTACGCTCAAATTCCACAGCGTTATGCGTTTTACTATTCAGAGCATTGTGAATGAAGCACCCTAGGTTAAGTTGGAATAACCCATTGACATTTAGCATACCCGGGCAGTGCTTACGGAAAAGATCAGCGGTCAGGTGAGTCTGTTTTAACTAGTACACGAGCCTCAAGCATTTCTTCTGCAGAATCTGACGCTGCTTTGAGCCACTAGCATTCGCACATCCCCAAACTCCAATGACATAATTCAGGTAGACTGTGCTTTATTTTAAAAAGAATACCACTAAGACATGCAAGTTTTTTGCATATACCAGATATATGCGGCCTCCATGACACTTTGTCATCCAAAGTCGCACCCAAGTATTTATATGTATGAACTACTTCTATGATTTCCCCATCAAGCTTCACGTGACCCAGATTCCCTTCGTTCACACTGTCCAATAGAAAGTGCAAAACTTTCATTTTTTTGGGATTTATTCCTAGGTAATCATTTATGAGTTTTAAGTCCATGTTAAGATTATTCTATCGCAACAACTTGCCGATTTCTCCCGTTTCGACGGCAGTTATCCTAAGAAAGTCAATTTTCCAGCTGCATTGGGAAGGAATCTGTTGGAAACAACTAAAGATATCAAGATCACTCTAGCCTTTCACCGCCACTGATCCCGAGGTTGAAACAGCATTTTTCTATACAAAATTCACTTAACATGGAAGTCGTGGGAAAGGGAAGAGCATGTGACTCTGTTTGTGATTATTTATGAAAACTGATAGTCTAATTTACTTTGCGTTAAAGGATGAGCATGCATATGTTTGTATATAAATGCTCAATTAACTGTACTGTGCATGAATTTTTTTCCTTAGCATAGCTTACGCTAGGTATTGGTTGACTGATTGACAACAAAATTTATTAGGAACTCGGGCTAGGAAAATTTTCAACTCATACTTTGAGTGAAAGCCATCATGGCACGTTTTTCACAAAAAATATCTTTTAATTGTCTTAGCATGCGAAAAAGTTGCCATGTTGGCCATTCACTAAAAAAATAAATTTCGGTGCTGAAAATAATAAGTGAAAAAGTGAAATTCGCGATTCGTTGCTATCGAACGGGGGTCAAATGTTTATTTTTTAGAAAGAGGAAAAAATTCCCGAAATGAAAACTATTCCCTAGATTTTTGCAAAAAGTTATCTTTGGTGTTCTTCGTTCAAAACAATATTCCGCATGCGATTTAAAAACCATTCCGGCAGATTCGTTTCAAAAAATCAACTGGGATGCACTCACACTCCTAATTTGGCTACACTTTCATAGATCTGCAGTCGCTTTTTACGAAAATGAGAATTTAAACGGAAAATGCGCTTTAATAGAATCACCAAGGACAGGATATATGCAACCTGTCAAACAGATCAAAACAGTAAAATTGCCATTTAAAATTTAATTCACATCCAAAATTGGTGCCACTATCAATGTGACGACGAAAAAGAAACGGAGATTCGCTAATAGTTGATTTGAAAAGTGAGATGAGATATTTCTACATTCAGGAAGTTAATTTGTTGTCCATTACATGGTGGCTCCCATTCCAGTGGATTATTATTAATTATGCAGTATTAATAAAGGTTCTCAAATTAAATACCTTGATGTTGTGCGTCTAACAAGTGTACCGGAATGAATGGAAAAATTAAACTCTAACGAACGCCACATGAAACTTACTATCAAAGCAGCGAAAATGTAAATGTAAAATGTAAATCGTTGCATCACAGGGTGATATGAAGAGAACACACGTTGAAATATGTTGTCGAGAGAAAATTTTATGTTAAAATATTGATGATAACGACGACGATGAGCGATGATGGGGTAATATCCTCTGCAATGTATACCATGTTTTAAACAACCAACAAAACTCAATCACCGAGTCTCTCTAATACATAATATTAGAAGTGCAAATTGCCAATCACTGTTTTCTCTGTACTGAGGTAAATTAATATTATTTTCCGGGTGTAGTTTGTTAATGTAGAATTCTCAATTTATGTGTTGTGGGTTTCGTAGGCTGGACTGCGTTAATTAGTTATTTTCGATTTCAGAATTTCAGTGTTTTGCTTTACGTACTTATAGCTAATTACTAATTGCAAAATTGTTGTCAAAATTAAAATTTAGCAAATGTTCAAAATGTATGTCATAGCAGTTTGTCATACCAGTAAGGTGATAATAGACCTTTATGATGGGGATAAGTTGGGAGATATAACTCATATATTTAGAACTATCGCAGTTAGAGAGTGGCTTCCAAAAACAAAGTTGTAGAAAATAACATCTTAGGGAACTCGTGTTTCAGGGTTTTGAGTAAAACTGCCTAATCCTCATATATGACCACATCTAGAATTGGGAAAAACAACTCATATCTCTAGAACTTTGACATGTTTATTAACGCTATGTTTTCACCTTTAACATTTTTCTGAACGATAAGTCTCGTGTAGTGGTCTGGATTTCCTCTTCAGTCAATAGAAGAGGTCCAGTAAGTCACGCTTCAATTCTTAAATTTTTAAATAAGCAGTTGAACGTAAGCAATTAAGGAATTCTGGAGGTTATGTCATGTGTTTTCTTGGTGAGCACTCACTGAAATTGTATGAATAATCATTTCAAAGCTCATTTGGATATACCAGAACCAGAATTTCATGTAACGTTTCATACAAAAACTGTGATTTTCTTAAAATTAGCACTCAGCGTACCAAATTTTTTTTATTGGAAGTCCGAAAATCATCTGTCATATTACAAAGCTAACTTGTAAAAGCTGATATTTTTGTGCATCTTACCAATGGTACTGAAGAGTTTCACTCTTACCTACACATGACTTTCGTCTGGATATCGCAATGTCGCAACGACGAGAGCTTTTATAAAATTATTTGTCTCTCACTGCAAGTCATTCACTTATTCATCCAATATTCTTTCATAATTCATTATTGCCGAAGAAGAAACAACCGATTTGTAACTCGATTCAGCCATGCAACGCAAATTTGTCGAAGCCGAATCCTATAACAAACTAGAGATGAGCGGGTCGACCATTTTTCGAAACCCGACCCGGACCGAACCCGACCCGATAAAATTTTTCTAAACCCGAAACCCGAACTGTTTCAAAACCCGACCCGGACCGAACCCGACCCGATAAAATTTTTCGAAACCCGAAACCCGAACTGTTTCAAAACCCGACCCGGACCGAGCCAGACACTCAAGTTTATAAATAGATAAATAGATAAATAGCTTGTAAAATGATACAACAACCCGACCCGGACCGAACCCGACCAGATCAAATTTTTCGAAACCCGAAACCCGAACTGTTTCCAAACCCGGCCCGGACCGAACCCGACCCGATTAAAATTTTCGAAACCCATGAACCCGAAAAAAACAATTCGGGTTCGGGTCGGGTTTTTTGAAGTTTCTATATCTCCATCATCTTCACCAGCTTCTCGTAAAAAACTCATTCGCTTCTTCGCCTTTTTTCACCATGGCACTATGGTACCAAATGTTGAAATTTTTTCATTTTTGTATGGATTTTTGAGAAAATTTCAGAATTCGGGCCCATAGTGCATGGGTTGAAAACGTTGATGAGAGTACAGTCGAAAAATTTTCACAGTACAATCGATCACTCGTTGGCAATGGAATGAGCATAGAGTAGTTTTTTGTTAGAAATATATTCTGAATCGATTGAAAATGTAAAGGTTTAATGACGATTATTTCAAGTTGTCAAGAAATTTCTCTACCGTTCCTTGGTTCCTAGTGTACCAACTCAAATGGCTTATTAACTTAAAGTGATCCTCTTCGAGGCAATTATCAATATAAATATATCTTAGTTTTCATTTTGACAATAACTTCCGTTTATTAATTGAAATTGAAAATCGACATTGATTGTAAATTTAAATTCTAACTAGAAAATCATTTATTCACAAACAATTCAAGTTACAAAGTACTTTTGTGTTGATTTATTTAACATGCATATTGCACTGAAACTAAATTATATGGAAAATCTAAACGAATATTTTATCAAAGTTTATACTTTACTCGAACGACTTCAGCCTTATTTAAAATGTGCATTTCGTATTCATGTATTAAAATGAGCCGACAGAAATGTGTAATTATTATTTTAAAATAAAAAAATTAAAGAGAAATCTCACCATTTTAATTTTGAAATTATTTAGTATACTCGTGTATGCTAACAAAGATAGGACACGTTCACAATCTACTCGACAAAAATTTGAATTTTCAATCACGTTGACAATCAATGATATATATATATATTCATATTATGGATCATCACTGCTGATATCGATAAACGGATTTCAGTTCCAGGTGCCATCAAGATATTTTAGCATACACCTTTTCAGGCATAAGAGCCGTCAAAAAAACGGCGGAGGCGGCTAGCAGACAATTTGTTTTTGTTGCTGGCGAAGGGTAAAAGTTAAGGTAAAAGTTTCAAAAAGAATTTTACTCAAAAAGCTTTAAAAGTGTAAATTAACAACGAACTTTGAAGAACGGAAAATCGTGAAAATTTTTTATTTAATTTTCGATTTATAAACATAAGCAAAGAGCCGTACGAGAAACAAAGCTTGATCGCAATCGTTGGATAAATGTTCATTTTGAATTAAAATCTGGCTCGCTTTGCAAGGCTGCTTCTGCGTAATATATTTTATTCGGTGGACGTTGACATAATTGAGGTTTGTACTTTCCAAAAGGTCAACCAACCATTTCAACGTTCCTTTCGCGTTCTAGATTATCTAGCGATAGAGTGAAGTCAAAGAAGTTGGTTCCCTAGGTGAAGCTGGTTGAAGCTAGCTTGGTGCAGTCAGGTGCGGAAGAGATGGCTGCAAAAAAGTCAAACAATAACAAGGCTCCAGGACCAGATGAAATCCCCAATGTAGCTCTGAAGAAGGTTGATATTTGTGGTCCTAATACCAAAACCAAGGAAACCGCCAGACAAGCCATCATCATATAGACCTGTATGCTTGTTGGATGGATTGGGAAAAATGCTGGAAGTCGCGATTCTGAATAGACTACGAAAATACACAGAGGGCGAGCAGGGACTGTCAGACGAACAATTCGGATTTCGAAAAGGAAGATCGGACAAGGCGCGAAAGCAAAGAATACGAGGTAGCCGCTTCTGTGCTGTAACGACGATAGACGTCAGCAATGACCTTAATGGCGCAAGCTAGATGAAGATAGCAAAGGCGTTGCATGTCATGAGAGTCCCCGATTACCTCTGCAGGATGCTGAAAAGCGACGATTACAAAGGTACGATACTACTGAAGGGAAAAAGACAGTAGACATCACAACTTGAGTACCACAGGGATTCATATTAGGACCAACGCTGTGGAATGTAATGTATGACACAGCGGTGTGGCTGAAACTGCCAAGATGCGCTAAGACGATTGCTTTTGCCGACGACTTGATCCTAACGGTGTCCGTAACGTCGAAGACGATGGTCGAGATAGTTACGATGAAGACGCTAGAAACTGTCGAAAACTGGATGACAACGGCAAAACTGAAGCTGAAGCCCACCAGAAAACCGAGAAATGCAAAAAAACCGAGCGGATCGTAATGAACATCGACGGGGAAGAAATCGCATGCACTCGCCAAACAAAGCAACTTCGAGTTATGCTGGACGACCGCAGAAAGTTTAATAGCCATGTGGACTAAACGTGCGAAAAGGCAATGAAAGCCACTGCAGCACTGGCCAGAATAATGCCAAACGGCTTTGGACCGCGCAGCTGCAAAAGGAGGCTCCTAGCAAGCGTCACCCTATCGGTATTGCGCTACGCCGCACCAGCGTGGATACATGCGCTAGATACGAAGAGGAACCGTAGGAGGCTCAATAGAGCCCGAAGGCTGGCGAGCATAAGAGTAGCAAGTGCATATCGAACGATATCCCTAGAAGCGGTATGTATCATAGCCGGGACGATACCAATATTCACAACGCTGACGGAAGACAGCGAATATCATAGAAAACAGTTCGGACGCAATTTAGAGCCGAATCACTGAGACAGTGGCAGCAAGAGTGGGACTCTACGGATAAGGGAACTTGGACCCATAGACTTATACCAAACGTAACGACATGGATACAGACAAGACGTGGAGAGGTTAACTTCCAACTGACACAGTTTCTTTCGGGCCACGGGTGCTTCAGGAAATACATGCAAAGGTTTGGATTCACGGAGTCACCTTTCTGAAAGACATGCGAGAGAAAAGAAGAGACTACGGAGCACGTAGTATTTGTCTGCCCCCGTTTCGAACAAGAGCGAGGTGAGCTGATGACGGTGATTAGCACAGAGGTAAATGCTGAAAACATAATATCGGAGATGTGCCGCGATGAGGTGTGGAAAGTAGTGGATAATGTAGTAGCAAAAAAAATGGGGAAGCTGCAAAGTGTATGGAGAGACGATCAATTACGACTGACAGTTGATCTGAGAGAGTAGGTTCGAAAGCACAGTCCCTCCCCGAAGTAATGCTGTGAGGCATAGCATGGAGAGTAAGGAAGGAGGTTTTAATTACCAATTGAAGAGTGGAATCCAACACTACCTTGTTCCAGGAGGACCGGGTGTCTATGAAGATTTTCTCACCCTCTTTTTGTGCGATCCATTGAAAGGCCATTGAGTGTTGAGTGCCCGGCATATTTATCGAAAATGGGGTGTTTCCAGTACACCGCCATCTATGGTTGACTAGTGGGAGTAGCATCAACGATTTTCTCCATCGAATTCTTTGGATGACGTATTGACAAAAGTTCGTGGTCTTTGTTGGCCATTGGTGTGTATACAGAATCATCAAATGCTTGTGACGACCGACACAAATAATTTTTTTTATCCTGATACTTTTTTCGTTACTCCACAGTAACTACCCAATTTATGAAGCTTGGGTCAAACAACAACATAAACAAACCACATGATTCAAATATCATTCAAAAATCTGTCGCAATTTTCCTTGATCCAGATATCAAACCGAAATTTATTTGAAATTCGAAAATAATTATTTGGGCTATTCCATAAATAATATTGGTAGGTCATGTAATCCAATTAACGATGTAATTACAAAACCCTTGTGTCCTTCGTATGCTACTTCAGTATTTATAAACGGAAATGAAACTATTGGAACGTCCATCAAATTCACTGAATGTACTTGGATCTCCAACTGTAAATATTTTGTACTATAAAATATATCTAACGTTATATCTACTATTGCCTCTAACAATCTACAAATTTTCAAACATTGTCTTCTTATATCTATTTTGCCTGTCCATGGATATAGAATAATATAAATAGACATTCTCCCATTTGTTTCATATCAAATGATAACCCACTGTTTCGAGAATAGAGGCAAACATTTTCCGTTCACGCAGAGTCGTATCCAGGATCAATATAGTCTGATAACTCCTAAGGAGACAAATTCATCGAACGATTTTCTATAAAAACATGCTACACGTCCACCCGATTTTGTCTGTTTGTAATTTTTTTCTTTCCCAACTACGGACCCCTTTACATCATTATATTATGTATGTTTACAGGCAGATTCCACGATGTACGTACGAGCCCTGCTAACAATGTTGCTCATGTTTCTCGGACGATTTTATGCTACATTCTATGTGGAAGTTCGAGTAATTTGATTAATTTATTGTCAAATTGGTTTAATGTGGTTGTTCTAGGGGGGTATATTTTCGTTGCATATTCCCATTGAGCCCTAGTTCCAACTTATGAGTATTTGAAGATTATTCCCATTTTTCTAGATCATCGCAACTGAATTGAAGTTGAAAGGGTGTAAGTCATAATAATTTGTGTACTTTCACCCTATCTCACCACTGGCGTTGTAAGCAGATTGCGGAATCAACTCAAACTTGTAGTTTCAAAATCTCATGCTTTCATAATTGGCTGGCAGTGTAATCAGTGGAATTTCGACCAAGAAGTTGGTGGATATTTCGTTTTGGGGACTGCCTGTCTGAAAGATAATCGAAAACATATGCAAGGGACCCGTACTCATCAGAACAGATGTTGCAAAAACACTCGAAGTAAACTTAAAAAAATATTGCCCTGACCCTTGAGTATAAGAAATTAGATTGAATTACCCTTCAGGAAAAAAATGATTTTGAAAATCGGTCAAGGTTTACTCGAGTTATCATGTTGGCAAACGGACGGACAGACGGATAAAATATTTTTGCAGATTCGCCTTCTAAGAACCATGATCGGTGCTCCCCACCACAGTCTCCCCTTCAAATCGATTGATTACAAACGTCGTGGTAAACGCAGTAGACCCTTCGTTAGACCCCAACAGACTTCATTTTTCGTACGAGTTTAAAAACGATTTTGGGATTGCAAGCGGGCAATTTTAGGCAATTGGCCAGGCCTAAATGGGTTTTTTTTGTAGATTAGGCCAATGAACACTAGGGTGTTTCTCAAATTTTTAACTTTTTTGAGAAATTTGAGGCTTTTGTGTCTTAATTATAGTTTATTCGAAACCTTCAACCGCGCAAAATATCTTTTTATCAAAAAAATGAAGTTTTGATGTCTTGGAGGCATAACCATAACGTTTATACCCATTACGCAAAATCCATGAAGTTCAATAGTTGAAAAAAACTTCAAAATTTGAGAAACAACCTAATGAACACCCAACATTTTATGAAGGACACTTTTTTGTTAGCCCCTTAGTTTTAGCTAATAGTTAAAAAGAAAATGTTATGCGGATGTTCAGTTGGCTATGTTGAAGACAGTTTTACTCCAAATTGACTCTTATCTAAAATCAAAAAAACAAACAAATAGAACCTCCAAATGAAATGTTAAGTGACTGAGTCTAAATGTTACTTCTTTCCTTTGAAACAAGATTTCATGAAGCTTTCTTACGGAACAATGAGAGAGATGTAACCTTGGATGCAATATGATTTTAAGTTCAATAAACCGAAACCGAAATAAGTTCCATTTTACAAAATAATTTCGGTTGAATTGCATGGCATGGCATCCAATAAACTTCGTATTGGGTTTCATAAATATAATTTCCATTTTATTATTTTCATTTGCAATATCAATAAAATACATTGTATAAAATTAAATGAAAATATAAAAATATTTTTTAAGCGATGTTTATCTAAATTGAAGGAAACTTTTTATTCCTTTTTCCTAAGCAACAAACATGTATTATAAAATAAATTGTTGCATTTTATATTTTATTCACATTTTATTACTCTGTTTGACTTACCTAGTTACTTATAATAAATTGTTTGTGTAAAAGTTGTTTTTGCGTTATTGCCAACGCAAGTACAGAAAAATGTTATTAAATTTTTAGAGAATTGGTTGGGTAAATGATATCATTTTAAAAAAATTGACTTATTTAAAAACTATTTAAACACTCTTTACTTTGAATAAAGTCGACGCCGCACTAAAAGCGTGAATTAACTAAAAGCGTGAACGGCCCGTAACCAGTATGAATTGCCGGAGGGGGCGAAACTCGTAAGAATTCAGTCCCGTATAAAAAAGACATAATCTGCAAGGGGGTTAGGGGCCGACTTTAAAAGAGAGCAATGTGATGATCATTTCTATACATTGCGAGAGGAGCGAGCGAAATTTGGTTTTCCTAGTGAACAACTTGAGTCGCAGGCGAAATTTGTTTTAAAATTGAAATCCTAAAATACGTCTTTTTGTGATTGAATTGAGAATTCAAAAGATCCCGCCCTACCTTTTTCGTACTTTAGAATAATATTTTTCTTGTTCATTCTAAAATTCTAAAGTTCGACTGAAAATCGCATGGGGAAGGGGCAAGGGATTGGCCAGCGGGCCAAGAACAATATGGCGCAAGATTTTCGTCAACAACATTTTACATGTTCGCATTATCGACGGACGAGCACGATGTTATACGTTCGGCGCACGATATTGCACGTTCTCGTATTTGAGAAAGAAGTTTTAAGCGATGTCCCGCCGAAAATTTGTCATAACATGCATATGTGTATTGAGCACCCCACGGAAGTTATTCATTACATGTATGTTTAGGGCCGCCACCGGAAACTCCTCATTACTTGTATATGGCTAATTCCATCGGTACCGTCACCTGGGTAACGAATTTCATCTCTTTCACTTTTTCAATGTGACTCATATTAACATGAGACGAAACACAGGTGACATGGTAGCGACAATGTATGGGTTACCGATGGAATTAGCCATATCTACATGTAATGAAACGGTTTCGGATGGAACACCGATTAAAACAGTTTACAGTGGGGGTTGCTTACTAAGTCATCCATTGGTATTCGTCGTAGTTATTCTCTTATAAACAAGAAGTGCATACGATGTGCATTTTACATTCTCTAGGGTTTGGAATGTGCATTTTACATTTTATATAATTAGTACATGCATGTTTTGGTGATGGAAATTGACGCTTGTAATTGACCGATGTGATAGTGTAGTTCCAATATGAGGACAATGTAAAAAAAGAAAAACAATGGCTTACCATTGAGTGTCCTTGCTGCCAAATATATAACTTCAGGTAATATGGGGTCTGAGCAGCGATCATCAGAATAGAATAAATTTGTTTTCTAAATATCAAGAAATATACGAAAATGTGTTCAAATGTCAGTTTTGGTCAGCTTACGTGTAAGAAGTATGCACAGTATGTTCTATAATCACTCTGTCTTGAAAATAACCAAACATCCACTTTTGTATGACATACTGTAACGGTCAAGAACATCAACTATCTATGCCGAAAATTACTCTTTCCTTAGTTTACTCATACATAATAAATTAAACATAAAAATATACAGATGCCCATACCTGAAAGCTTTATCATTTTATTCGTTTGTATATTTGCATGAGGAAGAAAATCCGAAACATGTAACGAATTTTTTTCTATGTGAAATAACGTGCTGCCGGCGAGTGTCATTAAAAAAATGTGTAAGAAAATCATTTTATTATGTACTTGAATGACCAGTTCGTTCAAGCGAGATACAAGTTAATTTAATTGAATATCAAAGTGACGATTCTTATTATGAAAATGATGACGTTTATTGCGCATGAAAACCATAATTTCATGCAAATAAAACTGTCTACAATATTAACTACACGGTTTTATGTTCAATGTTCGGATGCAACATTGTACGGCGAAATTCGACATTGAAATAAAGAAAAGATCGATTTAACAAAAAAAGCTGGTGAGGAATGAACTTTGATGAAATAAAAATTGCCAAGTTGTCGGCCCTAATTTCAGCGTAGAATAAAAGCATACAAAAACCTCTTAAAAGGTATAGTGCGACGCAGTCCGTAAGTCCGCTTCCAAAATTAATATGATATCGCTTGAGGTAACGCTATCGCTGATGATACACAAAAATTTGTTTGAATGGAATCTTGTGTTCAAAGTTTTATTTTCTGAAAAAATCATCAAGCTTTTTAGACCCGTACGAAGAACGAAGTTCTTCGAAAAGGGGTCTTATGCGTTTACCGCGACGTTTGTAACCAGTCGAATTTCGACCCGGGAGTAGGGGGGGGGGGCAGCACCGTTCATGGTCCTTAGATGACGAATCAGCAATAAAAAAAATGTCCGTCCGTCCATCCGTCTGTCAACACGATAACTCGAGTAAAACTCAACAAATTTTCAAAAACTTTTTTTTCCCTAAAAATTAATCAAAAAATCTTATATGGGATTGAATCTGGGCACTGTCGGCCCAAGGGCCCCCGAGCTAGGGTCGTTTAAGTGATTTTTGGTCTTTTGTACATAACTCGAGTAAATCTTTTCTGATTTTCAAAATTTTTTTTTGTTTGAAAGACCTGGGCATAGCCAACAATTTCAATTTATGAAAAAAACTTTTTTGAATTTGAGTCCTTGGACTTAGCTAGGGCACTAAAATCGAGTCTCTGCTAGGGCTCTATGTGTTTTTTGTACATAACTCGAGTAAATTTTTTCCGATTTTCATAAATTTTCAGGCATGACCGACAGTTTATAAAAGAAACTTTTTCCTGTGCTTAGGGCTCAAGTGGGCCATGTCGGTCCTAAGGTCGGCCCTAGCCAAAAAAATTTTTTTTTGCTATATTGCAAAGGAAATTGAGGGAAACAGTTTTGGCTATGGAATTGTGTGTCCGAGGCCTCTATTTAGGGCCCTAGGTCGGTACTAAGGTCGACCCTAGCCCAAAAAATGTTTTTTGCTATGTTGCAGAGAAAATTGAGTACGGGTCTAATAATTAATTTTCGACTCGGCGGATACGAGCTAAACAAAATGCCAGCACGTAGTTTAGGATCACAGGACTACTCTTAAGTAATTCATTAGCTAATCTGGCAAATATTTCTCGAGATATAAGAGTCTATGTGTGAAATTCGTCTTTTATATGCTTAAATGTGTTACGTTATCTACTATTGTAATAGTGATAAAAAGTGTGAATCTTTTTCGGGAGAAAATATGAATTTTCGCCTAACAAATGTGAAAAGTTTAATTCATAACTCGGGCAAAAATAGAAAATTCTTAAATCTTGAAGTTTGTGGCCCTAGCAGAGAAAATTGCAATTTGAGTAAAGTTTCTGGCCCTCGCAGAGAAAATGCGTGTAAAAACTGAAAGTGTCTCCGAAAAAATTTTCCCCGAAAAAAAAATTTTTTCCGAAAAAATTTTTATCAGAAAAAATTTTCCCCGAAGAAAAATTTTTTTTTGGAAAAAAATTTTCTCAGCAAATTTTTTCATGATTTTCCAGAGTTTTCACGAAAAAGTTTGTTGAATATAGTTACTTCTGTATTTTCTGAGAGCTAATTTTCTCACAATTTTCTCCCAAAAAAACGAATAAATCTCGAAATAGTCACGATAGTAACGAAAATTTAGCAGTGTAGAGGCTGTTCATAAATAACGTCCACGTTTTTCGAAAATTTTTGACTCCCTTCCTCCCTCCGTTGCTTTTCATATATTTGCAGAACCCCCTCTCCCCTTCCTTGGCTAATGAAAATAAGGAAAAAGTAGTATGTTTTATAACGAGTGATGAAAAGTTGAATTTTTTGGGACTAGTCGTCAGCTTGTCCTAGCGAGGCGAAGCCGAACACTTGATTTCGGCCGAAAAAGTATATTGTAAAATTTCTTTTTCGGACGCATACAGCGACCGCATTAGTATATTGTTCATCGTGTTGCACAAAGTGGATTTTTGTAGCATCGGAGTTCTAAGGAATATTAACACTTGAAATTTGTCTTGAAATTTCATTGTATGTCTAGACCAAAAAAAATCCATATTTTAATGCTACCTGCGATAAAGGAATCTGTCGTATTTCGGTACATCTGACACAGTATAAACATCGGTAACGAAAGGATCTTTAAGAAGAATCCATGTGACCAAAAAGCTCTCAAAAAATTGCGGAACTAGTAAATAAAAATGATCTAGCCTCTGACCCGGGCGGGTTGCAACGGCGGATTATTGTTATTATTAAGTTGTACGGCATAATTCCCGCTATTCGGTACAATGTGCGAATAGTCTCTACCTTTAGAAAAGTGCGCAGTGTTCACGAATTTAGCTGATTGTCCCTCTCCCACGTAGTTTTCCTTGTAGCTCGGAAGAACTTTACCTCTTCTAAGCACATGCTTATTATTTGAACGACTATTTTGCCTCTGCGGAATGCTCGTATGGGTCGATTCAGGCGAATGCTACGGAAATATGAAATGTATAAATTGTGTTGAATAAGATACATGATTTGTCCATTGCATTGTTCTAGATAACGAACTGAATCAAACTAAATAAGACAATGTTATGCTCGAAGAATTGCACTCACCCAATTCATGATAAATATAATAAATCAACAAGCAGACAAAAAAAATTGGGCGCCAGTAAAAATTAAAACTTGAAATCCAATATAACTCGGAGCTTATATTCATTGCATCCCAGAACAGTTTCACATTTATTTTAAAACAAAATGCAGAACATTTTCAAAATATTTTTCTTGATATTGAAAAATACATATTTTTTGATTGCACCCGTGTACGAACAATTTATCAAGATTTATTATCAAAAACAGTTTTTTACTCGTTCGGTTCTAGGTGAACTAAAATATTGAACAAGTTGGTATACACACCGATTAGTTTTACTGGCATACATAAACATAAACCAATAAATTTGTTATTTTATGAAAAAAGGTACAACGAATATAAAATAATAAAAAAAAAAAGAAAAGTAATATAAAAATATTGTTATTTTTCTAGTAAAAGTTTTCCAATAAATTTAGAGAGATTTAAAGAAATATTTTATATCCAACTTATAATAAATCGCTTCTTTTTAATTCTTCAGAAAAACCCGGATGTCTTCAAACGCACGTGTTCCACTACTTTTTCAACAGTTCGTTTGGACAATTTTGGACAAACTCTGACCATTATAATTTTTTTTTTTTTGAAAAAATAAAGACAAAGTTGCAGGCGCGTCGACTTCCGGGGGTCGTTATGTGCAAATTCACCCAATTAAAAAAATTTATTGGGTGCAACGCAAAATTCTCGTCACTAAAACTAAATTTTTCGAATGATGAATTGCATTTTATTGTCTTCTATCTTCTAGATGACATGGAAAAAGAGTGTCTATGACTGCTGTCATAGACGTCGTTAAAAAACCATCAAAACGTTACAATGCAATAAATTAAGCGTATCTGTACAAATGTCCAAATGTCCAAATCTGTACAAATGTCCAAAGCAAAAAATCAAAAAACGTCAAAAAGCGACATAGATAAGAAAAAATCAAGTTCAATAAACAAAAAACAACAAATAGTTAAGATCGAGTAAATCGAAGTAAAAAATATCAACAAAAAAATCTAACAAATAGTTAAGATCGAGTAAATCTAAGTCAAAATCAATTCGGATCGTAATAAACGGCACATATAAAATTATAGAAGGGGAAATAAAAAATTCAAAGAGGCAGATAAAATCTCGTAACAGGGAAATACATTTTGATGTTTGCGATTTTGAATTGAATATCTAATAATTATCTAAATAATAATTTCTTATATCAAGCTACTCAATTTTCAAAAACAATTTAAAAACGAACTAACTTAACTTGTTTCAGGATCGTGTTAATGTCTCCGTCAATGTGAAATATAACCATCAATTATCGAATTAACGGTGACCATCTACCAATAAACGTTACGGTCTAAGGTCGCCAATGTTGTAGGCGTCAACGCACTCTGTGCAGTGAGAATAACTAAGTGGACGTACATTAGGTTTAATTAATCGTTGTGCAGCTCTTCTCTTGTCCTTGTTTATTTGATTTCTCTAAGATTTTTGGAAAATGGGAGAAATCAGCGAAATTACGAAAACAGAAGAACTGCACCATGCACTTTTGGGAATTGTAGTTGCGTCGTTTTCAACAACCGCTCTTTGTTGCCGTAATACCTTTAACTGCCGATTTTGTTCAAAGGCGGTAACATTGTTTCAGAATGATGCGTCTAAATTAACAATTGCATTTAGATCAGATCTTCTCCATACTCCACCATGATGCATGTTGATTGTGCATTGGTTTTTCGAAGATCAATGACACCTTTTCACATTATATCTCTGCAATAGACCTGTCCAAAATCCTAAGTTGTCGAAAAGTTGTAGGCTTAGCCCGGAAAACGGTGCCAAATGTTCCCCTGAGAAAAAGGCGATTTAGGGAGTGCTCAAATCGAAAAACTGAAAAAAATCACTCCCTAAATCGCCTTTTTGGGCCTCAACCCCATAGAAACTTTTTCTCAGGGGAACATTTGGCACCGTTTTCCGGACTAAGCCTACAACTTTTCGACAAATTTATTTTCCCATACATTTTTGGACAGGTCTACTCTGCAAGTAAAGTATAGAAACTGCTTATTTTGGTATCAAATGATAGATATCGTTCTCAAATCGCTCCTGCTGCTTGACTGTCAGCTATTGTAACTTAATTTTGCCATGTCATACCCAAGGCCACACCATTATGGTGTCCTGTAGTGAGTTTTAGCTGTATTTCATTTTCGAATTTTGTTCTTGTTGAGTCCTTCGGTACTCCGTTTTATCAAACAAATTTTATGTGAGCTAAACCCAAATTAAATATTGAATTGAAAACTAATGACGCGGTGGAAAAAACATCAAAAATAAAGAACTTTTGATAATTTTTTTTCCATCCCTTTTCCCTTTTCATAATATAACGACCGTGGTCATACACACTCATTATTTAATCGAAAGAATAATAAAAAATATGTGTTTTAATGAATTTTTTATCGTACTTTTCAATTCTGCTGCTTTGTAATTTACAAAAAGTTTGTTTTCTACCATACCATGAATTATGTATATTGCATGGGATACAGTTTTTATTCTCTTTTTCTTTTTATTATATATTTTTAATTTTTTTTATTAATATAATCGAGTTTTTCCATCTACAAAATATATAAAATATATATGTTTATTGTGTAAAAGTTGAAAATGTATTATTTATGAAACAAAAATTTTTATTGGGGTGCGGGCTAAAACAAAGTGTGTGTATTCATAAAAATATAAATGATTAATGACAATAATATCAAACGTCGTGGGATGTGAATATTTTTTTCTATATTTATTTCTAACTTCGTGTAAAAACACGAAAAAAAAATATAAATTAATAATTTTGCACAACCGCAGTTTGCATACGGTAAGGTTGGTTAGGTACTTCACCTTCATTCTGTTCATATTTTCACTCTCATTAGGAATCAGTTTAGCGCAAGAAAAGCTTCCCTCAACGAATTAAGTGTGTTCAAGTCAGCTGAATTTCATAATGCTAAATTCAGAACGTTTTTATCTTTTTCCACCTATTCCCATCTTTGATCCATCTACTTCCATCTTCGGACCGTCTATTTCCATCGTCGATTCATCTGTATCCATGGCTGATTCATCTGTTTCCATTTTGGATCCATCTGTACCCATCTTCTTTTCATCGAGTGTTGAACGGAAAAAGGTGAAACGTCCACTCCACCAAGGACAAGGATTTTTGAGAAATTTTTTAGGAACTTTGACAAGTTCTTGAGCTTTGAACTTTGAAATTTAACAACAGAGCGGTAAGATGTTATACAATATGCTTCAAACTTACGACTTTGTTATTCAACATCCTGACGATCACACTCACTTTCCTCACTGCGGTTCAACCCCTTCAACAATTGACTTCGCCCTTACAAATAGCCAACTTGTTTTCTCTCATGTGTACATTCTGGAAGGGAAGCCTCCTAGTGACCACAACCCAGTGGTTTTCCACGTTGAAGGAACTCCTGCTGAAAAAATGCCTGATGCAAGACCAAATTATAAGAAAGACGATTGGGGAAAATACGCCGCCTCTGTCGAAAATCAGCTAAAATTTACCAAATCATCTGCCTCAAGCGAGTTGGAAGTCCATATTCTTATAATGGAATTCGTTAATGCCATGCGTACCGCCGAAGCGTCAGCTGTACCTATTGAAAGACGAAAAAACAACAACGCTGCAATGACATCGACCTTAAACCTTTTTACAAATCTCTAGTTAACGCTCAGAATAAAGAAATTAAGAAACAAATCAAACGGGACTTCAATATGAGATGGAACAGTACACTCAAAATTGTTAAGCCGGGAGACAACAAGCTATGGGGATTAACGAGGAAAATGATGAACAAAAATTGTAACCAAATAGAAATCCTCGAAGAAGGTGGAGTGTACAGTACAACGGATGAACAAATTGCGGAAACACTGGCCGACCAATTTGTAAAGAATCACACATTAACGGTAACCAGCCACCATTCTATCGACAATCAGGTAGAGAAAGTGGTCCGTATAATTCACTATATCCAACCGTTATCAATTAATACTTCAGCTCAACATGTTAAAGAATCGGATGTGCAGCGGCTAATTTCAAGGCTGAAGATCAAAAAGGCGCCAGGTCTTGACGGCATTACGAATATTCTGATTAAGCGGTTGCCCGACTCAGCAAAAAAACTATTAACAAAAATCATAAACTCATGTATCGATCTGTGTTATTTTCCGAGACATTACAAAATCGCTAAAATCACCCCAGTTTTGAAGTTGTCAAAGGATCCGAAGTGCACGGCAAAGTACCGACTTCTGAGTTTGCTGGGAAAAATTTTCGAAAGACTAATTTATTCTAGCTTAAGCGATATTGCCGCCGAAAAATGCAGCATTAACCCCAAGCAATTTGGCTTCCGGGAAGGTCACTCCACTACGCATCAAATCAAACGCTTAGTAAACATTATCAAAACCAATAAACTCAGAAAAAAGTCCACCGATATGGTACTGTTAGACATCGAAAAAGCTTTTGATTCCGTATGGCATGAAGGAGTAATTTTCAAACTGCACAAACTTGGATATCCTGTAGTTATAATTAAGCTAATTGTATCATTTTTGAGAGACCGAAGCTTCACTGTCAATGTAAATGGTAAACAATCTTCGCATAAAATCATTCCAGCGGGTCTTCCCCAAGGATCTGTGATATCGCCTCTATTGTACGCCTTATTCACATCGAATCTAAAACTCCCCGCAAAATGTGATGCCGGATATTATGCCGATGACACAGCCGTGATCACATCTGCAAAGCATTCGAATACTGTCATCAAATTGCTAGCACATGCTCTCGCGCGAATCGACAAATATATCAAGAAGTGGAGAATAAAAGTCAACAGCGAGAAAACCCAAGCGATTCTTTTCAAATATAATCAATCAAGATAACGAATCCCGACGCAAACATTAGTGTTCAATGGATCAACCATCGACTTGAAATTCGAAGTTAAGTATTTAGGTGTGTCAATAGATCACAAGCTAAACTTCAGCAGGCACATAGACACCTGTAGAACGAAAGCACTGGATTGTTTCAAGGCTATCTACCTGCTTCTTAGCAGGAAATCTAAATTGTCGACGTTCAATAAGATTACATTATATAAAGCTATCATACGGCCCAAGATCGCTTACGCATCGCCGGTGTGGAGTGCAGCAGCAGTATCGAACATATACAAGCTGCAGCTAACTTAAAATAAAATATTAAAATGTATAAATGGAGTACCACCAAGGTTCCAAACGAAAAAGTTGCACGAGATGTCAAAAATCGACCGTATCACCGATACCATTCGCAAACTCACCGATGACTTTCTTCGTTTATGTTCCACATCTGATCACCATGAACCGAAGCGCTTTCATTGGCTCCGATGTTTATTGCTGTGGTTTTTATACTTGTTCCCCGTACTTCTCCCAAAACCCTCTCATACATTTGTTTAGTTCCCCCTTCTTGATTTAACGTTAAAAAAAATTATAAGAAGATTTTCTATTAGCCACTTTTGCCTCGTAATGAAACCTCTTCTCGTGTTATATTAACATGACATCAAATTTTCTGAACACATGCTGTAATTTAGTTAAATCAGTTCGCTGTAAAATCTGACTCGATTAATCCCGACAAAGTACTCTCTAAGTAATGTAAAAATTATTTGTGTAAATAAAGGCTGTAAATATAAAAAAAAACTTTGAACTTTATTTCAGAAATTTTTTTTTGAGAAATTGATTGCTCAAAATAGTCTCTGCACTCAACTCAATGGCAAAAATTCCATTTTTTTCACGAAATTCTGATCAGCCTATACCAACATTTTTGGCCTGAATTCGAATTTTTTTTATAATCTAGTTCCGTCTAAATCTAACTGCATTAAAATAGTTTTTCCATTTCGTGCATGGCATCTGTCTCATGTTTAACATAAATATTAAATTGTCCAAGGCCTTATAATGTCGCCTGAGGTAAAGGGTTGACGAAATGTCACGAACAAGTTCAGTATGTAGATATAGTGTATGATATTTATTATTATTCATTATATAGAACTGAATTTCTTATCAAATTTTGGAACGTGAATTTTTGGGCACTAGCCCTATAAATAGCTAAGCACTGCAGTGTCTGCATGAGACGGAAATTTGTTTGTTCTCTATTCGTGACGTGTGCTAAAAAAATTAGTTGCAATGTAACGAACAACAATTTCTGCACTTGATGACCAAACAAAACAAAATGAATATACAAACAAAAAGTCATTTACATTTGCATCACATCACATTGCTGGTGACCGTACTCAGCTTCTATCAGAACTACCGATGTTCGATCCCCGGTGTCCCCGGTGTTGTTGAGAAGTGTGCAGAACGACCTTTTTTCCAAACCCGATAAAAAACTAAAACAATTGATTCAGATTGATTCGGGTTCGAGTTTCGGAGGGGGGGGGGCGCTCACCTCTAGTGTTATTCATTCACTTCGCTTGTGATCTTCTGCAGCGCCTGTAAATAAAATTTAGAAACAGCACCAAGAGGAAAGAAGCACCAGCGTGGATTAGGGACCATCCATAAATTACGTATGCTTTTGTCAGTGCTGTCATCAGATTTAAATCAACAATAACTTGAAAAATATTTACTTTTGAGACATCAAATATACCCCCATTTAGGGGGGTAGTATGGGGGGGGGGGTCGGTCATACATTTGACGTCTCAAAAGTGAATATTTTCCAAGTTATTGTTGATTTAAATCTGATGACAGCACTGAAAAAAGCGTACGTAATTTATGGATGGTCCCTTATAATTATTTTCGTATGGATTATTGTTCCTCGCAATCGTACATAATAGTTAAAAAAACATTGAAACTTATCAAACATAAAGCACAAAAAAAATTTCAAAACCAAACTCAAGTTCACAAACGTAATGTTTTAAGCCAATCGAGAGCGCCCTCTGTTAAATTATTGATGTCTTCAATATTGCCTTTGTAAGAGTAAGAGTAGATGTTGCATCGTCTGGTGAGCTTCCCACATGGGCACTTCGCATGGCTAGTATTGTTTTTGTGTCGATCGAAGTCAAAAATTGGGCTCGCTACGTTCGACTCTAGCCACATTCTTTTTCATTTTATCGCGGGATCGAAGCCTTTGGTGTGCAAATTTCTCGCTGTGTTAGTCGATGGTCGATGTTGACCAATGACTGTCTGGATGTCGTGATCAAGAACTTAAAAGCCTAGAATAGTTTATGAACATATCACAATAAAACCCCTCCTGCTACGCAACCAGGACTCGGGCGGTCGTCGGAAAAATTTGAGAATCAATTTTTATTTGCATTGTGTTATGTCTACATAGACTGTTATTTAACAAAAAATCTAGTTTTCTGGACTATCATCAATATTCAAGGTAATGTCGCGGTTCATATGCATTAATGCTAGCCCGTTGATCCTTTCTACTTTCGTTGGTGACCGTTTCCCTGACTTCATTCGTGTAAGCTCTGCAAAAATTCTTTCTGCTGCAGCAATACTCACTGGCCAAGCTGAAAGATTCGATAAACATTCATAAGTTTTCTGAATCGGGAATTACAAAAAATCAATTTTATAAGCCTTCGTAATCAAAATTCTTCAGGATTTATAAGTCTGGGGAGATCGGTTGTATTGTAATCCGGGTTTTAGGGAATTTTCTTAGGAGTTGAAATGCGTTAAACCAAATACTTTCTTTCAATATCGAAAAAATAAATTTTTTTCTTGTAAGGTGATTTATTTCTCTACTTTAAAATCAATTTGAATTCACAAAGAAAAATTATTTCATGTTTTTGTATTTTTGATAAATAAAAGAATGGAAGAAAAATATATATTACAATCAAGACAGCTACCGTTTACATAAGGCAACAAGACTAAAGAATAATGTTTTGTGTTGTTTGGAGTATATTTATTGTTTTACAATTTATGAAAATTATAACTTGTGTAGAAACTACTTTGAATAAATATATATGAAGAATATTGACGGTGGCGACCCATAGGTCCCTCAATCTGGCTACATGAATTACGAGAAAATACATTTTATGGCTTTGAAGAGATTTGATTGTTGTTTGTATTATATAAATCGATTCGCTTGGTTTGTTTATGTTTCGATATTTTATAAATAGTTTATTCTGTGGGAGATCGCACACAATGAAACACGAAAAACGTGTCTTTTCTGTTGTGAATAGTGTGTATGCAATGATACATAATTGAAATGCTTTATGGCCAAGAAAATTTCAATTTCATTATTCATCATGAATTATTAACTCTTCGGTGTTCCAAAACAATTTAATTTGGACTTTAGAAGTTTGACCCATCATTAAATACTTACCGATCGTCTGTCGTATTCAGTAAATGAATGTTACTCTTCAAACTTTGAGTGAAACTTATGATTATAATTTTATTAACAAATCCTGTGGTTATGTAAATAAGAAACTTTCCATAAACAAAGCCACGGGAAGTTATTAAACATAATTTCTTACATGAAAGATTGCATAACATTCGAGTGTGTGGTGTAAACATAGAAAATGTGACTGATAAAGGTGTGTTAGGCTCAACGCGACTAAAATGACGAAGAAAGCCGTCCACTTCCGCGCCATAGTCACTTAACCCAGTCAGTGTGGGGGTGATAACATTAAGTATATATTTGGTATTCATCCAGCAACACCGCGCTGTAAGCTTCGGAGAGAGCTTTAGTAGCGGTGTTACCACTTCTGAATGAATTCTATCTTAGATATTAGAATTTTGCATTGTTCTGTTTACTAAGTCATCTGGAGATAGGTAAAATGTATCTACTTTATTGGACCCGTACGAAGTACTTACTACTTACTACAAACAATTTTATTGTAACATGGGGTAGATCGAGGTGGGAGGGGGGATGCATCTATTATCGTCTAAATATGACGAATCAGCAATAAAAAAAAGGCCGCTGCTATTCGCAGGCACTGCGAATAGTTTTTCTTGGAGACAAAATATGAACGCTTCTGGAGAAACGATCGAATCATCGAAACATTTCTACAAAATCCCATTGTGCCACACGGTATCGAATGCATCGAATGCTTACTCGGTGTCGAAAGGGCTTCTTTCGAAGTAAGTTTAGGTGCCATATTGCTGTCACTTTGTAGTAAACTACACAATATTTACAATGAAAGTGCGCGATAATTCATCGCCATGGCGACGACATTACGGCGCGATTTTTTCATCTTAAAAATAAAGCCTAAAACTATCTCCAGTAGACAAAAACATGATAGAGTTATAGGACACTGTAAATTTATGTTCAAATCATGCTGACAGGTTGTATGATGAATAGTGACAGAAGTCGTCGTCTTTATTTAAAAACTGAGATTTAAAGTAAAACAAATACACATTAAAAATGTTAACTTACTAAGCTGCCCCTGCAGAAAATTTGTGACCGACAAAGTGAAAAACAGATAAACTTTTGACTTTTATAACAATTAATAATAAAATTAAGTCAAAAAGAGGATTTAGAAGCACCATACGGTAAATAAATAAATTAAAAGCACTGTAGCCTTCTTTTGGACTTATATTTGTAGGGCTTATTTGGGATGTGTAAGGTTCAGATATTGCGCCAAAATAATTTTTTTTGGAATAAATGGAATTTAAATAAAGTGAGTGACCCTTCGTCCTTTTATATTCCATCTTACTTTCAGCTTGTTGTATACTAGCAACCGTTATAGTGCATGATGGACGTAACGAAAGTGTGTGTTCTGTAAAAAGAATTATGTCAATAATAAATATGGTTGTGTATTTGCTTGTCATTTGTAGCTCAATTACATTAAAACTACCGCAAGTATCGTGGTACACACAACTTAAAACAGATAATATTAATTTTATTTCAGAATATTTAATTGAAAGCATTAAATGTCAATTTAGATTTATTAATAATTAATTTTATAATTATTTATAAACATGAAAGCATTGGTCGGAATATGTAATTACTACATTGAATTTATATTTGTATATAGTAGGAGGTTGTCTAAAATATACCCACAAATGCGGCATACAATTCAACAAACGGTAGAAAAAAATTAATAGTAAAATAATTCTATATATTTTATTTACCTTGTTTATTTGAGAACTTAAATAATTAATTATTGTTATACTGTCGAACTGGAATGCAATTAATGATTTTTATTTTATTGACATTAATCACAAGTAATTTGTTATAATTAAATAATAGTTCGAAACGTCAAAGCCGTTTAAATAAAGGAAGCACTACATTGGAAAAGCGTATTCTGTTTTCTGTCGAAAAACTTCATTAGGTTGAAAGCGCACGAGAATCTGCAGCACACGTTTTCAATTTTTCGCTTCCTAGCGTTATACTACTTTACACGACGCAATTTTCAAAACTGTCATTTGATCATACGTATTTTTATATCGCAAAATTGAATTGCTGATACTGTCAATGAAATGGAAGACCAACACATATTTTCTGCAACTCAATGTCGAAATACGACAATTTTCAATACTGCTTTGAGTGCTGAGAAGGTCAACTTTTCCGCACTCAGATTTGAGTGAGCATGGAAAAGTTTTTCAGCACTCAAATTTGAGTGCGGAAAAGTTTTTCAGCATTCAAATTTGAGTGCGGCAAATGAAAAGTTTCTCAGTACTCAAATTTGAGTGCGGAAAAGTTTTTCAGCACTCAATTTAAATTGACATTAAAAATGCAATGAAAAGGAAATTGTGATCGAAATAGAAATTTTATTGTTTGGTTTTGTCTATTTCGGCATTGAATTGCAGATAACGTTGTTCCTACCTCGTTTTGTAACTAGATTTTTTCAGCACACGTCCTAAATAGTGTCCTTAAAAACCCTATTTACAAAACTAGGTAGGAAAATTACTATTGCAGCAACTCGTGCGTTTTCAGGATTATGAAATACGTCAACGTTGAAGCATCATACATCATCCATCGGTATACATCTCATCACCTGATCACGAAATTTGTTATACTTTGAGAGAAGCTAATGTCGCACTAAATGCGTCATTCTACTTTGAGCACAATTTATACGAGTATATTGTAATTATTTAACAACTCAATGGGGCAATGGTTTAAAGATTACAAAACCGATTATCGATTTCGTTCGAAACAGCTGGTTGAATTTGTTCAAAAAGATTTGACAGCTCTTACCGTTAAGAGACATTCTTGAAAGCGGTCGGTATCAACACTTTTATTGCGGCGTCACGTCGACTTACTCCAAAGTATGGAAAATTTCATGACGATGCTGCAATAAACGCGCTCCTTGTATGCATCACAGATGACGTTAGGCCTATTTACGTCAGGTAGTGGTATTTTCAGTAAAATTTCCACTCAAAATTTGCAAACTTTATGCAGCTCCTTGTGATAATTGGTGTTGTTTATTTAGGTTATTTATAGAAATCGATATAAATACTTCGCGAGAGTTCGAAAAACTGGCAAAAGCGACGAAATGTAAATGACTTCAAAAGAGTTTTAGGAACGATTGTGTGCAAAGCTAATTGTTTTAATTTAATTTGTTTGTTTGTTTCCTTTGAGAACTTATTAACAGAATCTGAAACCATAGTTAATAAACTTAGATCTTACCGGTAATATTACTTTGCCCGAAATGATGAAAGATGAAAGTTAGCCTGAGCTTTAAAGGCGATAAGGAACTGTTCATCACGAAAATCAAGTTTATTTTAGATTAAAAGAAGTGACTTCACATAATCTTTTTTTATAGTTTCACCTGACCACTGACCAGTTCTCATGCAAAAAATCAAATAAATTAACTGGTTATTTGAAGGCAATGCCGAAATTTGCATACAAAAGTTTGACGGTGCCTACAACAAGCTCAGTAATATTGGCTGGTGTAACGACTCTCTATTCTAATAGCACTGAATTATAAATTAACACGCTTTATTCGCTAGGATTATTCAATTCAATGTAAATAATAGTTTCACTGTAACTTAATTTTTTTTATTTATTAAAAGCTAAAAGTGATTTGTTTATAAATAAAATATTTCGCTTAGCGACTCGTTATGTGGGACGGTTCCCAAAATGCTAGCTGCATTACCTCTCTGAATTTCTACCCCAATTCTTTGGATCAAGAATGATTTAGAGCGAGCTGACTGGAGACTTAAACCAAATCTAGGAAAGACTGTACATTGCTTGTTCCATCTCAACAACCGCCAAGCAAATCGGAAATCAGACCTGAAGATGAACGGAGTAACAGTGGAATATGTGGCAAATCCACTCTACCTCGGCGTCGTATTCGACCGAAGCCTCACATATCGAGCCAATGCAGAACGCATTAAATCTAAATTGAAGTCTCGAGTGAACGTAGTACAAAAAATGACCGGTTCTACATAGGGATGCTTAGCGAAAACACTTAAAATAACTACTCAAGCAATGATCTTGCCTGTGGCCGAGTACTGTGCCCCTGTTTGGATGAACAGCTGCCATGTCAATAAAATCGACACACAAATCAACTGCGCATTAAGAATTGTAACCGGCACAGTGAATCCAACAGAAGTAGAATGGCTTTGTATGCTTAGCAACCTGCCACAACCCCACATTCGTAGACAAGAGGCTGCCCTGCGAGAATGCAGAAAAATCGAGGCAAACAACGAGCTACCACTGCACATCGACGTGGAATCAGCCCCTTTTGGAAGTTCTATCAAGAGAGAAACAATCTAATCGATCTAAAATCCAGATCGATAGAATGGTGGCAACATTCAACAGTGGCAAACAAAGAACTCATCGACGATTCCACCTCAGAAGTCAAAGGGTTTGAGCTACCCAGACGAACATGGCTCAGAATTAATAGATTTCGCACTGGACAAGGATGTTGTGTTTTCCTAATGCGCAGATGGGAATTCGCTGAGTATCCACTGCAGACAATGGCACACATCCTAAGTCATTGCGTAATTCATCGTTTTTCCGGAAACTTGACCGAAATTCGTATGATAAGCGTATGACATAAGGCAGTGCAATAAGTAATGTAAATGTAATTAATTTCTTAAGTTTAAATGTGTTTGTAAATAATTGGAAAATTTCCTAAGGTCATTTGAATAAATAAAAGAGCGAGCGTCACCTGAAGTCGAAATTAAAAGTTTTCCCGGTTCATCAACCAAGCGACGCGCCGCCGGGCGACGGGTTTCGACTGCAAAGACAACGAATTCATGGTTGATCATGACGGTTTTGTATTTAGCGATTTTTTTCTTCTCTGCGAAATTTGCTGCAGCTGCTACTTTTTTTGAAGACTGTAGCACGTATGACGGTGCCAGTGTGTCGATACACGTCGCAACCCAAACTAGCGAGCGTCCATTGCGTCATGGAAAAATTGTCATACCGTCGGCTTTTTTTCCGTCTTCGCGCACCAGACCTGGTGGTAATTGATGAGAACCCGGCTGTACTGAGAGCATGTTTCAGTATTTCGTTCAGTGCTACATGTCGGCCATATCTTCCTGCACTTTTGTTGCATGACAAATCATGAATCGCGTTTGTATTCATTGTTGTTCCACATTGACACTCAAATTGCTTACAGATTGTGCCGCCGATTCTCAATGAAATTGCAATGCGCAGTGACGTACTGTCAAGAAGTGTACCCAGATTTTTCGAAGGCAATGCGTTGGGCCGACTCTGGTCGGGATAAAGCAAGAGGACGAGCAACGTAAAATTAATATGCGCAACCCCTTATAACTAAAATACCTTTACGTTGGGTGGTGTGAAACGACTTTAATACATTTTTTGAAAAATGTTGAGAAGGTCCAATTTGATTATGAACATCACACTCTCCCCTTGTCAATCAAAATTATTTCCAAATAAATGTACCAATGTTTGTTTGCTAAACGAATATGGCTTTCGTCCAATATTTCTCTTTCCAACCTAAAAGCTTCATCGAACGTCGTTTAAAACGGAACGCTCTAATCGGATGACACAATCGTCTGAAGGGTGAATATAATTAAAACCGCAAGTTTAACACGCACCAAAAACCTTCCACTTGCACTTACTGTGCTTCACTCCAAAATACAATAAAATTCGATTCTCCAATTTGCTTCTCGATGTTGGCTTTAAGACGTTCTTGCATGGACTGAACAAGCGTTTCGCTCGTGGTACGACAACCGTCGATTAGGTCAATCGGTAAAATTTACTATCGTACGTTCAACACGCCACCACCTGCTTTTCAAAGTCTACCGGGTTAATTCAAAATTGCTTAAATCTAATCTAGTGAACTGGGTTACAATGGGACTCGTCCTCGGACTCGTCCTTATAACTGATCTGGTTAAACACTCAATGGCTCATTCTTTGCAAGAATTGAACAAATGTAAGGAACGGAATGGAGTAAGCAGAGGAAAATATATAAAAAATTCATGCAAGAAAGAGAGGCATAAAAGTATCACTTCAGCCACAAAAATATTAGAGTTATCGCCTGGAAATTACTATCATAACGTTCAAACAGTCATTAGGCCAAGCGCGTTGTTTTTAACAAAGGATACTTTATCATTACAGTATTATCTGCAAACTGAAAGGTCCAATATTCCAAACGAAACCAATGAGATGCCCATGTTACCTCATACCATTTCTACCAAGTTGCGTTGTATAAATAACAAGAAAAAACAAGTACAATTTCTAATTAAACATTTATTAATTTTTTATTGAAGAATAGAAATTGATTCTAAGAATTTTTAGGAAATAAAAATAATTTATGCTCATGCGCTCGGTAAATGAAAATAATTGTTTAATATTTACTCACTTGCATCAACATAGCAAAGAAAGAAAGTCTTTCACAATTACTGAAATGTTTGTGAGTTCGCATCATAATTGATTTAAAATTACGTTTGCTTTATATTTATTGTTTTTTATGTAACAGCTCTAAGAAATACAACTCTATTAATTAAAAAATCTATATTTTTGCAATTAAAAATATGTAAATGTTTCTATAATTTGCTACATCTGGTGGTAGGATGGTCTAGCTGGCACTGTTTTGTATTATTTACATCCTTGTTTATCCAGTTCGCGGATCGTTGTGCTTATAAGAGCACATAAATTATTTTTGCAATTAAAAAAATGATAAATGAAATAAAGTCAACTAGAGCAAAAATAATTACTTGATGAATTTATAAGAAAAATGTTAGTTTAAAGAATATGATTAGAATGTTCGCAATAAATTCTTGAAAAATCTTAGAGACTTACGTCAGCCGAAAAGAACATCTAAATAACATTTTATCATTCCACGACTTCAAATCTTATTCTTCTATGCTATGTGAATATAGGTATTCTAGGGGATCAGTGACTTCACAAATCAACTGTGATTATTCAAGATGTGTGCATATTGCACATTAGTCAGATTTTTATTTTTCCGAACCTAGTTTTTAAATTTCACTCAAAATATTTTATTGATACAAAAAGTTCAAAAATTTTTTTTTTTAATTTTTAAAAACATTGAGAGATTACGAAAAATCGGAACAGTGAATTTCGATTTTCCTATTCTAAGAAATACGCCTTTGACATAAAGTCTTCAAAAGTATTTTTTTATGAAAGTCCAGTCCAATTCATTACCTTTTAGTAATGTAAGTTAAACTTTTCGTCCTTTTTGTCGCTTAACATTCACTTACTCTAAGAGTTGCCAAAATTGCAAATTTTCTCATAAAACATTGACTAAAGCGTCGTTGGAACAGTGAGAGTAAATGAACAGTTCCTCTGTTTGCGTAATTTTTTTTTGTTGTAAGACTTGAGTCACTGTTCTGTACTACTAAGAGGCTAAGATATTTTGCAACTCATAATCGAAATTCGATGAAATTCGATATAGCTAGCAGTGCGTATATATATATATATATATATATATATATATATATATATATATATATATATATATATATATATATATATATATATATATATATATATATATATATACATATATGTGTTATAATTTGATACTCTTTCAAGATTTTTTAACAGCGTAGTCACCTTGTGCTGGTAGACGTCAAATACGAATGTAGAAAGTTCTTTGAGTTTTGTATCTGAAATTCTTACCATTAATTTACGTAAAGACGAATCTATTCCAATGTTACGAAATGAAACGAAAATATTAAT
>CM055404.1:4228641-4248990 GCA_029228625.1 Pseudolycoriella hygida
GGGTACAGTAAAACCGGACGAATTCGGACCAAGGTGTGACCCTTATTAGAAATATGAGGAAGTTGAAAGGTAAAAGATGTAGTAGTCAAATCCCCTATTCAGCTTCCCGGACGCTTCAATTTTACAAAGGAGTCAAGACGCATCTTTATTTTGAGGGGATAATTTCGGAGTTATGTCTTCTACGGTTCCGATTTGAGACCAAAGTTTGCGGTAGTTGTAAGTTGTACGTATTTGCTCGCTTATCAATTATTTCATCCCTCAGTTTCACCGTTAGTCATTACAATGTTTGAGATAGGTGCGCTGACGCAAACGATGACGTAAACATAAGTCGAAAAGTAATATCGGCGCACGGGTACACTGTAGACGTGAACTGTAAATTTATATTTTATTTGTTTACTTATTTCACCTCAACTAACTAATAAAATAACAAGGTATCCTTCATTTCCTCTCCAATAACTTCCAGCGTGGACACCTGTCAAAGCATTGTTCCTACTCGGTGCTAGACCGTTATAAAAATGCCCAATCCACCCATATTTACAAAACATTACATATAAAATTTTTCCACTGGCATGATGCTAGGGAGACTTTTATTCATGGTGGCAATGAGCTAAAATTGTGCACTTTATAAGGGGGAGGTGAGGTTGAGAAAGGAGAAGTAATAAAACTTGTAAATTGAACAAATACATTCACAATATATACAAAATGTACACATAAGTATTGTGTACGAATATATAAACGTAGAAGTAATATATTATTTCTGTTAGCATAGAACTGAGTTTTGCTTCCAATAATTTATTGTAGCTTTGTAATTAAAATTTTTTTTCTGAAGTGTGCAAATAATAAACAAAATGAAATGGTCGAGGGAGCGGAACGTTATACAATTTTACCAATAATACGTCTGTAGCGAAAATATATTTGTATTAATATTTATATTTATGGACGTATAGTTCAACTGTTGGTATTTCTGAATTCGTATTACTGAATTAACAATGATGCAATCATTTCTCCGATCTGTTTATCCTTAGCTGGGAATGCGGTCCGTGAGCTGACTTTCTGCAAGATTGGAGTTCATATCAAATTCAGAAAAAATCGCTCAACGCACCAAGAAAATTTAATGTATTATTTATTTTACGAGTCAAAACATATATTTGAAAGCACTTATGTACAATATGTTGCATGTTGATGGTTGGTAAATGCGTTTTCCGAGTCGCTTGCTACGAGGTAATGGAACATTTACCGAGCAGAAACATGTAAAAAAACAGACATTGTATTTCACACTATTATTGACATCAAAAACA
This sequence comes from Pseudolycoriella hygida, assembly GCA_029228625.1. NCBI lineage: Eukaryota > Metazoa > Arthropoda > Insecta > Diptera > Sciaridae > Pseudolycoriella > Pseudolycoriella hygida. The sequence goes on from CM055404.1 coordinate 4,229,940, forward strand.
ACCTAATGATCACTAAACACGCTGACTGCAGAGTGTCGAGATACTAGCAGGTTATCATGCCTCAAGCACCCCTTCTTGTGCAACATTTTGGACTTTACAAAACTTTGTAGTTTCTCATGCCTCTGTTAAATAAGTCAATTTTGAGGGTGACAGAACAAAATATATCTTAAAGCAATGTTTTTATTTAAGCGAAAAAAAATACTGCTCACAATGGCGCAGCCAGTAAAAAAACGATCTTTTCAACAACAAATTACAATAAATAAATTTCATCTACTCTACTTTTCCCTAATGTTGCCAGGATGCATGCCGCATTGCCTCTTTGAATAGCAACTGAAATCTTCTGTAATAGGAAATCTTTCGAGCGTGATTCCCCAGAAGCTGTCCTTATCAATGACCCTAATTTGCCTATAAATTTCTTCGTTTCTGGGCCCATACAACCTAGAGTTTCGAAAGCAACAGGAGTTAATAAATAATTCTCTTTTAAACGAATATAATGATTATGCTTACATCTTTCCGCTTTATCGGCTATTGAACGCGCTTTCTTGGAAGATTCATTGACATAAGAAGGAGCTAACGTGTCTCGAACAGTCACGTCCCAGAGAAGAGACTTTCCATGAAATATAGTAAATAGTACAGATTTTGCGAGAAATATTTTCAAAGTGCACGATAGACGTTTAGAAAGCATTCTAACAATTTCAATCCCACTCTCGTGCACGAAATTGCAATGCGAAAAAATGTGGATGTGAAATTAAAAATTTTCAGTGAAAATTGAGCATCGATTTATTAGTTTTGTTCGCATCATATGTCCGAGTGATGATTCTTCTTCGATAGTGAAAAAGTCGCCACAGGGATAGAGAAGATAATCAAGGCGGAGCAGAAATAAAAACTTATTCGACCCTTTAAATTAAGGAATTAAAGACAAGCAAATGGGATAGAAATGGATGGAGTTCGATGAAATCTTATGAAATACAAGGGGAGATGTTTTAGAGACGGACTCCCAATTACATTATAGGTAACTGTTAGTGGTATCCATGATCATGTTATAAAGAACAAAATACACTTCCTTAATGAATACTTTCGAGTATATATTAGTAATTTCAAAAATCATATTAAATGGATTAAGTTGATTAAGTTGCGTGTTTGCATCCACCTCAGAAGCAATCAAGACGAAGAAAAAAACAATGTTATTGGAAATAGTTCATATAATAATCTGTTACAAGATTATATATTTTATATCAGTTCAATCATCAGCAGTTCGATCAGTAGGATAGAAATAATATAGTAACACCGGCCCCTTGGCGCAGAACAGAACCTTGAGACGAGACGAGTTTTTGTCGAAAAAAGTATAATTCATATGTAAATCGATACTCAATAATTTTTCTTTAATAAAATTATACGAATGTTCGTTTGTTGAATGCGTGTGTTTTCATGTAACTTTTTTCATATTTTTTTTTTCCTTTTTCCATTTTAAATTATTACATATAATGAAAAACACAAACCACGACAAAAACATAACGAAAAAGTTTATTTTCGCTTGGAATTTATTTTTATTAAAGAATCAGAAAAATATAATTAAATGCTGCTCGACAAAATATATTTAAAAACGAAACGTATAGTAGGGATACTATAAATTAACAGTCATAAATAAATGCAATATTATACTCCTTATCTGTTATTACGTGTTCTTTTTACCCATATATGTAGTCATATAATAAACATACATAATTCTTTTGATATTATTTGCTGCAGATTATTTAATAATAAATGTTCAGTCGATTTGAATGAAGAGTTCTTGGATTTCTTTGTAAACGAAACGCAGTAATTTTTTTGTTTCATTTCGGAGTAAAACTTTTGTTTTGATGCAAGGAAATTAAAGCATTGACATATCAATTACCAATTGTCGGAAACAAATCATATTTTTGACTTGAAACAACTTGCCAGCCTTCGAGCCACCACCGCACCGTTCGTGGAACTAACTTATAAAACGAACACAAAATATTTCTAGTGACTGCTTAACCGGATCAGTTAGGGAGCATTCACATTATGACGACTGCATTTAATGGGGGAGCAATGAAGAGGGGCACAGAAGACTACTCTTTTCATTTGACGGAGCCATAAATGAGGAACTTATTGGGAGAATAATAACAGAGCACAGGATAGTATGGGTTATTAACTCATTCTCTCCCCTAAAATCACCAGGCATTGAGAACATCAATGTTGAATCTCGAACAAGGAGTATTTCCACCTTACAAAGAAAGGACAATCAAAGTAACACGAATCATTTCAATTGAATAAAAATAGTCATGGATTCAGTATAAATGTCAGGAATGTTGTTTTCACTTGAAAACAGGGATTGTGACTTAGTTGGGCTGTTAGCAGCAGATTATTGGAGGGATATTCTCTCCAACACGCATGTGCCAGTAAACTACTTTTTGAGAACAAACAAATCATTTAGGGCGTGTTGCCCGTTCGATACCCATGTTTATTCTGAATTTATTTGTAACAAAAGCCTGATATTTATACTGAATCTATGTCTCACTAGACTATTTCTATTCAATTGAAACGAGTTGTGTTACTTTGATTGTCCTTTCTTTGTAAGGTGGAAGTACTCCTTGTTCGAGATTCAACAATCAAAGAAATAAGGAATATTCACATACGGAGAGGTGCATGAAATTAGTTTCCGACAGCTTGAAAAGGTACAAGGTAATATATATTCTAAAGCCGGGCAAGAAAAACTATTCTTTATACGAAAATTATAGGTCAATAAGTATGTCATCCTTCATGCTAAAAACACTCGAAAATCTAATTGATCGATACTTAAGAGACGAACTGTAGTGACCCGTAACCGGGACACAACACCTATGCATGAGAAACACCACATATCCCCACCACGAGTCACACGCTATGGTGAATATGTTGTAAATGATAAGAGAACACGCACATTATATTTCATTCGCTTGTAAGTCATTGTACAGATCATACGCAACAATAAATTACATATTATAACGTGAAGTAATTGTCTATTAAAATATAACTCAGACAGAGAGTTATATTATTGGTGACCCCGACGTGACGACGTGACGTGTTGTAGTGACCCGTAGCCGGGACACAACAGAACCATTGAGAGGGTAATCAGTGAGCTATTGTTAATTCTGAACGAGGGAAAATATCAAACAGAAGGTTGTTCCGATGACATGGCAACTCTGCTAAGAGGTAAATTCATAAATGTCCTGTGCGACCAGCTCCAGATGATAATAAACATAATAAGCGACTGGTGCGACACTAACGAACTGTCGATAACCCCTAATAAGACGAAAATGATTCGGTTTACTAGGAAAAACAAAGTTGATGGCATAAAAATCCCAAAAATTAACGGGACACCTATCTTATTCGTCCAGAAAGTAAATTACCTTGGAATCATAATGAATAGTAAACTTTCTTGAAAGGACAACCTGCAAAAAGCAACCGTATCTTTATGGCAGTTCAGTATGGTAAATCATGGGGCCCCTCTCCGAAAGTCTTATATTGGATCTACATGACAGTCATTACACCGACGCTCACCTATGCTTGCTTTCTCTGGTACCACATATGCAGGAGCCAGCATATAAATAGTAAACTTGAGAAATTCTAGAGAATGGCGTGTAAAGCAATCACCAGTGATTTTAAATCTACTCCCACGGCAGCTATCGAAGCAATGCTAAATATAACACTGTTGCATATCTTTATGGAAAAGGAATCCATTAGAACAACATGACTACACTATCAGAGATGCAGATCATTCGCGAATTTGGTTTAAAACGATAAAAAAAGTACCAGCTCTGAGGAAGCATGCATAAACTTGACAATAAATTCAATACCAAAATACCCCAGAGAGAAGATTAGCTGAACAGTAACCTCCCACCAGGTGGGAAAGTATTCTATACTGATGGACCATTGTTGAGCGAATCAGCAGGAGCAGGAGTTTCTGCGAAAATCCAAGAGTGGAACTATCAATGTCATGAGGCGAGTACACATCCATTTTTCTATCGAGATCAGAGCGATCTTAGAAGGTTGTGGTATAGGAGTGAATGACAAAAATGTCGATCGCGCCATAACTATTAGCACGGACAGAAAAGCAGCGTTTGAAGCTCTAAAATTTCTCAAAACTAACTAGACATTGACATTAGAATGTTGGGAAATCCTTAACAATGCGAATCGTAAAGGCAAATGAGCCGGCCAGAAAGGAAACATCAAACAAGCCAATAGCCCCAGAAGCATTTACAGGAACAGCTCACTCATTCATAAAAACAATAACAAGCAATATTATAGACAGAAATACTGGCATAACCTCCCCGGCTGTCGCCAAACCAGGAACTTCGTTACCATCAAAGAGATGTGTTCGAAGTTCCTTCTGAATGTTAGCCGCATCAGGCTGAAAATTTATACCGGAGTAATGACGGTACACTACGGATTAATTAAAAACTTGAATACTATAGGCAAAAGGGGAGATTCAAGCTGTGACTTTTGCGGCTCTTACTCGGATACTGCTGAGCACTACCTCTGTAACAGTCCAGCTTTTATTAGCAATATAGGCGCATGCTCCTCGGCGGCTACATTATCAGTTACAACCTGATCAAATGCCAAACAGACGAGGTGAAAGGTGTCTAAAAAGCCAACAAATTTAGACTTCATTTGCAAATGCTACCTTGACGAGTCCCAGCTAAAAAAACTGATTTTGTTGTAGAACTGTCAAACTTCTATGGAAACTTTGACATTGCCTTGAAATGATCAGTTAATTTAAGAATACAGAGAGAAAGAAACCGTGTGCCATCAAAAATGCTATAAGTTAGTGGAAATGTTAGCTAATGCTTTATAACACAACTATTTCATATAGTTTTAAGACGTTTCTTTTAGTTTCGCTTACTATACATAAACTTTCCCTAACACTTCTCAATTAATCTGTGAGATTCCGCATTACTTCTCTATTTTTCCTTTCTTTTAGTCGATTTTCACTTACTAATTCAACGTCACGTTTTTTCAAAACTTCTTATAGACGATTTGTTAAAAGTAACTCGATTTTCTATTTGAATTTTAATCAATATAAATATTTAGAAAATGTTCTCAATAAAAAGGGGAAATTTTGTAATAGTTCAATTTAACTTAGAGTGCACGGAAGTGTTCCTAAATTCATAGCAAAAAGTTCGTATATGTTTGTTTGTAACCCATTCACATGAGTATTAAAATTCAGAATCTTGTCCTCATGAAACGACTGCCACATAAAATACACGTTACGTATTAACATAGTCAACAAGTGGATCGACGTAGACTCGAAGGTGTCGGTAACCCGGCATTTCCATCGCCTTAGTTGTAATACAATGCAAAACATATATCGTAGAATATGGTTATGATGATGAAGCTGGTGAAAAAGTTGTGCAGGGAATGGTGAATGTAATGTTAAATAGTGGATACGAAGCTAAGCTGTGAAAAGATCGTATTCTAGGAAAGGTGATGGAGGTTTTTCAGTATGCATAGGAAAGTAGATGTCGGTGGTTTTTGTGTTTGGATTATTAGGTAATGTGAATGGGTACGTGAATGAATACCATTCAGGATAAAAGTGTAATTTGTAGGTTTCGGTTTGTTTAGTTTGTTGTGCTATGAAATTGTTACAAAGAAATTGAACGGTGTGATGGGTTAGCCGTAATTAGAAGATTGTATTGATTTAGTAACATCAAGAGGATGGGGGTATTTTTACACCATACACATCACCGCACAACAAATTTTCACTACATTCACCATATAGTTTTCCATATGGAATTGAACTGCCTATCAACATTCAATTTCATAGCAAGCTGAATAGCCAACAAATAAATAATTCAATTTGAAATATATTATCCACCGTCCAATGGTATGATTGTTTTGCAGCCGGAACATGTGACATAATATGAAGCAAAATTGTGATATGTTAAATTTGATTATAAATGACCAACTCATTGATTAAAATTGACAAAATTCTGTTTACTGCATTACATGGCTCAACTGAATACGGTAGTAAATTATCAGACTAATTATTATCATTTAACGTCTTTGATATGTAAAACTGAAGTAATGATTTTGCAAAATTTATGTTGAATTTATTTGGACATTACTCTATAATCGTGGGGAGTAGTCTCAGGCCACTTACTGTTTTCGCTGTTTATAAATGATCTGCCAGATATGTGACGTCTTCTAATTTTATGTGGATGCTAGTGTTGTCTCAATTTATAGATTAGGCTGAAAATTTGTAGTCTGTTTTTTCTGCTTGATTCCCTCATTCTGATGAAGTAGTGAAGACTCGGTAGCAGGGCCTTTTTTTCAGAAATTACATCTTAAATTTGAGAAACTTTAGAAAACTTGAGAATTTTTTAAGGAAACCTAAGAAATTTCATAATTGCTTAATTTGTTTAATTTCATACTGGAAATAATCTCAACTCAATGGTCTTCTTTTGGTGAGTTTGGCATTTCTTTGAATGAGCTTCTTCGAAGTCAGCGTTTTTCATTTTGTCGCCGCCTGCTGAACGGATGCTCTATTCACTGATTGAGATGCTCCATCGACTTCAGCTTCGACCGATTGATTATTTGTATCGAATTCGGTGCACACTTCCATTAACGTTGTCTTTAGATAAATTTTCAATGAGATTTAGAGTCTCGGTGTTTTTTACCCCTTGTGGGTTCGTCAAGCATTTTGCTTTCTGCAATAAAAGCTGTACTATCAGCAATACTCAGCTCCAGCCCTTCTTACGGCATAAAAAAGAAGAAGACAGACGTCGGCCGCTTACAAATCCCTCTTGATCCATGCACTAGAGGTATAACTCACTTCCATGCAGGGTTAAAGAAGCACTCAAGGTAGGTGAGTTTAGGGACGCAGACACCGAATTCATTCGGGACGTTCAATGGTTATGAGATATCAGAAACTGTCCGTTTGAGTGGGTGTGGTGTTTCTCGGTTTCAAATTGCGGAATCTGTTTTTTTTTTATTATTAAGGAACTTTTTAGAATTAATTGAAAATTAAGCATAATCATCACAGCTTCTCTAATTATTTTTCTACTCTCAATTTTTCTAGCTTTTAATTAAAGTGGGCTCTCATGTAACCTATGTATATACAAAAAAGCCCAAAGGCTTTAAATATGCATGCTTTAAATGCTTTATGCAGCTTTAAATATTTTTTTTAGCCAATGAGACTGTAGAGTGTACTCATTTTCGACAAAAATATTTTTCACAATTTTATTGAGGCTTTTTTTGCTCAATTGTGAAAAATATTTTTTTTAGCCAATGAGACTGTACACGCAAAGAAAAGATACAATTGCGGCTTTTTTAATGTTTTTATTTATACTTGAGCGTAACGTACTTATCTTTGCTGGGAATGCAAAATCGTATGTAAGGGTTATCAATTATAATTACAATTGCAGTGAATCTGACTTTATTATTATATTCACAGTGATTAGGTTATACTCGTAGCAATTATAATACAGAATTTTACACTTATTCACCACTAACATGAAAAAAGAGAGCTATGTTCACGGTGATCACAATTATAATTCCACCCAATATAGATTATAATTTCAGTCAAAATGCCAGACGTTACAATTCTATATTGACAGCGAATATAATTTTTAATTTTACATTTCATACGATTACAAATTGTATTGGAGTGCCGCAATCATAACTTTTCTTTGCGTGTAGAGTGTACTCATTTTCGACAAAAATATTTTTTACAATTTTATTGAGGCTGTTGAGACTGCTGAGCATGCTCAATTGTGAAAAATATTTTTTTAGCCAATGAAACTGTTGAGTGTACTCATTTTCGACAAAAATGAAAAAGTTTCAGTATCATTGGCGGCAAAAAAGCAATTCAAAATTAACATATGAAGAATCTCAAATAGTCTCAAAGTAGCATACTCTACAGTCTGAAATAGTCTCAAAATGAGTATACTCAACAGTCTCAAATAGTCTCAAAATGAGCATACTCATCAGTCTCAACAGTCTCAAACACCAGAAAAATATCTATTAATTGAGGCAAAAATGAGCATACTCATAATTTTTAATGATGATGACGGTCTCAAAACAGTCTAAAACGTTCGAAAATACACAAAAAGTCTCAATTTCAGAATTTTCAAATCGCATGGGTTTTTTACTCGGGTCTCCTATTGAAATAACAGCTTAAAGCGTTGTGCAATAATCTCCTGAAACCAGAAAGTTCTATAAAAAATCAATTTATCTACCTTGAATTTTTAAGAAGGCAGTCGATCCTCGGTCTGAAAAACTTTGTAAATTTAAAGCGATATAATTTTTTTCAGGCTGAAAATCGACTGCCTTCATCAAAAATTCAATGTTCATAAGTTCGACGACCAAAAAAAGTCTTAAAGTACCCCTCAAAATAGCAGTGAGAAGTACCTCAAAATGAAAGCTCACAACGTGAAGGATACGTTCTCAGAATTTTAGTTTGATTGTTCTTTCATAATGTCCAATTAGTCCAGATCCCAGGCGCTTACAATAAGATCGAAGACACCGAAAGAACACCATCTTCGGCATTGACATTATTTAACATTTTGTATGTCCATATTGACTCGTTGGAAACGTAAGACCCTACTCCGGCTGTTCAGTATTGGATGGATAAAAGAAATTCAGTTGAATCTTTTAAGTCCAAACAACAGGAATGGTTCAAATGTTTTTTCGATTAAGTGGACGTCCCAAATTTGAGAAACTTTTCGAAAAATAGACCCTGCCAAATAGAGATAGGTTGTCATTGATTGGCATGTCGTGGACACTTCAGTTATTCTTTAGCGTCCCAGAAAATCTGAATTTACAATTTAAAAAAATCGCATCGAACGTCCAAAATAATCAACGCTTTAAGTGAGAGGATCTAAAAATTGGCGAAATCTCGCGAGGACAAAACCTTTCTCTGGACAACAGATACTTCCCTTGACCTGATCAAATTTTTAGCCTCAACATCACAAGCCTAAAAATATATATAATAAATTCATAAGCTCATCAATCAATAAAGCAATAATAAGTTCAAAATAGGTAATTTTTCAATTTATGTTATTTCAATTTGAATGGATTTGAAATAGCAAACGGATGTTTTGTTCTTAATTACTAATTTCACTCGTTACTAAATTAGGTTCGGTATAGATACTATTCCACTTAGTGCCAATTTGTGACAAATGATAAATGTACATTCGTTATCGAAATACATTTCATTTTTAAAGTTTAAGTTTATTATTTATTTACGTGATGTAAAACAGTTTACAATTGATCTTATAGCTCCAATATATCCAATTACCAATTTTAATCATTTTAACCTACTTTCGCTGGTTAACTGTATTGGTCTTGGCGTGGAGTAGTAGAATTTCGTGCTTTTCGTGGGGCTGACGTCAGAGTACTGCGAATTTCTTGATGAAATTCACAAACTATGTAGCAGTACACAGTTTACTTGTATGGAGTTTATGCATTTGTTCATAAAATTCGCTATACTTTTACATCCTAGATTTCGTCGAGACCTTTCCAACGAGTTATCACTTGTCAAAATCAGTGAAAATTTGGATACTTTTCGGAGGAAGTGAATATCTTCGATTTTAGAATATTTCCTATGATATTTCCCACGAAATTTCCTTGGAAATTTTCCTACCAAACTTCCTACACCTAGTTTCATTTCTACACTAATTATGCTTGAGTGTGAATCGCATTTAAGTGCGTAAAGTCATTTCTTTAAAAATATTTCTAATTTTTATACGTTTCTGGGAACGGGTTAGCTCAGTGGTTACGTACTGGCTTTCCACCAAGAATACCTGGGTTCAAACCCCGGTTTGGAAAAATTCTGTATAGGATTTTTCTTCAACGCTTATCATGAAAGTAACGTTCCTAAGCTCACCCAAGCTTCATAAATGGGTAGTTGGGGTAGCAATATCGCAACGATTTGTACACAACGAAGAATGACGTCACCCATATTCGATGCACTGTGTACGAAGCTAGCAGGTTTTTATCCAGCTGCTATGTTAAGGTGTGTGTAAAGGTCAATAAAAATAATAATGACAAATTCCATACCGTTAGGGTTGTGATTCGAATCTGTTCGATGCGCGCTTAGGTATTGCCAGATGTACTAGCGCGCGACAAAATCGGAAAAAGAAATAAACCTTCAATCGAAGGCGTGGTTCGGAATACACGTTAAGCATGAGGTCCCTAGTGTGGTTAATCCACTCTAGCTGGCAGTTACTCAGTGTAACACCCCGGCAGTCGAACCAGACACTTTACAGTGCTGTTCCCGACTAATCAGTGGCCATTGGGATTATTATTATATACGTTTCTCAAGCAGATTATAAATTGATAAATCTGCATGTAATAGTAGATTACAGTGGGGGATGCGGAAATAAGTCATTACAGGAGGGATTAATTTTGTGAAATGAGCCAAACTCAAGAGGGTGTTTTTAAGCAAAAAGCTTTGAAAACTGTTTTTTCACGAGTGTAGAGTTTGTATCCCGAGCCGAAGGCGAGATATACAACTACAAGAGTCAAAAAACAGTTTTTAAAGCGAGTTGCTTAAAAATACACGAATGGAATGAGTTTCCGAGTGTTACGAAATTATCCAGAACGGATGACTTATTAAGCATCCCCCACTGTATGCTGTTTTACTCGGTGTCCGTGGAGTCCGATTTTGCCTACAGCTTCTCCATCCAAGAGCAATCGCAATTCTAAAAGCCTGGTCGTCTGAAAGAGGAACTTTGGCGCTGTTGGAAAAGCATTCACTTTGTGAGAGAAAAATTTACAACAAATTTAATAATTTTGAGAAGAGCCCTTCAGATAAAAACATTTATTTTTGAAAACTGTGAAACCCGGTTTTCGAAATTGAGATAAACGGTTTTGGAATAACCGATTATCAAAATCGGTTTTACATTCCCTATAAAGAACTATTGGATAAATGCAGTAGAAAGTAACGGAATTTGTATCTAAAAAATGCAAATACCGACAAATAAATTAGAATTGTTATCTAAATATTTATTTTATACTACAGAAATTTCAATATTTTTACTAAAAAATTTATTTATTTACCTGAAATTTTGAAATTTTTGTATGAAATTTTGATTTTCTTCTTCTGAGCGAAAATGATCAACAACATTCAGGTTCAGAGACTACACACTTTTGGCTAATGTAAATAAGTTATAGGTTTTTGTTTTCGTAGTTTAAAAATGAAAATATGCAAAAAATAATGATAAACGCTTTCTATTGCAATTTATTCATTAAATGAAATGATAGAAAGGCAGAAACTGTAAATCATATTTGTCTCTATTCGATTTCTCAACTTACCAAATACATGTTACAGTTCAAACTTCTCCGATGACACACATAAGAAAACTGAATGAAAGCGTCTGGAATGTGTCTAGCCGTGGAGAAAGGCACGAGTACGACGAATATGAATGTTATATATCTCACTATGCTACACGCTACCATTTCGAATATATGAAGGAGTTCACAGTCTGCTTACTCGTTCTGCAGAATACCCATTACCAACCATATATATGCATATAGATAAGTTTAATGTTATCACATCGTACCATGTTCTTTTGTATATAACTCTACACCTTCTTCTTCATTCAACAATATTCCACACCATTTACGAAATCACGCAATCTTCAATGTCAGAGTCAAAGAACACCCACTTACTGTTTTGATGTGGTTAAATCGTTTGGGATTTGATAATGTTCACATAACAGTCAAGTATTTCTATACGAATACGATTTTTTATTTTTCACTTTTTTTTCTCTGGTAGCGTTTTATTACAGAAGTTGTTTGGAAGATTTATGTTGTGATTAGTTTGTTGAACTTAATAGATTAATTGGTTACCGCGAACACTATCAGTGCAATCAATAGCAATGTTTGTCACTGAGTTTTCTTACAAAAAGTAACATTATGTAAACAGTGCACACGCGAAATATTATAACTATAAATTATAAATATTATAATTTGACTAAAATCGCCGAAAGCGAGTAGTTTTATTATTGTCTATGTCTCCATTTAGTGGATATTTAGGTGAGGCGCCTAAGTAACGCCTAAGTAACGAAACTCGCATATATTCAACGGAGGTTTAAGGAGGCGTCTTTAAAAAAAGAGAATGTGTTGATCGTTTTTACAAATTGCGAACTGGCCGAGAGAAATTTTTGCTTTGATTAGCGTCGCAGGCGATTTTTTTTTAGATAAAAGCCCTTTGTCTTTGTATGATCGGCCATAAAAAACCCGTATGCTGTGACTGGTGTACTGGTGATCGTTTTCGTTTCTTCGCGTCGGGGGGTGCATTTCAAAATTATATTTTTAATATAAGAATTTTGTGCATGTTTCATAGAAAATTCATGGATAATTAATATAAAATGTATGTAGATCATGTAAAAAAGATGTACAAAAGATGGATAAGTGACGTAACAACGTTTTGCAAACAGTGCCTTTTATAAGGATTTTGACTTCGGGATTTTCAGTGTGGGACGAGAAGGCGCCAATTTATATGAAGAAGCTCAAGTTTCATGATTTTATTTAAAACAAGCAAGCTATTGATCAACAAAATTGGTTAATTACAATAAGGCCTTTTTTTTAAAGTATGGGCTTCAGAGCCGCCGACAAAAATTTTTTGAATTCTGGATTCTAGAGTTTCTTTTATAAGTAAGTATTTCACTAATCAAATTTTCAAGGAGAAAGCGGCGAAAATTTTAGCAATTTGCTGATTCTTTTTTATGTAAATTGAAGCATTTTCTTTAGCGCCGCGCCGTAGCCGAAAATTTTGAAAATGTAAGCAATTCGGTTTTCTTTTTTTTAATTTTCGGTCACGGAACGGGCCGTCGAAAACCGACCGGACCCTATTCAAAATCACAGCCCCGGGAAAAACATCCCCACCCCACTCTGATGCACTATAGATTTCATCGTAAGTCTTAACATTGGGCGAAACATTTACAGCTATTCGCCGATCAAAAATGAAAATATTGATTTGAAAAATTCTTTCGAAATTTCGAGGAGGGCGGAAGACGTCCGTGGAACTCTGGGTCATAGTGCCTTAGATCGGACTAAATCTTTACAATAGCTATCGATTTTTTTTATATTTTGTGGAGAAAATTCGACTCGAGACCACGGATGAAACATTTGAAGAGGAACTATGTGCCATGGAGTTTCACTGGGGTACAATTTTCATCCGAGCTTGTATGTTATAAAAGGCCCCGTTTGCAAGCGAATGGAATAAGAACGAAACGTCTTGTCACCACTTTCTCTGTTTGGTTGCCTTAAGGTGCTACCATGTCGTAAAAAAAAGGCTAACGCGCTGGAAATACATTCCATCGTAGTATAAAATACTGTTCGATAATAAAATACTGTTCGATAATAAAATACTGTTCGATAGAATGAAATACTGATGGATTGCGTAATGCTATTTCGTTAAAATTATGAACACGGTCTTTTTTTCGTGTGCGATTGAAGCGAGGAAATTTTTTTTAAGATTGAATTTCACCTATTGAAGATTTTGCCATACCTTCTCGTGTTTCATAATAATATTTTGCTCGTCATTCCAAAATTCGTTCGATTAAAAGTACCGTTGTAAGGTTTCTCGTGCGCACTGTATGAATATCACCAGCAGGACTTTTAGTGAGTCGCAGAGCCTAATTTTTTTCTAGAATTTCACGAAAATAAGCTCTAGTGAGTCGTTACAACTAGTTTCCTAGTTGGCTAAGTATAACTAGTAAAACCCCCAGCGAGTGCCAATTTGGTCCCGGGGGTCGAAGATCCTCCGAAATTTCAGCTGTCAGCTACGTTTTTTCCACGGGAATAATTGATAAGACTAAAACTATGATTTTGCGTATAAAATTCGAAATTGAGCGGAATTCGCAACAAATTGAAAACAATATTTATGCGACCGATGTATTAGTTGTGCTTGTAGATACGTTTCGGAAATAGCCCTTAATTATTCTTCCCTTCTGCATGTCGACTAATAACTAGATAATTTTGAAGTCAACTTTAGCAGCAATTAATTTTAAACAAAAATGCAAAAAGTTCAATGTAATTTTGTCACAAACGTACCATGCATGAACTTTGTAAAAATTGTTCTACACATTTATAATGGAATAATTTTATCAAAGTTCACTAATGAACCAAAAAAAAATTATTTATTTAAGTCTCTGAACCTTGCACTGAACTCGCTGAATCTTCCATTTTTTGCCAAATTCGCAAAGTTCAGTAGATTGAACCTACATAATTTTAAAAAAGTAACGAGAGTTCAGTTATTGTATTATTTAGTTCGGTCTTTAAACTGTGGAAGTTCATTAGTTTCACACAACAATGGGTCCTCAAAGTCCTGAACTTCGCCTCCGAAAAGAAGACCATTTGTGAAAACGTCACAAATTTAATAAAAGAACGTTTTTAATCACAAATGACCTATCACGGTTTTTGTGAAAATATCACGAACTCATATGATTGTATTGACATGATACATGCAGACTTTTGTTTGTGTTGGAAGACAGATTTACTCTTATTCAACTAATGAAAAGTCCAGGTAACTAATTTTAAGAGTTATGTGATTACAATAGTGTTAGTGGAATCGTATAATAGGGTGAACGTATTTTTCAAAAGTTTTTCAATTCTTCAAGAGCAGGTTTTTTAGCAAAAAAAAAAAAAAAATACAAAATTTGTTCGAAGTTTCAGACGTGGGCTGGTAACTAAGGAAAAAATTTTCATCGAGAAATTCTTTTTGCACCAAAAAAAAATTACGTTAGGCTTTCGTTTAAATTTTTTAATGATTATTACGTCTATAACTTTCCACAAATAGAATTATTTGAAATAAAAGTATGGAACAAGATAACTAATTTACTTTGTTCTCAATTTCAGCGTCTTGCGGCGGTGACGCTCGTGTCTGATTATCTTGTTCAAATACTATCTGTTGTGGGGGATCAAGCTATAGCGAATACAAGACCGAAGTATGTATGAAGAAGCAACTGATAATAGGTACTATAAAGTAAAAACTGCGCGGTAAAATAGCACTTGGAAGTATTCTTTCGAAAATGTTTCACTTTGAAAAAAATGTTGTATGATTGACACAACACAATTTGTTGCCACATACATTGTAAAGAATCAATTATAAATTGGTTATAAATAAATATATTTAAGTGAGTATATAAGTGAGCAAGTAAACTCAAATAAAACCTATGTCAGAGCACGGGGATGATTGCAGAATCAGAAATTGAAAATTGATGTATAATTGTTGTATGAATGTTGTACAAATGTTCTTCGTGCACAAATGTGCAATCATGCAACATTTATGCAAAACTACATGGAATTATACATCAAATTCATTTTTCAAATTATTATGATTCTACTAAGAAGTTGTGTCTCTTTGCCTTTAGGACGCATACCATTTCGTTGTAAATGAAATATTATTATAAAATTGTTCACTTTCCGACGTTCATTAAAAATTGTATCATCTAATTGTAATTATGAATGTTGAACTAAAATCGATTCTGATCTTTCGAAACATAAAAACTAATAATTGTAGAGACAATATGCTACATATTTTAAAAACTTCCAAGAAATTATTCAACACACAATGTCTGTTTGTTAAAAAAAATTAATTCAAAAACAAATAATGTGAAGTGAACAGAAAAATATTATTCCACATTCAACATTCAGCATTTAACATTATAATAAATAAAAAAAATAAAATTAATTGTTAACAGGAAAACCAATTTGCATATAATATGCGATAAGTTATTAAATAATTGAACTCATTAATTTATTCCGGATGGAACAAATTATATAAAATTAGATGTGAAATAAAATTAAAATATTTTTAAGTAAAAAAGAAAATGTGTTTGAGTCTTGCTGGCAATTGTATGATCTTATTCATTCAGTAAAAGATAAATTATTCTTACAAAATTATGAAAAAATTTCAACACAACCAATGTACTCCATATACATTATTATTATCCAAAACGACGTGCATAATGTCAGACAAAACTAGGTAACAAGAAAATAATAAAACCCTTTCAATAACAAAATTTACATTCTTCAAATAATGATATTTTCTTGAAGTCAATTCTGGACGCAATGTGAATCGTATCGCCCAATGAAGTTCCATGCATCTTCCATGCATTTTCATCTTATATTTAGTTGACAAACGTAATAGACGTTCATATTGCTTCTGCTGCTAGAAGCTACAGACGCAAAAATTTCAAATCAATAAGCAAGCCTTCGAACCTTTCATTATTTACTACTTTGTAAGTGCATTCAGAAAATTCATCAGAAGCACTTCCGACCATTTTATTTATGAGATAGGAAAGGGAAGACCGGAGGGTTTTAGCGATACCGGTTTTCGGTAATACCGGACACTCAGGGGCGCCGACTTTGGTTCAAGTCAATGGGGCGCTCAACATCTTGATTTCTTTCAGCAAATTTAAAACGGAAGCCTAGCGCTGCATCATAGAGCTTTGTGAAAATTTAAAAACTTACTTGGAAAAGCTCTTTGAAGAAATTCGAAAGTTACCGTAATCAATTTTTTTTAGAAAAGCACTATCGAATGTCATAATTAATTAATTTTAAACTTTTAAGTCCACGGAGACTGTAAATCTAACCAGCGAGTGCTCTATATACTTATGTTATATACATTTGTTTTATTCCTTTTATTTATATATTTATTTATACGAGGATCTGCAATCCAACGACATGCAGATAGCATAAACTCTCGACTCACGAGTTTGAGGTGAATTTATATTCGTAATGTTGTTTGCAGGTCAAATTTGTTTTTCTTAATTTGCCTTCAAAGTGAAATTGTATGCAACGAAAGCATACGCAGCAACATTTTTGCATGAAAGTGTCACGGATGCCAATATATCGCAGCTAATTCACCTCAAACCCGTGTGCCAAGAAAAGACATCATACACTCACTGCGTGTATAACCTTGCTGCAATCAGCGTGTGAAGATTAGGCATATTCACTTTTTGAATTTTCTTCTAAATTCTTGTTCTTTTTGCCCACAAAAAATTGTAATGATATGAAAGTAGCGAAAAACTCATTTTCAGGAATTTTGTTTCGTTTTTTGTGGCCGGGAAAATTCGAAAATGGGTTTTTGGGGTGTTTTCATATGAGTAAATTTTGGAAATTTGGAAAATTTACCAAAAAATTGGTCTGACATGTTAAAACCGTCACCGAAAATCCATTTTTCACTCAATCTTGACAAGTGGAAAGGTAATTGATTGGTCTTACAAAAAAAATGATTTTGGGTGTCTATTAGTTGAGGGGTTGGGGAATGGGAAGGGAAATGCAGGAAAGACACCACAAAACACCATTTTAGAATTTTCCCGGCGACGCGACATGAAACGAAACAAAAATCCTGAAAATGAGTTTGTTCCTTTCATATCATAACCATTTTTCTGGGACATAAGAACAAGAATTTAGAAGAAAATCCTAAAGAAAGAATATGCCTAAAGGTAGTGAAGATACTTTTAAACGCAGTTGGTAGATATAAAAGAACGGAAACGAATGTCGGAAGATCCACTTAACGCTTTTGTTAATACTCAGTGTTTTTAAAAACGGAAAAGAATGGTAGGGGCAAGGCGGTAGCGGAAGCTCGAGACTGCCCTGGCAACAAACCGAGTTCTTCGAATTGTTCGTCGAAATAATCCCAATCAACTTTTTTTGCACACTGATTGCAGAAAAGTTTCAATGAATTTTATTCCTCTGTTTTGTTATTATTGAGTATCCAGTCAATTGAGTGACAAGTCAAGTCAAGACATTTAAGTGTTTTTTTAGAATTCTTTCATTGCTGGTTAACCATCATTTTGCCAAAAGCGTAATTATTAGGCAATCCATTTACCGTCTCTTTTCGAAAACCGGTTTTGGGTAGTTCCGATTTTTTTCGAAAAAAAGGGTAAAAACCCGATAAGGTAAATGATCGTGAGTTGACCTACTTTCCTAACTTTTAACTTTCAACGTATTTTTTATCGTTCTTTCGTATCTGAGGGAAGAAATCTTAATTTGAAGATATAGATTCGTCCTTCTCAATCAACATAAATTTAATTATTTCCGTTAATTATAGTTGAATAAAATTAATGATTTAAAGAAAATGCAGAGTTGTCATAGGGGTACCGTGAGTTGACCTTCGTAAAAACCGTGAGTTGTCCTCATCCATCACCATCAAAAACATGAAAAATTGAGGTTTTTTGATGTAAGTTATTTATTTATTTAGCGTATGCGTATATTTGGCCTCATAATTGTACATCAGGTATAAAATAATAAGTCAGATACATTATGATGTAAGTAAATACAATCTTCAAAATTACAGAATCACATTTGTGTAAATCTAGTGAAAAATCGCTTTTTATTGTCGGTCGGCGGTATCGCTTGAACTAATGCACTTTTTTGGCTTTTTTTTTTTGGTTGCAGCACATGCCTTTCTTTTGCAGCTGCTTTCTTTTCGGTAGTTTTTAATCTTTCAACACTTTCCATTCTGCCTTTTTCCCAGCAAGAGTTGACTGAATCTGATGAATGTCCGCCTCAACATTACTCACAGTTTTTGCTGCTTCAACCATTAGCCAATTGGTCAGTTTCAGCTTCTATTTGTTGAGATACTTTCTCCTCAACAATGTCTTCAATTTCGGTAACAATTTCCACGTCCTCTGTCACTCCAAACCCACTATTTACAGAACAAAAAGCATCACTTTCACATACGCAAAAATAGGTCAACTCACGATCCGCTCTAGGTTAAATTACAATCCACATAAAAGTAGTAATTTTTTCTGTTATTTATTTGAAATGTGTTGGTTTATGCATAAAAATGCAAAAATAAACTTAAAACATCACTTTAAAATCAGTGACAGACTAATTTCCACAAATATCATATAAGTTATTAGCCTTCGAAATGAGATAAAATTCATTCAAAATAGCGCTTTTCTATGTATCAACTTTAACTGCTTTTTTAACAATATTAAATGTCCGTGGAAGGCCAAATTCTTTGCTGATTAAATTTGAAGACTATCTAAGATCCCGAAAAAGAAGTCACATTTAGAAATACAACATATTG
>CM055404.1:4257395-4268053 GCA_029228625.1 Pseudolycoriella hygida
CAAATATTCATTGAAATCAAATTAAATTATATTGTATCGAGTCACCTTTGAATTCACTATATAAGCAATGCATTTTGTAGAACATTCAGCATTCAAATATATGGATCTAAACTGATAACATGAATTTGTTTTGATTAGTTCCCATATAATTGGTGACCCCGACGTGATATGAACACGCAACCTTCTGACAGAGTTTCCAGAATCTCGAAGCACTGATGAACCAACTTCGACGAAATCTTGACCGATGAAAGTGTTTCTATGGACGATTCATTGTCAAAACAAATTAGGATTTTCTAATTTCTGATGCCATCTTACTGCTTCATTTCTGAACTTTCACAGATGGCGACTATATCCGACTGAAAAACGGTGGTGTGTAAGCCCTGACCCCTGAGCCGTGGATACATCGTAATCCAAGTCCACTGAGCGTACACCTGAGCCCGTTCTTTCATCTGCGTAAACCACTACATCCGCCTCTGCTGAAGCTGTCACTTATGCCTATTCAGATCTTTTTGGCAGGTGAGAAAATTTGTATGACCAAAAATTTTATCTTGTGCATTCCAATTTCCACTAAGGATCGAAGTGGGTCCACCCACACCTGACCCACAGTTTTAGAACGCACATAAAAACGATTTCTGTGATTTCTGCAACTGTGGGTCAGGTGTGGGTCGACCCACTCCGATCCTTAAGTTTCACCTTTGTATAGTCTTTTTCCTGTTTTAAAAACAGTTTTAACGGCGGCAGTGACAGTAGTATCTCCATCGCCGCTGTCGGCATCGATGTCATCACTTTAGTTATACTCAATCGTGCGCTTTTTTTTATAATGTTGTCAGTTTTAGCACAGTTTGTTTGACTGGTTTGATTTCGAAGCCTCCTCACTCGTGGTTACTCATGATGGATGTAAGGCACAAACGAGACAGTGGTATTGAGATCTCGAATATTTAATATTTTCTCTTGAACTGAAACAGAACCATTTTTCTCAGAAAATTCCATATTAGCCTGGGAATCTGGGAATGCAGGAAAATTTATTATGTGGCGGCAAGTTAGAAAGAAGAAGGAAGAAAATAAGACCAATGATTGTGCACGGTAGTGAGAGCTTGGCAGACTTTGTCCATGATCTGGAGGTTCGTATTTTCTTATCTTGATGCCCCGAAACTCCTATATTCCTCGAAATGGGGCGGAAATTTGAGTGGGATGCCTGATTGTATTGCAACCGGCAGATGATATATTATTTTTCAACAATTTCAAATCGTAATTTTATATATCAAACATTCTATTTGGATTTTATCTTTCCATGTTACATCTCTTGTATATTTATTAAGTATTATTAAATAAATAATAAAACATTCCACTAATTTGGTCAGCAATTTGTTATTTATATGCACTGAGGATATTTATTGTCGCGATTATTTTAATAATACACCTGAGAAGTACACAGCTATGTGTATGTACATAAGACGTTTGGCATTAATATTTATCATGATCTTAATATTAGATATTTGATATTTTCTCCGTGCAACAGATATTTAATGTATGCATTGCATAGCATAATTTCAGACTTAGTACGAACATACTCAAAATATGTTAAATAAGTAATGAGATTAATTTCTGGTAATATTGTTCATTGCATTTGTTTAAGAATGTGTTAATATCATTCGCAGCATTTTACAAGCAAATGAAAGAATAAATATAACTATTTCATGCTTAACAATATCTTCGCTACAGAAATAATATACTTTCAGTATGTTTACAAATTTGTATCTCGCAGAGCAGACCTTTCAAGATTATGAGTAATTTTATGAAAAACTATGTTTAAGTCTAATAATATTTTACTAGTGTATCTCGTCGCATAAAGGGAATAACGGTGCTAAAAAAAGTAGGGATATAGATATAATGGTAATGGGTAACCCGATAAACTCGGGTCAACAAGATCGGAGCGGGTTTTAAGTGTTAATTATATTGGACTCGAGCGATTGCTTACAGTCGGTTCATTCCTTTTTTACCTAGTTTAAAATCAAATAATTTTTTACTGTACCCAGCAAATAAAGTTCTATCCAAATAAGCAAAATTTCGGGAGCTGCAGGAAACGTGGACTTCGCATAGAAAAATTTGATTTTACTGGTAAAAATGATAATAGGACGAAAGTTAGTATTTTATTTAATTGATTCAAAAGTTGTTGTAAATCTTTGTTTGTCGGGAAATTTCAAAATAAGAGATTTTGCAATACTAAAGACAATTAATGTTATGAAATTATAGTTTTTTTAGTCAAAAACAATTCTGAAAGGTAACTTAGGACCCAATTTCTCGATTAATGTAACTAACTTTTTACTTTTACCTCAACTTTACTTGTGAGATTGAAATTTAAAGCATAGCTTTCAGTAAAAAAAGAGCTTCCGAAAATCGGTGCAAATTCACATGTGATTTTCACATTTTTTCTAATTTCACATTTCCTCAACTTGGCCTACCTATCAACTTTTGTCGATGTCTGGACATCAATTATCTCTTTTTATGATGGAATGTGCCAAGATGAGCACTAACACCACTGAAATGAACGGTTGTTAAGGCACATAATTTCCACAGATGTGAAACAAATGTGAAACACAGAATTTTTAAACGGCACATTTCGCTTTTCTA
This sequence comes from Pseudolycoriella hygida, assembly GCA_029228625.1. Lineage (NCBI taxonomy): Eukaryota > Metazoa > Arthropoda > Insecta > Diptera > Sciaridae > Pseudolycoriella > Pseudolycoriella hygida. Next base: position 4,260,027 of record CM055404.1, read on the forward strand.
CAAAATTTTTTGAACGGGTGGGTGCACATCTCAAAACTTTAGGTATAAATGTGCCGAGATGTGACCTATACCACTGAATACACATTTCTATAGGCGAATGTGCCAATCACATCTGGGCAAATGTGACTTTTTTCTGCAAATTCGCTTGGACCAGAATCATTGTAAAATTTTCCTGGCAACAGCTTTTACTGTCAAATTTCGAAATTTTCCTCAGAATTGCTATTCGTTGTGTGAATAGTACCATTTAAAGATATGTGAAAATAATAATATGCAAAAATTGTTAAGAAGAGGAAAAACAAGAAAAAATTACAAAACTAACATTTAACGTAAATTTGTACCGATTTTCGGAAGCTTTCTTTCTTACTTAAAGCAGTGCTTTAAATTTCAACCTCACCAATAAAAACCTGCAATTTTTGGTGGGAAAATTTTTTGAGGTAAAAGGTCAGTTATATTGATCGAAAAATATTAAAATTTCGTTAAGAATTGTGTACTCAATGACCTTTTAGAATTGTTTTTGACTAAAAAAAAGCTTTAAATTCATAACATTAATGAGTCGGTGCTGTTTATTTATTTTTTGAAGGAAACATTATTTGGAACAAAAAATTGTTTTACACCATGGCAAAATTGTAACGTTTTGTATTTTTAATTACTTTTTTGCTGATTTCAAAGATTTTTCACACACGAAAATTACTATACTTGAATATATCCTCTCTCTTTTCTTCTCATGTAATTTTTAGTGATTCTCTCAAGAAAAAGACTGTTTTTGCTATATAAACGCTACCTCATAAAAACCACAAAATTAGAAAATGTATGGAAAACACAATTTTGAAACTAAAACATAAGTTTTCGAGGCAACTTTTTGTTCGTATAAAAATATCTTTGATCGACACCACCGGTTAATTGTCTGTAGTATTGCAAAATCACTTATTTTGAGATACACAATAACTTTTTAATACCTAGGACGGAAACCGTCCAATTTTAAAACAGAAAAGCAGTTTTCTGAACCCTCGGAATGAAAAATATTGTACGAAACTCGGAAAAATATATGTTTTTGACTAGTGTGATTGCACCATTTGGCTTCGCTGTGGGTAGCAAACCTCAGACTCGTCAAAAACAATACACTTTTCCTAGTTACGTAAATAACTATTGAATCAATTAAATAAAATACCAACTTTGATCCTATTACCTTGGTTTCTGGTAAAATCAAGTTTTGCTATGCAACCTCAGCTCTCAGCGAAAACTTTGAAATTTCTATCGCGCATTCAAATTTATGATTTCGGAATAACTTAATTTACTGGGTACGCTTGAACCGACTGTATGTAAATTATTTGTCCGGTACGTGCAAGTCGATGATAAATCATTTGAATTAGCGATTTGCATTAAAATTTGGTACACAAAACGTTAAAACTAAATCAAATTTTAAACGAAAACCGAAAATCCGCGCGTAAGCAAAAGAAATCGCGTGAAATGTCTCGCGATTACGTTCCGCAGTTCTGCGAATAAAAAAACGCCTGTCACATAAAAACACATCGCGTAGATTTTTATTGTGTTTGTTGACAAATTAATTATTTGCGATCGTTTTGGGATTTTTTAAATAAAAACCTTTGAAATAAGACATTTTTTATTGATTAACATGCACGGGAGATGCTACTTGCTTGTTAAATGTGTGCAATAAGAAACTTGTTCAAGCTACAGCCATCCGATTTTTATCGTGTTCAGTATAACGACATAAGCGAATATTCGCTTGTGGTAAGCGAATAAAATCGCTTCTCGCGTCCAATATAGTTAACGCTTTAGAGATAACAATTCTCATTTGCCTCAATCGGGAAAAGCAAAGTTACCCGATAGCACACAATCCCAAAATTTGGGGCTATTTAAGTCCATAGTAGATGTCTGTAGCCAAGACCAAAGAATTTATTTGACAGGAAAGGTGTCGGCTAACAAAATTTTTTACTTTTAGCGTTCTATGAAAACTGAATCCTTGCTTACTTTATAAACTGTCTGCTTGATTTCGTTTGAGTCCATTTTTCATCTCACATCAACAAAGTAAGCAATTCACATCACAGGCACTGCTTTGAATTCGTTCCAGAATTTTATACACACAATTAACACCACTAATATCGAAATAATTTCAAAAGTCATCGGTCAGCGTATTTACAGACTTCGATGTAATATACGAGTATTTACATTAATTTTATAACCTTTTAATTAAATAATTAATAAAAAGTAATAATATGACATTTCTGTGCCTTACATTCAAATTTATAAATAAACGATATTTTAAAATAAACATCGCGTTTGCAGATAAGACAAACATTTTATTTCATTCTGAAGTGCACCATTACGTATATGGTATATATGTGCAAGTTTGTATCAATTTATAATTATAAAAATAAATATTTTTCAGACTAGGCGACAAGAGCGTGTGACTTAATTTGGTGTGAAATGGTGACTTACATTTGCTCTGGTAACACTCATCTCTGTTTGTTCCATAAATGAATAAATTCCAGGCCTGGAAGCCTTTAAAACGGATTTTTCCAGAAAAGCAACGTCATTCGCGATGTGCATGTCCAGTCCATGGCTTAGTGGAATGTACGATTTTTTATAAAATTGCAATTTTGGCCAGAATTTGAAAATTTGTGACAATAGCGAATCACGAGGGAAATGAATTTTCTAAGCTGAATTGAGTTTAATTTAAAACGTAATTTCACGTTTTGGCAAAAGGTGTGTCGAAGAACCTCCACGATCTAATTATGAACCTTATCGTGGACAATAGCGTCGAAATTGCAATCGGCAGGGAATTTTCGAGTCCGATTCAGATAAAATGCGGTGCTCCCCAAGGCGCTCCATTGTCTCCAATGCTATTTAACATAGCAATCGACTTCCTATACGAAGAGATATGTGATCCTCAATTCGCTGATAGCAACGGTTACGAACTGTCAGACGACTATGACGCCCTGTGCTTATCGGGTTTTGCAGATGATCAAGCGGTGACATCCGAAACAATAGAATCAGCAATCCGCACCGTTGATCTTATCCAAATCTTGCTTGCGAAAATTGAACTAAAGGTGAATCCGGCGAAAAGTCAGGCTATAATTATCAAGAAAGGAGTGTTGGTAGAAGAGAAACTTAAACTTTCTGATGGTAGCACGATTCGAGGAATCAAAGCAGACGAAAGGATTAAGTACCTTGGTTGTTCATTTGACTCTGAACTCATTTTCGATAACTCAACCGTCGAAGTGCTATATAAGAACCTGGAGAAACTGCCGGTTTCATCACTCCGGAAATCAGACCAAAAACTTAACGTGATAAATCAATACTTTTTCCCAACGCTCATATATCCACTGCAGTCGGCGCTGATCAACAAAATTCCTGCATACTTTACTAAAGGCCATGATGTGATGATCCGCCGTACGGTGAAAGAAATCATTGGAATACCACAACGTTCCAACGACAACCTCTTCTACACATCAAGGAAGCTGAGAGGTCTTGGTCTTCTACGAGCGGAGTGGAAGGTGCACCTGCAACATTTCTCCATCGCCAGTAGACTATCAAAGGTCGAACACTTTGGACAACATACAGCAAGCAACAACTTTAAATACAACAAAATTCACTCTCTTCATCCGAACGGTTATCAGCCACAAAACTAAGCATCAGCTATGTGAACCTCAACGGAGTACCAGGTGTCTCCAACTCTTCCAGTCCAGCCTCTGTCGCAAATGCGAGAGAGAGAATGAAACGATTGCACACGTAACTGGAAGTTGTCCTTCGAGTAGCCTGTTAGTCACATCAAGGCACCATAGCGTGAAGCACACAATCGCTGATCTGTTACGGTAGAAAGGATTCGATTGTTTTGAAGAAGTGTATGCTATCAATACAGAAGGAAAATCTCGCTTCAGCGATATTATCGCATTTGACCTGAAATCTCAGAATACTTCCATCATCGATCCAACTATAAGGTACGAAACCAACGATCGCAATCAGGACGAGGTAATCGCAATTGAAAAAAGGAAAATATACGAGAAGTGCATAAATTTCTACGCTGAGCGCTACAGAAATACATACGGAGAAAGGAACTGGTCAATACGTGGGCTTTGGTTTGGAAGTAGAGGATGTATAAGAAAAATCGTGATAAATTTCTTATACGAATTCAAACTTAACTGCGATAAACTCAACGACATTTCGGAAATGATTCTAATCAAAACTATTTTTATTATTAACAATCATATTTACAACTGACCTACTAATTAGACTTAACGTAAAAAATTAAAAAAAAGCAAAAAACGACGCAACGTTAGTATGTAGATTGTCCTGGGATAGATGAATATGCTGTGTAACAAAGCAACCTTCAATATGAGGGCAGCAGCTTTATTTATGTTTTTTCGTGAATAAATGATTTCTTCTTCTCAGTAAACATAAAAATAAAACTTCATTTTGCTTATAATTCACTTAAAATCCACTGTACGTTTCCGTTGGAACGGTCTTTGTTGGCTAAACTAGGCAAAGATGAGAGTTGTAACGGACTGTGGAATTGCCCTTTCGGTGCACGTTTTGAAATTCTGGCTATAGTGTATTGGAAGGGAGATGCGTAGATGTTATACCTGTGTAGTTTTCGAAAAAGAGCTGTGGTGGAAAAACTTTGTTAAACAGTCAGCTTTGAGGTTCTCATAGATGAAAAATAGGGCAAGAAATCAAGCTTTCCGTAACAGCACTCTTCATCATCCAATAGTTACACGCACTTTTCATTTGAGACTTTGTAATTTTTAGCAGAGTGTGGCTTCCGGCCGGGCTCTTAACTTTTGGACAACTTCACTTTTCCATTCAAAATTGTTCTGCCCTACTGATTATTTTTGTATAAACATTTTTACAGCTTCTACACCTACACATACTTTTTCGGCCATCATGAAGTATGATGACTTTTGCATCGACTATCATGTTTTACGTAATGGGGAAACGGTTAGTCAGTCGGTAAAACAAAAGAGCTGCCCATCTTTTTTTTTACGAAATGTAACATAAAAAAGTGTGCTTGCAGAAGTCTTTTCGACAAAAAAGTTCGTAGGTGAAAAAATACTTCAAGGCTAAACTGTTTTGAGTTTCCTTTCACATTTTTCTTGACAAATTTGTGCTATTCTTTTTAAAATTATTCTAATGATTCCAGCCGGCTTTCAGCCATCTCGGCAGCTTTCGGCTCTTGAATAAAATGTGACGGCTCTGATTCTACTAACTATTAAATTTTTCTTATTATCAAAACTGAAGTTTTTTGACTATCTGTCAGGAGATTACTTAAGGCCGATTTCCACACATTTTCAAACAGGTTCAGTAAGTACGAGAATGAAAATAAGGGGAAGGCCAATATAAAAAACTGCCTTTATAAAAATATAGAGGTGAGCTAAAAAGGAAATCATTCAAAACTTAAAAAAAAAGAATAATTTTTATCTTCAGACGATTTCATAGGTGTCGCCTTCCATTCGACCTATGCAACAAAGTTGTCTTTTTATTAATTTATTTATATAAATTATTTAAAATGTTTGAGAAATAATCTAATTTTGTGCCACCATTCAGAATGTTATCAAATCACAAAATTGTTTTATTGATCTTTTGGCACTAACGTATGATTTAATAAAGATGGATTGTGTATATGAGACAGGAAATGACACATTAATCTGAAGTCCTGAGTAGTACCGATTCCGAGCATCTATTATCGTAGAGGCGTCCATCTTCGTTAACGGCTCAACCCAAAATTTTTCTCCCTGAAGGTACATGAATGCCATGATTCAAGTTCAAAGATGAGCAAAATCAGTCAAGGAGTTCCGAAGATATGGTCGAAGAAGTGTCCAAAAACATGAGATTTCGAGTGCTGATGAAACGTTTTCGCAAATATGAGATTGCTATCCTAATTGTTCAATTGGTGTCAAGTGACATTTGATCTCACAGAACTGGGAAATATTTTTTTTTTGTGGAAATCGGGACATTAATCTGGACACTGGAATCAATGTTATTGACGATTTTGAGTTTCTCGGCCATATACAAAAGCAGTCGGCTTATCGTTTATATTTCCATAGCTATACAAAATGAAGATTTACTGTCGAAGGCAAAGTTGTAGAAAATAAAGTTTTAGAGAACACCTATTTCAGGGTCTTGGGAAAAAATGGCCTAATACTGGGATATGGCCACTTCTAGAATTGGTATGAGTGACTCATATCTCTAGGACTATGACAGTTAAAAAGGTGCTTCCGAAAGCATAGTTGTAGACAATACAATTTAGAGAATTTTAGAATCCTAGGATGTGACCGCTTCTAAAAATGGGAAAGATGACTCATGTCTCTAGAACTATGGCAGTACGGTTCCCAATACAAAATTACAGAGAACACGTGTGTCAGGGTCTTAGGGAAAAATTGCCCAATCCTGGGATATCATCACTTCTAGAATTGGGAATGATTACTCATATCTCTGGAATTACGGCAGTTAGAAAAATGCTTCCAAAGGCAAAGTTGGTGCTAATTACATTTTAGAGAAAATGGTTTAAGGATTTTTTGGAGAAACTGCGTTCGTTCTCTTTGTGATTTGGTGCATAGGAGAACATTTCAGCTAATGGTCAACTGAAACTATAAACGAGAAAAAGAAAATTATATGCCGTCCTCTCTTAGTTATTTTCATTCATAAATTTTTGACAGCGGTCCGCGAAATAAAACTGAGATGCTCTCTGGAAATCCCTTATACAACAACTCGCAACTTTTTCAGTGGCCTCACTCATTTGAAATACTATCGCATGGACGCAGCAAATTTTTATTTTTTAATTTCTTTTTCAGTAACAAGAGAATTATATTTAAATATTTGAATATTATCGTAAAATGAATAAAAACAATTTTTTATTTCCACACACAATGTTGCTAATAATTCATTTTTTTGTTATTAATATGCATGCAGAAGATACTAAAATAAAAGACAAAATAATTAACTCCGATTTAAATATTATTTACTTATTAGCGTATTTCAGACTAAAATTTTTATTAAAATAATGGAAGGTCATCACCTTATCGTCATATGACAAACAAACTCGAAAGATACTAGAGAGTGACAGTTCACTGTTTGTCTTTCTTTATGAATCAACCGGTTGGTGGGCGCGACGTCGAAGGGAAAAATACCTGCCAAAAATTCTTTTTTTCCGAAACACTGTAATCCGGAATCTACCCAGAAATACTACATTACATTACATGGAGCTAAAAGGGCGCATTTTGACCCAAGTGATGAAATATCAGAGGGCGGAGCCCGCGGACTTTTTCCCCACCGTGGTCGAATGCAGTCGTTTCAGGTGTTATGTAAACTTAGTCATTCTTTGTGAAATGACCTAAACTCAAAATGACGTGTTGGAGGAACTTAATAAAATTGTGACGGGTGGTAGGGCTGATTGATATAAGAAAATTGTGGAAGACACTTTTCCGGGGAGAGTTTTAGTTTAGCTGGCACGATTACTCAAAAATGCACTAAAATCGGGTACAGTCATTTCTATAAGATTTTATAACTTTTTACGGATAAATCCGATTAAAGTGACTATTGCTGATTTAGACAGACGTTAGATGAGGCTTTTAGGTAAAAACTAGTTCGATTCGAAAAAGTCAATTTTCTGGCCTCCGCAGGCCTTTCAATTGAAAAATTCGAGTTTTCGACATGAGTACTCTCCTTAATTTTTACTTTTATCATCAAAAAAAAAAACTTTACTTCATTTCTCACATACCCTAAAAAAATTACGGTGGAGAGTTCAAAAATTTCTGGTCAGATTGGCATCTTGAGAAAGTTGCGCTACGTATTGCCAGTTGGAATTTTGTTAACCTTGTATTTCTCAATGATTCACTCTCGCCTATCCTATTGTATTGGCCTATGGGGTTCATCATCATCATCATCATCAAACTTTATAGACCGTTAGTACCTTCCGGTGTGAGGTCTTTCTGCCGCAACCCCAGATTGGTGAACTATCGTCCTCCATGCCCTCCTATCGCCCGCCAAGGAGATGGTTTGTTCGCCCAGAG
>CM055404.1:4268315-4284368 GCA_029228625.1 Pseudolycoriella hygida
CTGATTTAATTGAATCGATAAACCTTCTCTAAACCTGGTCTACCCCTTGGCCTAACACCCGGGACTTGTGCATCCAAGATCCTTTTCGGTAGCCTGTTGTTACCCATCCTTTGAACGTGCCCGAACCAGCGCAGACGACTGGCCCTTGCCGCCTCTTCCACTGACGAAATCCCTAAATTTTCCCTAATGCCGCCGCCCCTTATATGATTATCCCACTGCTCCCTCCTATTAACCTTCGCTATATTCCTAAGAACCCTCATATCAGAAACTTCCAGGTCATGCACGAGATATCCGCAGTCAACCCAACTCTCACTACCATACAGAATCGTCGGCCGGAATATTGACCTGTGAATAGCTAACTTTGTTTCGCTACTTAATTCCCTTTTGTTGAACACGTGCGACCTCAACTGACTGGCCACCGCGTTTCCCATTTTCCTCCTTTCCTCACATTCCCTAACTAACTTGCCATCCTCTGAAAAAATGGTTCCTAAGTACTTGAATTCAGAAACCTGCTCCAGCTCCTCCCCATTTAAATTGCAAGCTATCTCCTTCCGAGCTTTGCCGACATGCATAACCTTAGTTTTCCCTACACTTACCTTCATCCCATACTCCTCACATGCAGCATTTAGACAGTCAATCCCACCCTGCAACTCCGTGGTACTATCTGCCAACAGAATCAAGTCATCCGCGTAGGCCAGGATTTTCATTATTACCTCACCCACCTCGACATTTCCCTGCAAGTTTGCCTGCTTGATGATTTTGTCCATGAAAATTATGACCAGAAGCGGGGAAAGACAACAACCCTGACGAACGCCCTCTTTAACCTCGAAAGACTCGCTAATTTCGCCATCTATTCTCACCGCGGCCCTGCTTTCTGAGTAAATACTCTTAATGGCACGCAGTAAACCCCCATTGATACCGTACTCGCTAAGAATCCCGAATAGCTTCTGCCTTGGTACCCGGTCGAATGCCTTCTCCAAGTCGATGAAGGCTTCTCCAAGGCTCATGGGGTTGTGCTAATAAAAACTTGATTGAGAACCTTGAAAGGAAACAGAGGATTGCCTTGAGAGTTTTTAATAGATTGCCATACAGATACCCTTCAGAGCTATTGTACTTGGATTTCTGCCCTAAGATCTTATATGTCAGTAAAATGTACAGATATGCAGTTTGTAAATTTGTGTTCGATGCCTATAGAGATCTATGTCATCATTCTGTCAATTTTCGTAGACCGGAGCATCGCTATCCTACGAAAGGGTCCAAACTGTTATATGTGCCATTTTCACGATCTGTTTTAGGTAAACGCAGAGTCACTGTTGCTGGGGCTAACTTGTTTAACTCTTTACCTTTAGATGTGCGCTCATCGATCACCCAAGCTCAATTTTGTCGTTCTCTAAAGTCGTATCTATTAACGAAATAGTAAATTTTTAAGCGGGAACAAGATTTGTGGGTTCCGGTCGATTGAAATAGATGGTTGAATGTGCCATAACTTGTGTTTGAGTATCATTTTTCTTCTTTTTTTTTTTTCTATGGGCTTTCCCTTGCTATTCACTGACTTTCCATTTATCGATTTTTTGTTTTTTGTTTTTGTTCTTAGTTGAACACTTTGATTTTCTATTAATATTTTTTGATATTTGTTTTGATTTTTTTATTATGATTTTTTGTGTTATTTCTATGTTCCTTCAAATTGCTACGCAAAATGGAACATAAACCTAATCTGTCTGTTCTTTTCAGATATGAACAAATTAGGAATTTTGAATTGAAAATTGTTTAGAGTTGAAAGAAATTTTCCATGTTGTTGTCTGTTAGACGTTGAAAAACATTGTTTAAAATTAAGTGCACCGTGTTGGATGAATTTAGGTATAAGTCTGAACTTCGCGAAATGTACGATGTAATATATCATATTCCTTGCTACGGCTCGGGTCCTGATCAATTTTGTGCTAATTGCTATGTGGGCACTACGGGCCACAAACTACATGTAAGGACAGAACAGCATGAATATGATTTACAAAAATTCAACAGAACGCAAGACCTTAACAACACGACGGCCTTAGTAAACCACTTTCATGATACAGGACATGCTCCAGATTTTGAGAAAGTTTCTGTTTTAGCGGTGGAACATAATTACATCAAAAGAAGAACGCTTGAAGCGTTACATATTTTATCCCACTCTACATCGATAAATTTTAGACGTGACACAGACAATATTTGTGCTTCTTACAGAAGTTTACTTCCGCTAGCAAATCGTTCCATTTCACATTAAACCATTCATTGATATTCAACAAGGCACGGTCAATGTCAGTTTAAATTTTAGGGAGTTCATTGATGTACATATCTGTTTAGGACTAACATTGTAAGTTCTCTAATTTAGTGCTATATTTTTGAAATTTAGTTTATAAGTATTATCTTTGTAAGGGCTGAAGATGTTACAATAAAGTAACGAAACGTCCGGTTATTGCAAACCGTTCTTTTATTTTGATCGAGAAGCTAACTAATACTTCACCATCAATAAAGATACCTTAGGCGGAACAAAACCGAGAGTTTCGGTTCGGTTTGAACCGAACTGAAAGCTTCGGTCTGGTTTGGACCGAACCGAAAATTTCGGTCCGGTTTGGACCGAACCGAAACCTTCGGTCTGGTTTGGACCGAACCGAAAATTTCGGTCCGGTTTGGACCGAACCGAAAGTTTCGGTATTTCGGATATCCGTCTCACCTCTGATATAAGACGCATACACATACAAAACACTATTTCACTAAGACCCCTACAAGGTTCGCTAAATAAGTGGGTGTACAGCTTTTCAGTAATAGTGGGGCAAAGCAAAGTTAACTTGTAACGAAATATGAGTTTGAATACTCTTTGAAATTTCTTTAACTCTCGTCTTTCGCCCCTCGACCGTCGCTATCATTTACAACATTTTCATATAGCATGGAAAATCAAGAAATGATATACAAAAGTAAAGACAAATCTTAGTACCCTCTGCTCCCGTTTGTTTAAAAAAACACATGATAAAATAAAAATAACAACATTAGCTCTAACTGGAATAATTTCTTTATTACACTCATTTGAATATTGAATTTCTACTTGCTTAATTAACATTAAAATATAAAAAAATCATATAAACCATTTTATAATAATTTTAATTATTTTTTTTTCTATAATGTGCTACAATGTATAAATGAATGACTCAATGGAAAAAAGAACACAAAAAAAATTCAATTTACTTCTTATTATAACTTCCGGGCAACAATATTTTTATGTCTGTTTGTTATGCTCATTAAAGGTACATTTTTATTTTCAACAATTTCGTGTGTATCGGGTTTCACAAAGATAATTAAGAACAAGTAAAACGCTCAATTTTTCTACATTCTGGAAAAACGAAGGAAAAACCGAAATTGGGCGAAAAATTGGTTTGAAGGTGCATATGATGTTAATAGTTCCTCTTTGGCAAAAACGATCTTGGACCTTCATGAAAATAGTTTTCATCACTTTTTTTCTAATCGAAGCCCGCATCGTTCAAACTAATATTTCCAATCGTTCCAGACTTATAAGTTTCATTGTTTTCGCCTTAACTTATGGAGGTGTTCACATTTTTTTCTACATCAACGGCGGCTTCGATCTAATTGGAGGTCAATTTTGTTGGTAAATTTTTCTGCCGGCGCAGAAAGTCGTTAGTTAAAATGATTCGAAAATAGAAATGTAGAATATCATCGGCGGCGGCGGCGTCGGCCAAAGACTTTTTTACTTTTCATTTGCGGTGTGTACAGCTTACAAAATTTCAGTTACTGCATGGCATTTTTTCCTTTTTTTGGCGTTTGAGCTAAAATTTGGTTGACCTTTTAAGAGTGAATTTGCGAATTCTTCGACCAGGTTGTATGAAAGTCGAATTCAAGTGGTCTCAAATTCTTCATACATATGGATTATTCGATTCCTTGGACCTTTAGGAGAAATTCGTAGAAGACACTCTTTTCCGAAAAAATATTTGAAGAAATGCTCTGCATGGAATAGCCCCAATTCGTTTTTTAATTTATATTAATTATTATTGTAAGCATAGGGTTACGGGTATGAAAAAGCTTCCCCACTAGATAATTGCCACATTTTGATTTTTTCTTCGTACTGTCTCGTCTTCCAAAAAACCCGGACAGAAGCACTAGGGCTTCTTGGAACCTTAAACCAAAGGAGACATAAGAAATTGAGGAAGGTTCCAAATTTGGCCATTTTTCATATTTTCTACAACTACAACTTATACCAGCGTTCCGCACGTGACCCATCTAAGGTTTTAGAAACTAGTGACCATGAGCTTTTCAATGATATATTTGGTTTCGTAGAGTAGCGCTGGTACAACTGGTGAATCGCATTTGAAAAAGTTAATTTTTTCGCCTAAAAATAGCTCTGGCGTCCCACCCAACAATATTTTCCGGGCAAGTTGTGGCTCAAACTCTTCACCTACTTAAGAAGTACTTACCTGAGAAGTTTCAGGAAAATCGGCTCAACCGTCTTGAAGTTTTTATAGAAAAACGATTTTGAGCTATTCCAAGCATTCCAAGCATTCCTTCAAACATTCCACAGCTTATATCGGATTTTTTCGAAAAAAATTTTCTTCTACGAATTTCTCCTAAAGGTCCAAGGAATCAAATAAGCCAAAAATATGAAGAATCTGAGACCACTTGAATTTCACTTGGTCGAAGAATTCGCAATTGATGGCAGCGATGAAAAAAGCGTTACGTAATTTATGGACTACTTATTCAAAATTTTAATCTGGTCTGAAATAACGTTCTGGCTTAAGTTCGCTATTATCATATGAAAATGTTATCTTTCTTACATGTTTACAATCAATTTTAGTAGCGAGTGATTTTTTCCTTCGAAAGTTGTCAATCGTTAATTTTGGATAGTTTGATTCAGAGATTTTGTTGAGTGCACCAACTATGAGAAGTCATTCATTACTCTTCGAAACTCGAAAGCCCGCAAACTTGGAATCAATTCTAAATTACAGCTTATTGCATATTACACTAGTCTACAGAGGTTTTGTATCTTTCCTGTCTGTCATTGCCCAATGTTAGGCTTAGTGTGCTGTTGCAGAATATGGCCTAGTTGAGTGTCCATCACCCCTGAAAGTAGAGTAATAGGGGTCCAAAGAAAAATGTAAGGACATTTTCATTTAGTCATTATTATATGTTACTCAAGTTATATGTAACGTTAGTATGTACGGGTTACTAGTGCATAGTCGGGCCTACAAACCTATACTAATATTGAGATAAATCTTACATATTATGATGGATTCTGCATGGATCAGAAAAGTGAACTTTTTCTGACGTTTTGGTCATGGTTGGAAAATGGCGTAATTTCTAAGTATGGTAATCGAAGTTTCCATTTCAAATATTTTTCGAAAGAGAGAGAGACCAAATCTTGTCAGAATTAGTAAATTTTTGATGAGGTGTTTGTTTTGTCGAAAGACGGTGAATGAAAACATTATAGCAAAAACTATATAATTTTCGACTTTTTTCATATACTCGTCTTCTGACAAAACAAGCGCCTCATCAAAAATTTTCTAATTCTGACGAGATTTGGTCTCTCTCTTTCGGAAAATATTTGTAATTGGAAACTTCGATTACCATACTTAGTCATTACGCCCTTTTCCAACCATGGCCAAAACGTCACAAAAAGTTCACTTTTCTGATCCATACAGAATCCATCATAATGTGTAAGATTTATCTCAATATTAGTAAAGGTTTGTCGGCCCGACTATGCACTAGTTACCCGTACATACTAATGTTACATATAACTTGAGTAACATATAATAATGACTAAATGAAAATGTCCTTACATTACAGATGACTTACAGTATTTTTTGATATGGACAAACATTAAAATAAATAATTATGTAAATAAACACAAACTAAGAGATTAAAACATCTTCATCGACACAAAAACCGATCGCGTATCAGATAGTATCAGATATCACTGAGTGAACGTTGTTGTCATTTGAATGTGGCTTTGATAATGTTGTTGTATGTGTTAGATAGGAATTTACACTCTTTTTGTTTGTTGGTAATCTTATCGGTAGTCTTAATCACAATCATCTCCATCGCATCTCCATTTTTATTTTTTTGTTCTTTGAATGAGATTTTAACTTGGTGATTGGTGTGGATTATAAGTTCTCATATGTACTGTGGTGTTTGTTACCAATTCGACTGTTGTATTAGTGTCCACTAAGGCTCTTTTGGAGTCTTTGAATTTTTTGACCCACATAACATTTTCCATAAGAACATGGAACTGTATAAATTAATCCTTGTGCTATACTATCTCCTTTGCTCACTACCTGAATGTTAAATTGGTGGAACATTGTCTTAGTTTTTTCAAACAATCCATCGATGTATACGGAATCGACACATATTTTACATCGTTTGTTCCTTTTTGGCTTTAGTTTTGTTATTCATTTTAAAAACATTGTTCATCACACTTCATCACTAGGACATTTTATAATTGGGCAATGACTGTTAAATGACGGTCCTGACAACGTTATAATAACGTTATTTTAACCAATAAGTTATTGATTTTCAAAATGTTACTAGGGATCTAAATCTCATTTTGGCATTCATCAAGCGTGTCAGCAACCATAACTTCATTTTATATAACGTTCTATTTTATCTTGATTTTGTCCGAATTTCATCCTGAATCATCCGGATTTTTTCGACCGCATTTTGTGTATCTGGATTTTGAAGTGCCACTGTTATTTCAGCTATTTTTGGTGTAAATAAAGTGCTTTTAGCTAATAAACAAAACCATTCAAAAGAAATTAAGCCTTTGGAGTTAGAGCAATTAAGACCATTTAACGCCATTAAAAAATCAACAAATAATCCTAATACGTACATATTAATAACAGTTTTTGTTATGACTTACACTAAAACTAGCATTTAGCCATAGCTACCATACGCAACGAGGGCATGTCACTTCAATAACAATATGAATAAAAAGTTAAATAAAATCGGCTATGCAAAAACCTTTTTCAATTCTGCCGATCATTTCGGAATAAATTTTAGATGCGCGCAATGTGGAATGAGTTCAAAATAACAATCTGTAAACCTATAAGGTCATAGCAACTAATGCTCAGTGGTTCAAAGTAGTTTCCTACAGTTTCATGCATGCGTTCTCCTTTTACCAAAACGTAATAAATACTTACAGATTTACGTCACTAAATTCTGAGGCTCAGCAAATGTACATGCTCCCAAACAGTTTTTTGAACACACTAAGGTATCGTTCATAAAGTATGTCACGCGTGCGAAAGAGATGCATGAATGCATAAAAATGTGATAGAAAGAGATGCAAATAGTCGTCACACGTTACTTTGAACTCTATGAATGACCTCTCTTACAAAAAATCCCTTTGCAATCATAGTTCCATGGCCAAAAATGTTTTCTTCAATTTTCGCTGCAATGTTCGGACAATTTCTATAACAAGTGACACGCCCACGATACGCAAGTATGATGAACTACGAAAACAATTAAAACCGCATAAAATGCTAAACACCACCGATTTCACCACTTCAGCAAACAAACATGTAAAAATTAGCACAAACACGGATAATCACATAATTGCTGTCACCGATGGCTATTTAATGGTTAACAACATACACCATTTCAACATAGAGATACCACATCCATATACGTTTGTATGGTACGAAATACATCAATAAAATGCATCCACCAAAAGCATAATGCATGTGCAAAAGTATACATTGTGTTATATATTTTTTATCACCCTCAAACATTTCAGGTGCGATTGCATTTGGGTGAAAAAGCCCAAATTTGTAAAATTTCCAGAAAATAAACTCGCTGAAATTAAATTGGTGAGAATATTTACCGATAATTATTATCGGAATTATTGAGCATTGACATGTAAGGTCAAGGAAAGTTACCCGACTAATTAATACTAGACTTCTCAAACAGGGTAACATCACTTTTTGACACCCATCTGCCCGGCCGACATAATACTCTTCTTCTTGCTGCAAATTTCTGGAGGCTCTGTAATTCAGATTCAAGATCAGGGCCATAGCTAGGACACTGCTCTAGGGGGTGCTCAAGCACCCATGAAGAATTCAAGAGATT
Source organism: Pseudolycoriella hygida (assembly GCA_029228625.1). NCBI lineage: Eukaryota > Metazoa > Arthropoda > Insecta > Diptera > Sciaridae > Pseudolycoriella > Pseudolycoriella hygida. The sequence goes on from CM055404.1 coordinate 4,276,416, forward strand.
GTTTGAAAGAGATGTGTGATTGAAAGATGCAAAACATCAATATTGTAGTAATTGATAAATGCAGTGAAGGTAAAGTTTTTCATTGTTAGATTGGAAACATTTCGCTACCTTTCATTCCTTTTACCTGGGCCAGTGCTGAGACTAACGTTTTCAACGCCCTGTGCAATTTTTTTCTGAGCGCCCTAATATACGAGCTACTATTGGTATATTATTCAAAACTCTTCCTATAAACATAAATTGAATTTGATATGCGCAATTGGGAACCCCGTTGCGATATGCTAGGGTTACTTTAGTAGAAGAGTCGTGAGCGGAGCGAGCGATATTTTTTTTACATAAATATCACAAACCAATTCTTGTTGAGCTTTTGTTTTCAGTATGATGATGTCACACCAGACGATGTCTGTAGGAATACTGGGGTTCAGTTAACAATTTACAATGTTTAACTAACCATTGGTATTTGTAGTGTAGATGAGAGGATACTAGAAGAAACTTTAGATTTTTAGGACGGATGAGACAGAAAATATATACCCTACGGTAAATGAAGAAATTAGACGTTCTGAAAAACATTGGTGCCATAGTGCGCCGCAGGTGAAAATTTTGTATTTTTGTGTTCTACGAGTAAGAACAACATTTCTGAGTAAGCAAGTTTCGCAAAATATAATTTTTTGTGTATTCAGCGCACCTGAATTTCCAGCGCCCTGGGCAATTGCCTAGTGTGTCCATTTGGTAGTGGCGGTACTGGGCAGAGCGTACAACTCAGTCTAATCACTAAACAAAATTAGAACATTGTTTAACAAAATTCGCATGACCAATGAAGAAGAAAAAAATCTACCTAATCGTCTCTTTATTTCAGTCATTTTCTGTTATGCGAGTGACTGTGATAGTTGCGCGATTAATCGCGTGCTTGTATGTTTAATCCTTGCGGGTGCTCAGGACTCTTTAGGGGGTGCTCAGCACCCCCAAGCATCCATCTAGCTACGGCGCTGTTCAAGATACAGTGGTTTCATGTACTAGAGGAAGAATCAATCTAGTGCATGAAAGAACTATAATTGCTGGATGTTCCGGAGATTTTCAGAAAATCTGTATCAAAGTACGCTATCAATTTGTGCAACGCCACTATAAGTGAAAAATTTCCGCTGAAACTCTGATAATTTGTCCGCAAACAAGTGTCGGAAAATTCTAAAAAAAACTTTATCTTTCATTTTACGACAAATTTTTTTTAGATACAAAAAAATTGCTAACCTTAAGTACTCTCCCCTTTAATTTTTGTAATATTTCAGAGAAGGGCGAATTTCTTAGGTTTGTAAGCCACCTAGATTTCTAACATTTCGTAAAACAGCAAACTCTATAGGCTTCTTAGACCCCTGTCTGTGTACCTGGGTTTTGTAAACTGGACTACGTTTATTTTAGGGGTTGTTCCGTAAATTAGGAAATAAAATGTTCAAAGTAATTTCCTCGCAGACAGTATATTACAATTCAGCATTCGTTTTTCCACTTTTTAAAACTTATTCATGAAAATTTTCAATTAAAATAGCTTTTACCTTAAAAATTATAAAAATTACCCCATTTTTCGCAAGTGTCTAAATTTTCATTATTTTAACACAACACACAAGCTATTGTTGCAAAACTTTTCTTTAGAAAATTAACTTCCGGCTCCAATTTCATAAAATACGAAACATGCATGGCATTTACGTCAGGCATAATAAACAAAATAACACTACATTATACGTATACACTTGAAATGTATTTATAAATAAACCTTTTTTTGCAAGGTATATACTTACAAGAAAATTGCAGCATTTTCATGTTCTGTTCCTTGTGAAATTTATTTTTGCATTAATTTGTTAAAGATACATGAGTACATTATATACGAATGAATATACCGAAAAAATAATGTCGAAAGACGAATCCAATTCTGAATGGTAGTTGCGGGAAATAAGAAGAAATATTTTTGATTGTCGGAAAACGACGGCTTTGGAATGACGTCGCAGAAGTGTTCGGACGACCGACTTCAGTTCTCACTTCCAAGATTACAAATCGGTCAGAGCAAGTAGGTCTACATTTGGTCACTAAACTTGTCATATTCAATTTTTTCAACACAATTTACAAATTTCAGTCGCAAATTCCACCCATTCATAGGTCGGAGAAGTTGAAAGGTAAGTACCGTTCTTCAGGTAAATTTTGTTAATGACATCTTCGCTTAATTTGTTTCATAGATAGTTCTTTCGTAAAAGTCTGGATTACTTCCAATAATTGTCTTTTATGATTCGTAGTGTATTTTCTTGAGTCTTTAACTAGTTTCTGCTAGTAAGCGTGACAACTATCTTTAAAATTACACAAAAATCGATCATACGTTACCGTTACCGTTCTCTGGACAAAATAACCCCTCAAACAAAAAAAACGGACAAAATAACCACGGCAGAAAGAATCCCAAAGTAAAAAACCGGATAAAATTACCCCGGACCTAATAGCTCGGGACTGAATAACCAGAGACCGAATAACACCGTAATTACAAACGTTGGCAAACACGCAAACAATAGCTCACGCTATGGTAGAGCTGGGGGTATGCAAACACAAAAGTTCTGAGAATCTTACGGCGCATGCCGCAAACGTAAATGCGTTGTCTAAGGGGCACCCAAGCTTCGATGCTTCGTTTAAATTGGGTAATTACAGGATTCGATTGCCTGTAACGAAACGCGTGCATTCAGTGACGTCACTCACACTAGCAATGCACAATGAATTGGTCATCAAGGCACATTCAACGAAAATAGACACGAAAGATGGCGCCCAGATCACACAATGGGTTCGTGAGGTCCCAGCAGACAAAAGAGGCATCACTCGGTCGTCGGAACTGTTGGCTAGCCAATCTCCCCGGCAATAGCATCGAAAAACAAATCAACTACGAATGAATAAGTGTGAAAAATAGAAATGTATTAAAAAATCTAATGTGCAATTGAGATATAATAACCGAACCTGTCGTAATGACCTCTCGGTCACTCACAATTGTAATAGAATAGAATAAAAATATATAATTGTAACAGATGTAAGAAACCATACGCTAAATAATAATAAATAAGGGGCAGAACCCCTAGCGGGGTTTGGCACAGAGCTCCATGTACGTTAGGGTGTAGCGTTTTTTCGATGTTTTTTTATTTCCAAAAAGAGGGGTCCTAGGCCATTCCCAAATGATCCCAGGATTCTGAAACTGCCATTGAAATTTTTTAAAAATGTCGTTTAGTGGTCGCGCAATTGGAATTTCTGTAAAATTTCGACTTTCACTACTGGACCTTTTATTTTGGCCTGCCAAAAAATCATTTAAGAAGTTTTTTCTCTGAATTTTGTTCTAACACATACTTTGAGGTGCCCAGCAATAGGAAAAATTAAATGTAAGTGGAAATAAATCGAAACGAGTTTTTTGCGAAACATTTAATTTCACAGATTTTCGCAATTTGTCATATTTTCTTATTTAGACTAAGCATTTGGCGTCGCCAAACTATTCCAAAATGTCTGTGTCGTGGCTCATTTTGAAGATATTTTTATTACGGATGTGATATAATTTCATTTTTGAAAAAAGAACAAAAATTGGTGGAGTTATTGCCACCTTCAAAATATGGCAAGTTTTCCTATGTTTTTGGACAATTAAATGGCATCGTAATTTAGATCGCCTTAGAGTCCCCTAACACGAAAAACGTGTTTCATGTGCAGTTATTCCCTCTCGTGTTATTTTATCTGAGGGTATTTTGCCCGGTCACTTTTCATTGGTGATATTTAGTCTCGGTGATGTTTTATCCAGACAAATTTTGTTCTAGAGCGCATAAGAATTATGCACACAAAAATTATGAATTGTTAGGAGCCTACTGGATTATAGTAAAGAGACGTCACCACATGAAAAGAGTCGTATGGGTTTATTTTGTGAGGCCAAGTTGTATAGTATTTACGAAAGTTTCCCTCACCTTCTGTGTAATAATCGCTGCCTAACAAGTTTATATAGAAATTGTTGTGAATTTTCACACTCTTGAATGTTGCCATCAAGATTCTAGATTGTTTTGAGTATGACATTAAATGGGTACCAAAATATTTTAGTTTTCACGCGATGTTCCGTGCAGAAATGAAGATCAGAAAGTTTTTCTTTGTGTTGCTCTATACGGAATGAGTAACGGCATTTATGTTGTTAAGGGGGTAAGTAGAGCAATTATTTTTGTTAACATTTTATAATTTATAAGTACTTTTTACTTTAATTATTTTATTTTTTAATTGAAAAATGTTCACACCATTAGCGCGACTAATAAAAGGGAGCTGCTGTGCTTTATAGGATGAAAGAGTTCAATCCGATGACTTTAAGTGCGGTAGATGTTAATTATGTCTAGACCTGCCTGGTGCAACGTGTAGTTCATATTGTATTTATTTTTCGACCTGTCTTTAGATCATAATGTAGGTTGCTTACAGCGAAAGTCCAAAACTATTTATTTTATTCAGTATACTCAATGAATTTTACTCATGTATGTCTTTACACATCTCGAAAGTGTTGAAATCCCTATTTTTAGCGAGAAGAATGATCCAGATCTTTTATGCACGAGCCGGTTTTGAGCTAAAAAAATTGTCTGTATGAAGGGTTTTGTCCCCAACAATTTGGAACAAAATTCTTTCATATAAAATTTCTTTCCCGGTTTTCTAAGAACAAATGCTTTAATTTGACACTAAAATTGCCATGCTCTACTTGCCGAGATATTTGCGAAAAAGTTTCACCGACGACGACACTTGAAAATCCATGTTTGAGCTCCACTTCTTCAACCATATCTCTGGAACTACTCGACAGATTTTACTCATCTTCCAACTTGAATCTTCGGACTATGCATCTTTCAGGGAAAATCGTTTAGGGTGATCGGTTGAGCCGTTTGGATTCATCATATTTAGACTATAATAAATGCATCTCTCCAACTCCCACCTCGATCTACCCCATGTTACATAAAGTTGTTAGTAGTAAACATATAGGAATTTTGTACTTCGTATGGGTCCAAAGAGTTTTTAGTGTAAAATTGCTCCGTTATAATTAAAGATGCTTCATAAAAATTTTTTTGTAATTCACTGACAAAAACTCGCTTTTTCGTGCGTCATTTCGGTGTCGCATGAAGTCATTTTGCCGCACTAGTGCGATGGCGGTTTTTTTACGCACTAATGCGAAGAATGTTTTTTTACGCACTACTTGAATTGAATTTTTATATTAAAAGATACACGATACACGTTACGTATGCTGGTAGTTTAACGCACACGATGTGTTGCCGAACTCGCCTTCGGCTCGTATCGGCAATCTCACATCTAGTGCGTTAAACTACCTTCATACGTAACTTGTATCAAAAATTACTATTTGAATCTTGTCCTGCAAATGCATACTATGCAAACTATACAAGCAGTTCATTTATTTCATGGAGTGTTTTAAAAGAAAAGTAACAAATCCACGTTTTATTTTCGTATATTGAAATTGAAAACCCATTTATGTACAGTATTAGTAATTGTGAAAACTTAAGTGCTTGTCCCTACTAGTTTTACGTGATTAGAAAATCTTTTTTGAGCAATACGACTTCATATCAAATTAAATGCAACCGTTTAACCGTGCTCAATTAAAATTACCTTCAGTATACAACTCCCATTATCAATTTACATAAAAATCAATCAGTCGTGATTTTGTAATCGATACACAATTCAAAACGATTTATATATGGGAACTCGTACAATATTTCCCACATTATTCTCCAGACATAATAAGCCAGCAACATATGTTTATGCACTCTTTCTAAGATTATGGTATTGAAATGTAATAAATAAAATTCGTTATTATTCTACATAAATATTGTTTTCAACGTCTCTATTCCTCATGTATATACTATCTGCACCCATGTCCAATGACTGAATGTGACGCAACTCCCTAGTCTCTCGGGAAAATAATATGTTGATGCTAAACTTCATCATCATCATCATCATCATCATCATCATCATCATCACACTTTATAGACCGTTTGTACCTTTCGGTGTGAGGTCTTTACTACTGATCATGGACCACCCTTCTCCATACCCCCCTATCCTGTGCCAAGGAGATGGTTTGTTCGCCTAGAGAAAGTCCCCTAACTTCTAAATCGGATTTAATTGAGTCTATAAACCTTCTCCTTGGCCTACCCCTGGGACGCACACCCGGGACTTGAGCATCCAATATCCTCTTTGGTAGCCTGCTATTACCCATCCTCTGAACGTGCCCGTACCACCGCAGACGACTAATCCTTGCCGCCTCTTCCACTGATGTAACCCCTAAGTTTTCCCTGATGTCGTCGTTCCTAATATGATTGTCCCACTGTTCCCTCCGATTTACTTTTGCTATGCTCCTAAGAACCCTCATATCAGAAACCTCCAGGTCATGCACAAGGTATCCGCAGTCCACCCAACTTTCACTACCGTATAAAATCGTTGGTCTGAAGATTGACCTGTGAATAGCTAGCTTTGTGCCACTACTTAACTCCTTTTTGTTGAACACATACGACCTCAACTGACTGGCCACTGCATTCCCCATTCTTCTCCTTTCTTCAAATTCCCTAACTAACTTGCCATTCTCCGAAAAAAATGGCTCCTAAATATTTAAACTCAGAGACCTGTTCCAACTGCTCCCCATTTAAACTGCAAACTACATCCTTCCGGGATTTGCCAATATGCATAACTTTAGTTTTACTGACACTTATTTTCATGCCGTATTCCTCACATGCAGCATTCAGGCAGTCTAAATTCTCCTGCAAATCCTTGGCATTATCTGCTAATAGAGTTAAGTCATCCGCATAGGCCAGGATTTTCATGATTACTTCCCCCACCTTCACATTCCCTTGCAAATTCGCTTGCCTGATAATCTTGTCCATAAAAATTATGAACAGAAGAGGGGAGAGACAACAACCCTGACGAACTCCCTCATTAACTTCGAAAGCCTCACTAATTTCACCATCTATCCTTACCGCAGCCTTGCTCCCTGAGTAGATGCTTTTGATAGCGCCCAATAAACTTCCATTAACCCCGTATTCGCCAAGTACCTCGAACAGCTTTTGCCTCGGTACCCGATCGAATGCCTTTACTAGGTCGATGATGCACAAGTATAAATCAATATTTCTCTCAGAGAGCTTTTCTATAACCTGCCTGAGACAAAAGATCTGATCCTGACAACCTCTCAGAGGTCTGAAACCACTCTGAACCTCGCCAAGAACATCTTCCACTATAACCCTAACCCTGTCTACTAGCACACTTGTATAAACCTTTCCGACCACGCTCAAGAGTGAAATCCCCCTGTAGTTGGTAAGGACTTTGCGGTTACCCTTCTTGAAGATCGGAGCAATAACACCGAAGCTCCAGTCAGCGGGTACTACTGAGGACTTCAATGCTAAATTGAAAATCCTACAAAGCCATTGAACCCCACCCGGCCCGCTATTCTTAATAAATTCTGTCCTAATTTCGTCTATACCTGCGGATTTTCCTGCCTTCAGCCTGCTGAACTTTCGTGACACTTCCTCTAATGTAATTTCCTCCTCACCCTCCAAGCTACGGCCCTCTTCCCTGTCAAGGCTTGTTACGGGATTGACAGAGGCGAATAGATCCTGAAAGTAATTCTGCCAGGTTTTCAGGACCTCACCCTTATCTGTAACTAATTCGCCATCTTTACCCAAAATGCTACCGCAGCCCTCCTTTTCACCACCACGCCTAATATCCTTGATTGCCGACCAAAATTTTTTACCCCTTCCTTGACCAGCCTCTTCCAATTCCTCCCCACACTTTTTCCACGACCGATCCTTCGCTTCCTTGACTAGAGTCTTAACCGTCTGCCTGCAAGCCCTGTAAGCCTCATGCTTTTCGTCCGTCTTACCCTGTAACCAAATCAAATACAGCTTCCTTTTCTCTAATACCGCCTTTTTGATCTCTGCGTTCCAC
>CM055404.1:4284868-4295255 GCA_029228625.1 Pseudolycoriella hygida
TCCTCAGCTACGCCCAAGACAAATTCCTTAAAGTTTGCCCACTCAACCTCAAGGTCTACGCAGTCCGGAGGAAGCCTTTCGAAAGCTTCGCTGAATTTTGACATAAAGCGAGACTTAACTTCCTCGTCCCTGAATTTTCCCACACGAAATTTCCGAACCACCACTTTTTTCCTTTTAGCCTGACAGAGTTTACTAACAGAGAGATGGGTACCCAAAAGGTAGTGGTCTGAGCCAAATGTGAAACCCCTGAAAACACGTGTGTTCCTGACTTCCTGCCTCCTGTCCTGCTCTATACCCATGTAATCAATTATTGACTTGTGCCCCAAACTATTATTAACGTAAGTGTACCGATGGATCCACCTATGCCTAAAGAAAGAGTTGGTTACTGCCAGTCCATTGAAATCGCAGAAATCCAACAACCGCTTTCCGTTTGAGTTTAAAACATCCTCCCCGAATTTGCCCATTACCTTTTCATAGCCGCCACTGGTCTTACTGTTTCCTATTCTCGCGTTGAAATCCCCAACAGAACCACACACTCACTACCTTTTTTGCTGACAACATCCCCTAACTGCTCGTAAAAGGTGTCAAGATCGCCAGCACTGCTACCCTCGCACGGGCTATAAACACTAACCAGCCGATAAATACCTCCTGCCAGCTTAATGGAGACCCACATGATCCTTTCACTTACATACCGCACGTTCAAAACAAACTTTCCTAATTCCCTTTTGATAGCCATTCCAACTCCCCAGTTCGCCCTACCAGACTGAACACCAGACGAAAACACTTTATAACCGCCCACCAGTTCTTCGCGCTGCCCTTTCGTCCTAATGTCGCTCAACGCTAATATATCGACACCATAATCCATTGCCAAGTCCACCAACTCACCCTTGCGACCCCTAAAACCCCCATTAACGTTTAGACTTCCAATAAACAAACCATCAACCTTTTTACATTGCCTGACCGTCAACGATGGGGTACCGTGCGAGTCCCGCATTGGTCGTACCCCGTGACCAACACTCGTCCGAGGCTGCCTATGACCGTTTTTACCAATAATGAGTACAGTGGGACGGCCTGGTAAGCCGAACCGCACTGGAAGTTCAAGCCTCAATGAGGACATCACACACGTGCCTGAGATGCTAAGCGCAAGCTCATTTATTTTTGCCAAAAAAGAATTGCTATATGAATAGCGAAGAAGTTAACCGTAACCGTAGACAAACACCTACTTGAAATCCTATACCAAAATCACAAACACAAAACGCCGATTGTTTTGCACGAAGAAAACAAAACAAACACCCGAAAAACGCTGTAACTTTGAGGTTATGTGAGCACTACGTTGCTTGAAAAGAAAATGCAGATTTTAATTGATATCTAAAAAAGTTACAAAAACACACACTAATTTAACTTAACTTATTTACGAGAAACTGTGATTTAAAACGCGAAGAGGGCAAAAAATAAACGAAACTTACTCAGAGCAAAACAAACACGTCCATATCTGCCGCCATCTTGACTTGAACTTTAAATATAAAAAAAATAAGTTCCAAAAATCTATATTCCTAAAGTTAGCACAAGATTCTATATAAAGATTTTTCAATTATTGATATATCAAGATATAGAAAGCTGAATGTTGAATGTTGATATAGAAAAGTCAATGTTGATATATATCAATAATATTGACAAATCTTGATAAGAATCTTGTGCTAACTTCAGGAACATAAAAATATTGTGCCACCATAAATACTAGGTAGTGAATTTATAAGTTACGTTGTGTGGATAGATTTCTGGTTTTTAAGCGAATTACTGGGCTTGGAACACAGATCTTTTTTCGACCCTTTGTTCCCTCCCCGATGCTCTTCTATCATTCGACCTACTCATACACTCGATTTTTAGCAAGATTTTCACATTTTCACGTTCTCATTCAGATTGCACACGTGTTAGATCCGTTAGCCAAATTAACCTCGTCGTGTGTGCCCACACTACGATACATCTTCCAGCCTACTAGCCACGACTAATGCTTATTCTATACGATGCAGTGTAGCCCCACTATCTGTTTGTTGGACCACATGCTTAACGTCAATTCCGTACCACGCCTATTACAGCTACATATAGGATTTTCGTTAATTTTACGCCTTAAGATAGGCTAAGATATGTGTACACAGAATTCATCGTACATGGGTGACGTCATGTATGTCATTCTTCTGCATACGGTTCGTTGTGGACACCAAACACCACAACTACCCAGAATTTGAAGCTTGGGTATACTTAGGAACAATATTTTCACGCTATAAGTTAAAGAAAAATCCTTTGCAGAATTTCCCTTACCATTATTCAACCCGGATGTTCTTGGTGAAAAGCCATTACGTTACCATTGAGCTAGCCCGTTGCTAACATTGTGTAACTCCATCTAACATTACTTTGTTAATTTCAATTTACTTATTCCCTTAAACCCTTCATAAATGACATCACGCTTGAATATCCATAGAAAGATCATAACATGACATAAAAGTGAAAACTTCAAAAATGAAGGTATCGAAGGCTCGGGGTAGAAGATGCGTTAACGACATCTCGTTAGGTGTCAAATATTTATAGAAGATATTGATTTACATCAAATTATTCAATGATGTCGGTCTATCTTTTACACAGACGTTTTTTATGTATTTCTCAGTCAGCGAAGAATTATTATTTTATAAATTATGTTATGAAGATATTTGCAGTGAGGTGCATTATGGTGTAGAGAAGTGCAGTGATTTTGAGATTTATATTTTAGAAGATCATACAATCTTCAAAAGAAAACTTCGGAAATATATTGGAGGGGTTTGGTCTTGGAGTGTTTTTTATTTCATTTTTCAATTTTTCTGCTTTTACTCGGAGACATTTCTTATTCTTGGAAATCACTTTTGAATTTTGCCACACACAAAAATTTCGTTCTCATAATAATGAGATCTGCGTCACTGTTCAATAGCAACGTGGAGCCATGATTTGCTTCTAATAGATCATCGACAAAGTTTTCTACATTTCGACCAAGGATATAATTATCCAAGTGCATGTATTGTAAGATAAACATTTTCAAACAACGAGAAATTTTTGCATGTCCGTAAATTTATTGCTGTACTTGTAACATCGTTCGAACATGAGAAATTGAATGAGATTGACGTATTTCAAGAAATCAGTGGATCTGAAGAGCTTTATTGAAAGGAAGTCTAGAGGTGAGCGGAAAGGACCGATGTCCCCCCGTTCCTTAGCTAAAACTGACGGGCACGGGCTGCACATTTTTAAATCTTCTATTATCGTGTATTTTTGGAAAAAAATAAGGAGTTACGATTTAACCTTTCGGTTTCCTTTCATTTCACAGTAGACGTGTGGACAACTGTCGGTGAAACGAATTAAAAATTGTAAATCTTTTTCTGACTGAACAGATGTTGTTCTGCCAGCGAATGGCCAGTTGGTGGGTGGTTTAATATTTTACATTTTCTATGAATACCTACACTTATTTTGGTATGTTCAAAATGTTTGTAACGTAACAACCTCAAGAGAACGTTGGCGATAAATAATTTTCTTTTAAACATTCCAAAACCTACTTTAAGGATACTTGTAAAGAATGGGTAAACCAAACAGACAAAATCGAAAGGGTAATCACGAAACATTCAAAAAAAATTTCAATAAATTTCTGCTTGTCTTAGGTCAGTGTGCTTTGTGATAGAATTTTCAAGGTCATTCAAACAAAAGTAAGAGTGAAATCCCACAACGACCGAATAAGACATAATACATAAACACCCTCATTTCCTCATATCCTCAATCTAAAATGTACATAACCAGGAATGCTTGGGAAGGTAGGTATATACTTGGGTTGTATATGTTGCATAACTATAGTTCTATATGAGAACGAGGAAGTATGTCTACAGTATTCGCTGTGTTAAAGCACTCACCGAGAATTTGTGCTTTCGGGTGGTATATATAGGAAAAGGGAAAGGACATGACACGAAGCACTGGTAAAAGATAATTTTTTTGTTGTTTTCAAGGGTTAAGTAAAAGTATTACGATGCTTGTTGATTTTGGTTGTTACCAACACCGCATGTGTGTCGTAGCAACATAATCGTAAAAAGTTTAAATTGATTCAATAAAACAGATATCTCTTCCACGCTCATTGGGTCTTTTTCTTGTCTTTATTCATTTTTGTTTAAATTTTTGATTTTCCGTTTTCAATTTCTTTTGGTTCGTCAAGAATTTTTTGATCCGTAAGAAGTAAACGTCGTAAGCGTTTATCAGAATGTTTGTACCCAGTGAAACTTACCCCGAAATTTGCTTCGTTAGTCTGTCAACACGATTTACTCAAGCTAATCTTCGCCGATCTTCAAAATCTTTTTTTCCTAAAAGTTAGTCGAAAAAGTGAGGTTGAGTTCGAAGAATAAGGATTCGCGAAATGAAACACTTTTACTTGCCGGGCGACTCTAGGGATTAATAATAATAAACTGCCTAAACAACCAATGAAGGGTTAGGAGCTAGAGCATTATTTACTAGTTTCGCTACTTTTGTGGTTCTACTGTTTGAGATCCTTTCATTACCGGAATGTTTTTACTGTGCCAGTGTTAAACTATGCGACAAACCCAGCACAAGGAGCGAAACTAGTAGGAGTAGAATACCCGCACCTCCCACACTCAACTTCACATTGCTTGAACCGATTCAATCAGCTTTGTTTTGTTTACAAATCTAACAATCGGAACAAATCCGTCTGTGATTGAGTTTTGAACCAAGGACATGGTAACTCGATCTCATTGTGTTAACCACTACGCTATCGAGTTGTGTGATTATATCCTCGAAAAAATTGTCGAAAACATGAAAACCTAAGGTTTATATCTACACGGAATTTAGCTTTCATGGTTTTAAATGAAAGAAAATAATCAAAAAATTTAAATGTGAATCGGCTGAAGAGGTGAGCGGGCCGCCCGAAACTCGACTAAAACCCGACCCGAGCCCGTATCAATTTGTCGGTTCGGGTCGGGTTTTTGCATTTATTTTTTTGTCGGGTCGAGTTTTCATTTTCTTTTTATTAGGTCGAGTCGGGTTTGAAGAATTCAACTAGGAAAGCACGACCCAACCGGAAAAAAAATTTCACTCAATTGTTTTCTCACAATTGAGTTTAAAAATTATTTCAAATGAAATCTTTTTAAAAAAAAAGTTCGGGCTCGGATCAGGGTTTCGGGTTCGGTTCGGGTCGGTTTGGAATTTTTTATTTCGGATCTTGTTCCGTTCGGTTCGGGCTCGAAATTTCCATTTTACGTCGGGTTCAAGTCGGGTTTGAATTTTTATTTTGGTTTGAGTTCGGTTCGGGTCCAATTTGGAAAAAAGGTCGACCCGCACACCTCTACTAAGTGGTTGACTAGCGATAAAAATCGAGATGCGTAGAGTGGGCGAAGGCCTAACTCGGGCTCCTCGATGGTATACGATTTTTCGTGAATAACGTGAATAGGTCGATACCATGTATTATATTTTAGACACATTTTTGTGTAAGAATTTTGTTTTGAGATCATCTTTAACTTTTTATGAACATTTTTTATCACCTGCTAAATAATCTAAATAATCTAATCGAAAATGGTCCTTTTTTGATTGATGGATTAGGTAAATGCAGGCGAGAAGCAATGACGAGTTTCTGTCTTGACAAATTTTTTAACTTGTTTAACTTGTTTTTTTTTATTTGACAGATATATGTTTACGTTCAGTATAATTTATTATTGTGGAAATTCCAGTTTAGAGAAATCCCTTCAACCTTCAATTTTCACCACTAATTAATATATGGGTACCCTATCCCAGAAGTTATACGCTAAAGTTTTTATTTTTGTTGACTATTTCGGATTTTAAATCCGACTTACGACAAATGCATTTTAAATGACATTTGTGTATTACATTTTACAAAAAGTTCTCGGTTAATTATTCAGTGTCCTACTGTCCACTTCACCCGTAAGGTAATATAAACATTTTTCACATTCGAGCCTATAATAAGCCAATTATTACCCTAATAATAGGGCTATAATCGGCCTATTATAGTCGACTTTCTTGTTAAAAATAGGGTTGTAATGACGCTATTATAACCCGGTTCTTTAAAAAATGAGAATAAAACGTGTGTTAATAAGACAACCGCATACTGAATCGAAAAATCAATTCAGACGAAATTTTTTGCTGCAAATTCGATGACTGTTTTTATACGAAATTTTTGATTTATGTTAATTTTGTAGTTATTTTTTTTGTGCATAATTGGCAATTATAGGCTCAAATGTGATAAACTATCGTATAATACAAGGGGAACAATCGCGTAATTATAGTCTCGGTGGGTAAAAATTCACGGGGCTGACGCCCCTCGAACTTTTACCAACCTCGACTATAATTACTTGATTATACCCCTTGTATTATAATATACTATTATATACAAAATCCTACTAATTCAGGTTCAAGTCAAGTCAGGTAATTAATATGAATGATGACCATATTATAGTCGAGTTTTATACAAACTGGGAGGTATATAATAGGCATGTTACTCGACTATAATTTTTAATCCGACTATAAATTTCATTATAGCCCGACTATAATATCATGATGTCTAATCTCAATGAAAATTTAAAGAAAGTCACGAGTCCAATCGGTTATTATATGCACAAATAATTTAAACTATCGTATTAACCAAGGGTAAATATCTTGATTATAGTCTCCGTAAAAACCATCTCCTTGGCGGGCGATAGGAGGGCATGGAGGGGGGTGGTACACCTTTCTAGGGTTGTGTCATAAAGACCTCACACCGAAAGGTACTTAATGGTCTATAAAGTTTGATGATGATGATGATGATAGTCTCCGTACCTTGACTATAATAACGCCATTATCCCTTGGTTAATAATATACTATAAATTGATAGGTTAATACAGCAGTAGACATTGGAAACTTTTTCTTGCTTTCATCTATTCGATCGTTTCAAAAATAAATTCATCAATTTCGTTCAATAAATGATTCGTTGAAAACTTGCGTTATTTACTGATCGTCTGTTTATTGCTTTTTGGGATGTATAAAATTCTACTAACATATAGGCAATTTTTTTATAGAAAAACGAAATAGCTTGTTCTAATGTTTCTACCTAAAAGGACCAGAATGTGAGCTTTGGCAAAGATTATTTCCATTATTTCCATTTTCATGATTGATATGACCAACAACAGTGAATGCATTGGAAACTTTGAAACATGCCGGCGTAAGATGCATAAAATAGATAATGCAAGCGTGCTTAATCTAATTCGGTAGCTAATCTATTTAATGATGCTTTGCTACTGTAATACACGTAAAGTAAAATGATGAATTTGTATGTGCAATGTTCAACGCAAAGGTGGTATTCTATAGACATACACTTCATCCTCTCGACATCGTCAATATATTCATCATTGTTACATGTACTTTACTTCGTACGTGTAATATTCTTGTTCTAATAACTAATAATAGATTATGAAGCTAAAGCTACCTCAACAACATGCAACGGAAGTGTGTTTGAATTTGAGATGCAACATTTACCCGAATGAATGAAAATCTTCAAGTTTCTGATTTATTATGTGAACTTTTTTGAGTGGAATATTTTAATAATTTATTCCATACAAAAATGCGTCCAAGCCGAAGGGCGCAAAACGTTACCCATCAAGATAATGGCGTTTTATTGGATAAGGTAAGATAAGTAATTGATCAGTGATATGAGCCAAATTCATTCGAGCCTGTCTACCTAGCAAGTTCCACAATAGCCTCTAAGGCGAGCTGTGTATTACTTAGGTGCTGTCCCTTTTTGGCTTAGGGGCTGACCAAAGTACGCAAAGTAGACATTTACTTTTCCATTTCTTGTTTTTCCATTTCCTTGTTTTCTTGTGTGTCTGTCGCTTAGAAAAGCCATTTTGTCCGTCTATCCGTCAACACGATAACTCGAGTAAAACTCAGTCGATTTTGAAAAACTTTTTTTCTCTGAAAGGTATCTAATTGAAAAATATTTTATTGAATTGAATCTGGGCATTGTCGGGCCAAAGACCGCCGAGCTAGAGCCGCCTAAGTGGTTTTACGTCTTTTGAACATAACTCGAGTAAATCTTTTCCGATTTTAGAATCGATACGTCTCTGAAAGCCCAACAATTTATGGAAGAAACGTTTTTGAGTTTAGACCCTTGGACTCAGCTAGGTCACTAAAAGCCAGGGCTCTACGTGTTTTTGTACATAACGTGAGTAAATCTTTTCCGATTTTCATAAATATTTTTTTAATCGACGGGTCTATTAAAGCCCAACAATTTATCTGAGAAACGTTTTGGAGTATGGGCCCTTGGACTCAGCTAGGGCCCAACGTGTTTTTTGTACATATCTCGAGTAAATCTCTTCCGATTTTCAATAGAGAACAATAGAGTCAGTACAGATTCTGTTGAATGTGCAATCCAAATGTGCCTTGACTTCAAAATATAGTTTTAGTGCGCTGTGAGAAAAAAGGATTTTGTATAATCCAGTTTGTCGTAATGGCATTCCCAATTAGAAGTTCTTTCAATAAAGACATAATCTTTTTAACTCCGGTCTTTAAATGGATACCTGAAACCAGTAAAACATACAGATTCTACATACTATTTCGGTAAATTTTTCTTTTTGACAGTCTTAACCTTAAATTACAGGACATTTGCTAATATGTGCTTTTTTCTGCTAAATCTTCTTTTGCTCTGGCATCGTTTTAAGCAGTTTGAAACTCTAGTTCGAAGTGAAAAAACTTGTTTAAATAAATTATGTGCTTTCCGAATAATAAAATGTTTTAACGTGTACCCACTCGGTAAGTTGGTATAGGTGTGCGATGCGATAGGTAAATGGCTCATAACGTACGTGTAGTCAGAGTAGTCGGTAAATCTTATGCGACGTGTTTGTTTTGATATAGTAAAAGTTTGTGATTCTCAAATTTCTTAAATTTGTGGCGTTTTACGGAAATGAATGTCCTGCCTATGGCATTACTCAATTCTCTCTCAATCTCTCTCAATACTCTCTCTCTCTCTCTCTCTCTCTCTCTTTCTCTCAGTTCCCTAAAGCCGCCTATAACTTCTCAATAAAGATGAAAAACTCGAATTAAATCTCGGTACTAAACAAAAATTTAACCGACAACTAAAGTCATTTCGTAGAAACATGAATGAATTGGCACGCGGCAACTTTGATTCGTTCGTAGAGTGAACATAACAAAATTTGAAACTTGAATTGATTTATATGAAATAAGATGTTTTGTAGATTTCAACTTACCTTGTGGGTACACGTTAAAACATAATACAGAGTAACACTGTTTATGAGCAATACTACAAGTGTACGTACATCGCACACCTGCAATATTACTCATAACAGTGTTCCTCTGTAATAAACCATTACTTAGTAGCGTTTTTTTCGAATTCTTCTCAAATAAAGTATTTTATCTATATAAAATGTGTGAAAAAATCGGATACATGATCATCATCTTTGCGTTCTTAATACATATTTGAAGTTTCAATAAATATTAACGATTCACCCAACTCCCTGATATACCCCTTCCCTCACAACGTAACGTGATTTGTGAACGGTTTTTCGTCTTCCCCATTTCGATCTTTGTTTGAACATTCTTTTGGCTAATTGAAGAACAAATCATACGTGACGCTTAATATTTATAATGCCTCAAAGACATAAGCTTATGAAAATATTGACACACCCAAATACGAAAATACATTTAATTACAAAAAATTCATCAGATATGATTTAGTATACATTATTATTTTTCATTTTATTAAAACTCTTCTTTGATCGATTTTTTTGTAATTCATTTCGAATCAATGATACGATCATTATTTTTAAATCTGAAATAAATATTTAAAATAAGAAACCTTTTTCTCAATTTTGTTTAGTTAAATTTTTGAGTAAATAAATTGTAGGTTTACTGAACGTATCACAAAATTCGTCGTACACGTTATAATATTTTTTTGATTTGTTAATTGTATAAACAAAAAAATTATTAAATTTTATATTAAAGACCACACAGTTTATTATTAATAAAATTACAGCTCGACTGTTATTTCGAAATTGTTTAGGGAATTCAATGAATTCCGTTTGTGATTTTTAAGAGAATTTTTATTCAGATCTCAAAGACTATTCCTAGTAATAATAGTACTTGGCGTCGTTGTTCCACTGATGAAGACCTGTTGCGGTGGCGCACAGTGCGAAATATGTCAATAATGTGGGCACGTACGAATAACTGTTTAAGACAGTGAGACAGAAATCTTTGGTCTTAAGCAAAGTTGTTCAGGATAAAATAAGGAACAACTTTACTGAAGAAACAGCTTGCAGGAAAATCTTATCTCAGGAGTTGTCAGCTGTTAAAGACGCAATTTCTAAAAAAA
>CM055404.1:4295755-4308411 GCA_029228625.1 Pseudolycoriella hygida
AGAGAATATAAACCACTACACTCTCTTGTATTTTGTGGGTTTCGTGTGGAGTATTTTTTTGTATGATTTTTTACATTGAAAATATGGGTTCCACACGAAACGAACGAAAACGTCAAAGTGTAGTTTTACATTTTCTCTTAGCTGTAACTTCCGAAATAAAATTGTTCCTAAAAATGTTTCTTTAGCAAAGTTGTTCCTTATTTTCTACTTAACAACTTTGCCGAAGACGAAATATTTCTATCAGCAAAGTTGTTAATTTTTCATTCTAAGGGGGAGATTTTCTTTAGGAGCCGACGATGATTGTGACACCATTTTGTCTTATTGTCTCACATTTTTCGTCAATAGCCAATAGTCAAAACAAGAAAAATTTTGCCGAAATTTTTGGCTCTATGAACTCTATAAACTTTCTTAACCGCAGAAACATGGGTATATATTTCAAAACTATATTTGACAAAATTTTGATGTAAACTTTGTATATGTTTCATGGAACATCCAAAAATGATGGAAATTTCATTGATAATTATGTACAATTTATGTAGATCATGTAAAAAAGATGTGCAAAAGATGAATAATCAATGTAACAGCATTGCATCTTGCTGCACTACATTATTTTTCCATCATTTTTACATTTCAAATTGAAAAAACATTTGCATCATTTTAACATGATTTACATAAATAACACATAAATACATTATTTCTACAATAATGACAAATTTATGGGAACAATTTATGTAAATTTTGTTGAATCATAAAATGACGTACAAAGGATAAAAAAATAGTTTTTCGAATGTAAATAATTACACATTATAAATCATGTTAAAATGGTGTAATAATGGCTCGTATTTTCTTAAGGATTATATGACGGATAGCGTTTGTGCTTTTGTCAAAGCATTCTCTCATTGATATGCTGAAAAGTAAAGTAAAGTTAACCAACAAGAAAGTCGTATCGAAGATTTAGTAAGAAACCAAAGCAAATGTCTTGATAGTTGAATTAAAACATAGGAAGGGACCCGTATGTATCAGAATAGATGTGACAAACAGAGTTGATGATACGAAAAGACTCGAACGTATTTAAGTAAATATTGCCTTATTTTTTTTTTTTTTTTATTAAAAAACAACAGCCGTTTTACCCTGTGGTAAAACTTGCACGGGTGCCACCGTTTGGGCCCATTGTGCTAGCTGAAAGATTATACATTGGCTGTTATATCAAACCTGCCCGTACTGCTAATGTAGTTCAGGATGTTATTCGGTTCTAAGTTCTTTATCGTGTTATACCTAATCGTGTATCCTCCTATTTGTGATGAATGTCGGGCAGTTATACAAATAGTGTTTGGCTGTGTCTGTGTGGTGACCGCACCGATCGCACCCTGGGTCCGATCGTTTACCTATTGTGGTTAGATGTTTGTTGAAGCCGTAGTGTCCAGTTGTCACACCGGTAAAAACTTTTAGTCTCGTGCGACTTATGTTAATAAGAAATTTGGAGTTCTATTTCTGATGCAGCTCTTAGCCTGACGGCACGTGGAAATGTTGCGACAGTAATTCCTAAATTGCCTCTCTCATTGTTTTAGTGATGCTTCTCGAATGTAAGTGAGGCGTCTCCGTTGCCGGTTCCGGTCCGGTTAGTTCGCCTAGCGCCCCCAATCTGGCTAGTTCATCTGCTTTTTCATTGCCTCTGAACCCGCTGTGTCCCGGCACCCAGATTAGGCCAGTCCCGTTTGATTGGGATACGCTGTTGAGATTATGCCAACATTCCTGAGTCAGTGCTGACTTGAAGCTGTACGCGGCTGTCGCTTTAATCGCTGCTTGACTGTCTGTGCAGATTGATACCTTTCGACCTAATAGTCCTTTGTCCTTGAGAATGTGGCAGCTTTCAATAATTGCCCTAATTTCCGCCAAAAAGATGGACGAGTACATTCCTAATGGGATTGATTCCTCGAACTCAGGGTTCTCACCTTAACTTGCCTTAACTCTTGAGTGTTTGAAATTACGTCCACATTAAGTTGTATTGGAAATCGCCGATAGGGCAATATTGAAAAACCCGTCCGAAGAAACGGTGTAAAAGAACCCTTCCGAAAGCACCAAATTGATCTCTAAATAGACAAAAATCTTCGCCTCAATTTTCTCTACATATTACGACGATACGCTTACCGGAATCAATTGTTACTAGCAATTAACAGCACCGCAGCACTTTATCGAATAAAACGGTAAATCCAAAAGAAACTCAAATCAGAAGTACATTGACGAGTGCTTTAATTCACTAAAATTAAATAAAAACAAATAATAATTGCAATCAGATCGACTAAATGATTATACGCCTATAAATGACTTACAACTAGTCTTCCAACGTATCGCGTAAATTATCTTAATACAGTAACTTGATATTCGATCGCATAATATGAAATTTTTAGCGAAGCTCGGAACAATCAAAATAAACGCACAGCAATTCGAATCATCGACTTAATAAAATCCAAGCGCTTATCGGAAAAAATATTGATTGAATACTTCAGATTCGGACATCAGAACGTTAACTATCTTAACAAGCAAAAATAAATCCGAACGATCACTTCAATTATTCAATAAATAAATCGGATAAAATCTAACTTGAGCGTCCATTCCAAATCACGTCGCTTGAAATAATAAAATTTCCGGGAAGACGAAATGACAGGTAATCTAATTAAATACGATAATCACCACAAAATGGGGAACGAATGCTGTCGATGCTGATGATTGATTTAAATTTTTTGGCTCGTCAGTAAGCTTTCGCAACACTACAACATAGCAAAAAACAATTTTTTTGTTAAGGACCGACTTTAGGACCGACGTAGGGCCATAATGAAATGCCTCTGACACATACTTCCATAGACAAAAATGTTTCCCTCAAGCTGCTCTGCAATTTGACAAATAAATGTTTTTTTGGTTAGGGCCGACCATAGGCCCACTTGAGCCGCAAGCACAGGCCCAAATTTGTTTATGAATATAATTCGGTACACGGTTACCTCTCAAATAGAAAAAGAATCAACAAAATCGGTTAGGATATACCCGATTTATGTTGGGCCTAGTTTCAGGGTGCTGGCTGAGTCCAAGTGCATCTTATCAAAAAAACTTTCTTGCATAAAATATGACACATTCTTTCATTCACCTTTTGATTAAAAAATTTGTTTTGAAAATCGGAAGAGATTTATACTCGGGATATGTACAAAAAAACGTATTCCCTAGCATAGAATTGTTTTTAGTGCCCTAACTAAGTCCAAGGACTAAATCCAAAAAAGTTTCTTCCATAAATTGTCGGCCATGCCCAGATCTTTCAAAGAAAAAAAAAATTATGAAAATCGGGAAATATTTACTCGAGTTATGAACGAAAGACCAAAAACCACTTAAACGGCCCTAGCTCGGCGGCTCTTAGGCCGACAGTGCCCAGATTCAATCCAATGAAAGATTTTTTTAACCTTTCAGGGAAAAAAAAGTTTTTGAAAATCGTTTGAGTTTTATTCGAGTTATTCGAGTCGTTTTTTTATGGCTGATTCGTCACCTAAGGACCCCCTACTCCCGGGTCGAAATTCGACTGGTTATAAACGTCGTGGTAATCGCAAGAGACCCCCTTTCGAAGAACTTCGTTCTTCGTACGGGTCTAAAAGCGCAATCGTAAATCTTAACGAAAAACGAAAGCAGTCCAAGTCGCGCCGTTTGTATAATGTGTAACTAAATACATTAAATACACTATTGATGTAAAAATAATGTAAAATTCATATAAATAATCTCCCTATTATCGACTTATCGCAAAATTCCAAACTTATGCTTATAACTATAAGTTTGACTTATAAAAAAAGTACTGCTCAAAGAACCTAGAAATAAAAATTAGAACTTTTGATAATTACTTTTTTATAAGTCAAACTTATGGTTATAAGTAGGTTTGCCCAATCTCCCTAATGAAAAAATTATGTAAATCATGTTCAGATGATGTAAATGCTTTTCTAATTTGGAATGTAAATATGATGGAAAAATAATGCAAAAGCAAAATCCATCGTTGTTAAATTATTTATCCATCTTTGTACATCTTCTTTACATGACCTACATAAATTTTACATAATTATCTACAAACTTTCCATCATTTTTCCATAATAAAATATACATTATTTTTACATCAAAATTAGAATTTTGTCGAAAATAATTTTGAAATATACCTAGAAACCTTAAGCGAATTCACGTCAAGTAAGGGAATAAAAAAATTAACCAAAAAACAAATAACCAGATAACAAATTAACCAAAAAACATATGACCAGATAACAAATTAACCAAAATAAACGGCTTATGACAAAACAACAGAATTGTCAAATATTAATTTTTCAATAATTTCCTGGAGCGCGGTTGGACCTGAATTTTAATAATGAAAGTCGAAGATTTGACCACGCCAGAAGATCAGTTAACGCCACATAGGTGGAAAAATTTCATTAGCACGCTTTCATAAAGACAAAAGAAGTTTGACATCTGTGTGGCATTAGCTTTGATATAGTTGGATCTACGACTTTCATTAAGGCCGTATACGTCGTCAAGTAAATGATTGACTATGTAAGCTGGTTATTTTAGTTAATTTGTTATCTAGTTCGCCGTCCGGTTATTTGCAGTTAATTCGCTTATTTCCGTTATTTTTTCTATTAATTAGTTAGGCGAATCATCCAGTGAGTACATCGTTGCAGCCCGAATCGCAACTTCTCAAATTATTGAGCTTGAGTGAATTTAAGGACGTACATTGCTAGAAAAATTCAATGAAGAATTGCCTATTGCGAGGATCGAGCCAGGATCAAGTAGAACGTAACCACTTATCTATTCTGTCACTCGTGAGACAAATATCACTGATGTCACAAATATTGTAATTGGAACATATTGAACCTAAAAGCCTTAACCTCACTAAAACTGTTATAAACTGACAAGAAAGATTTGAGTCACACTCACACTTTTACTTAAAGATGTTTTTGTGTGATACACTACTCGACACTATTTTTGTAGCAAATATGATTCCAAAACCTTTCGCAACATCTCTTTCTAACATTCGAAGGTCCCATGTAACTTTAATTTGATATAATTAAAAATTTAGACGTGAAAGAGAAATTTTGAGAACAGATTCTGGTTCTAGAGGAAAAACGGGTCTGAGGTTTTTGGAATTATATTTGCTACACGAAAATTTTTAAATTTTGTAACCTAGTGATGTCAGGACTTGAGTAAGTCCATCTCTCTACATCTTTGAAATCTACATTCTAAATGCCCTAGCCTCAGAGATATGACAAAGTGAACGAGAAAATGCTTAATTTAATGTTTTAGTGGTTTTGGTGGTTTTTCAAACATATTTCTCAAATGATGAAGTTTCCTGTACAATGTTGTACAATATTGTTGAAAGTGTGGGTCCGAGGTCTCTCCTCGGTCCTAAGGTCGACCCCAGCCCAAAAAATTTTCTTTTGCTATATTGTTGAGGAAATTGAGGGGAATTCTTTTGTCTATATGAACGATCATTTTTTTTTGAAACTTTTGTGAAAATTGTTTTTGAGAATTTTTTCACAATTGCTTCGAACCTTCCATGTTGCCCTTTCGACAATTTCCAATTAAATTTAATGTCAACGCAATATTTATTTAGATTTAGTTCGAATCTTTGTGGTAACATCTGATCTCTTTGCCACATCTATTCTGATGCGTACGGGTCCATGCAGGACGGATATTAGATAATTAATTTGTAATACTTTCAATGGGGGAAGGGTGTTCTGCAAACGTACGAGGGGGATGGAGGGGTTAAAAAATCGTAATTTTCCGCGTACGCACTTTGTGAGCTGCTACTTAAGAACTGAAATTAGCTTTCGTGCAAGTTTTGATAAACTGCCGTTGTAAGGTTTTGTTTTGCATACGTACTTTATGGATGATCCCTTACTTTATTATTCTAAATGACATCAATGCCACTACATTTGATTATTTTTAGCATACACCAAAATGTTTGGGTGTATTCAAACGAAAATGATTTAGAATAACTAATTTGCAAAGAAAAACATTTATTCAGCAGAAATAAATGTTTAAAAAAAATTCTCTACGTATACATCCGACATAATGTGTCATACAATTTAGGCTTTTTCGATTTCTCGACGATTCGAAAAACTTATAATTTTTCATTTCATCTAT
This sequence comes from Pseudolycoriella hygida, assembly GCA_029228625.1. Taxonomy (NCBI): domain Eukaryota; kingdom Metazoa; phylum Arthropoda; class Insecta; order Diptera; family Sciaridae; genus Pseudolycoriella; species Pseudolycoriella hygida. Next base: position 4,301,915 of record CM055404.1, read on the forward strand.
TTGTACATACGTTGATCTAGTTATATTTGTAGTACATACATCCCCCGGTACGAAACAATGTATAAATCATCAAATCTGCTCTGAGTGAGCGTCACATACAAATTATTTCACCTGAAATAAACAAAGTGGTTAGCATAATTCACCTGCATCTAAGTTATGCAACTCCATTAGTGATACAAATCATCGAAACATTTGGTCATTCGGTGAATCACAGTGGAGGTATATAGCAGTAGACAGTCTTATGTAAAGCATTGCATTATTATTTATACTCGTATCTACAATATTGGACTATTTTGAGATGATTGGATGATACAATTATTTCATCAGTGACTGAATTTCAATCTGGAAGAGAGTTTGAGTTTAATGATTTACAAGACCTTTGTGATGAAACCACTTTGAAGTTCGACATTCAAATTATAGAAATAGAAGAAAATAATATGCGAAAACTTATTTAATCAACCGCATAAACTCGAAAATCCACTGAAATGTGAGGTGGCGCAAATAAAGTAATGAAAGTAAAATTTAAAAAAATGCTTATAAGAGCTCGGATAGGGGATAAGGCTAGTCCAAAGCCAAGGTTTCCAAAGTTGATTTTCAACTTTAAATAAAGAATTCCTTTGGTCAAAATCCAAGCTGTACAAAGCGATTTAAAAAAATATTTTCATAACCAGCAATACGACAAAACAACTCGATAGCGTAGTGGTTAACACGTCTGCTTGCTACTACGAGATTGAGTTGCCAGTGCGTTGGTTCGAAACTCAACCGCAGACGGATTTGTACCGATTGTTAGATTTGTAAACAAAACAAAGCTGATTGAATCGTTCAAGTCAAGTGAAGTTGAGTGTAGTGCCATCGTACGGCTTACCGGAAAAGGCATTGTTGGGAGAACCGGTATTCTACTCCTAGTAGTTTCGCTCCTCGTTACATCTCATAGATGGCACTGGGTTTGTCGCACAGCTTACCACTGGCACAGTAAAACTTTCCGGTAATGAAAGGATCTCAAAAAATAGAACCACAAACAGCGAAACTAGTAAATAATGATCTAGCCTCTAACCCTTCATGGGTTGTAAGGCAGATTATTATTATTATTATTATAAATACGACAAAATTATTAAGATTTTGATTCTACAGCAAAATTCGAAGGAAATGTTTTCCACCTGAGACCTTCGGTAAGGTCGTACACATACTTTCCTACATTTGGCATCCTTTGTCTAGTTCCAGAACCACTTATTTCAGCGTTGTGTAGATCATTTTCATGGAGAAAAATTGCAACAAGTAATTGTCTACATTTCTAGCTGGGCAACCTGGTGACAATGTTGGAGCGGGGAACGAGTACATTAATATGCACTTGGTTCCGACTAGGCACCAAGCTGCCTACTTGAAAAGTATAATTTAGCCTCATTGAAGACAGCCTAGTGCCGAAAATCTGTTAATGTCATCGAAGGGGGCAATTTACAAAGAACACACGCTACTAAGGAGGGAGGGCGGGCTTAGAAAAAGCGCGCTGCCTTGCATTCTAATGTATAAAATATGCGTGCACGGGGTAGGGAGGGGTAAAAAAAACTGCTTCTTTTAGCGTTCGTACTTTGTGAGTGATCCCTAACGACAGTGACGAATACTATGTCATACTAATTTCAACTCGGCACAAGGCTACGTACTTAAGATTTTCTACGGTTAATATAGAGGGCAGCAGCAGCCTGATGCCGTGTTGAAATCTATGTAACGTATAATATTCGTTACTGCCGTTACGATAAGATTAACAGATTTTCGGTACCAATCTGCCTTCTATGAGGCTATTTATACATCCCAAGTAGGCAGCTTAGTGCCGAGCAGGAACCGAGTGCATATCAATATACTCGTTCACATAGTAACGTGTTCAAGGATGGCACTCATTGCGAGACTCCGTTTGAGATTAATTAAAAAAATACTGGTTCGATAGAAGAACCTACGAAAGTGCTGCCCTTTTTGCAACTTCATTTACAGCCATAGTTTTAAGCTAGTTACTCTTTCAAAACGCATAAGATTTGTTGGAGTATTTTTGTTTTATAAAATCGGGATAAGAAATTAAGGCCAACAACAAAGCATCCAGTTATAAATAATTGAACATTAATGCCCTTGTACATTATATTCATAAATTAATCACTTTCTAAAAATTGCATTATTTATAAAGTACATTGTAACAGTCACGCCTGCAGACGAATATCACTGAATTATCTATGAGTAAGCATCCCCAATGTAGTAACATAAAATATGGATTAGCTAATTTTATATGGAATAAATGGTAGATGGAAAAGAGGGATTGTTTGTTTATGGCAAAGTACGGCACATATATTTGAAAAGGAATTGAGAAGTTCAAGTTTCAGAAATGGAACATTAATTTTAATAATTAAACAATAAGAGAATAGAAGTAATCTAGCGAAATGTTGCTGTAAAAGTGTTTACTATAATATGTACCATCGAACTAGATGGTATTTTAAGCGAAGTTTTAAGACTTTGAAATGGAACTCACATAATCTTTATATATTTATTATACGTTCTTACCACTCGTACTACTTATCGACACTTTGCAATCACGAAAAATTCAACACATTTCAAATACATTTTACCTGATTAGATGAGAAATAAGGAAGCAACGTAAGGCCCGTACATTCAACACTAAAAAACGTTAGCTAGTACGGCATTGAGAGTTTTACGGCACAATGATAATAATAATACAATAAGAATTACTAAAAAACATTGAAGCACTTAGGCCATCTTCGTTGGGCCCGTTGTGCCAAACCCTGTAATGATGCTGGGTTCTGTGTGTGTAGGTATGCAGGTAGGTTGGTTCTATTGTTGCAGGGATGTGTTGTTGGTGTGTCTTGTTATGTGGTGGTGATATTTTGTAGTGGTGTTACTGCGATAGCCCCTTATGTAGAGGGCTAGTCGAGTCATTTGCTTCCTGCGATGAAAAAGGCTATTCATCGGTATCTCGCGAAATTCTTCAAAGATAATTTCACCACTTCACCCTTAACTTCATGAGACCTGGACAGAGTAGCAGGAAATGCTTTGCTGTTTTTGGTACGTCGCGCGTCGTCCCCACGCCTTCTGCAGTTCGGGTCATTGCTGAGTCCCATTTTGTGCAGATGGTATCTCATTGTGTTGTTACCTGTAAGCGTCCCTACTGTCCACCTCAAGTTTTTCCTGTTAAGGTTTAAGAGTTGGTGATTTATGGGTTACATCCAACCAAGTACTCCTTAGTCTGCCTGCAGCTGTTTATCCCTTCCCAAAATTTTTGATGCCTTTCGCGAGTCCACTCTTTTATGAGTCCTATTATCAGTCAGGGTTTTGCTACCTTGCCTCGCCAGCTCATCGGCTGCCTCTCGTTACCTAGAATACCTGAGTGGTCCAGAACCCATACCAGAGACACTTTATTTTTCCCTAAAAGAGCGTTCAATTTTGTCGTAAACTTATAAGATGAAAAACAAAGAAATGAATACCTTGACCATTGCCTTCTCGTAACTGAACATCAAAAGAACATCACTAATGCTCTAAAGGTCCAGTGTTACCGATTTTAGCAGATTGTACAACTTTTAAAAAGATTCATAAGTCCATTACACTTCGTACAGGTCTAAAGTTGTTATTATAAAAATTTAAACGCAAAATTCGGTTTCGTTATTAATTTATAATATTATTGTGTCAATCAAAATCCATACGAAAACGAAACTTTTAATCGGACGTTTACATCGAAATTATTGAGATAAAGTTTTAGAATGAAAAAAAAATATTAAAAATGGAAAATATTATTTATTTTGATAAGATAAAAGTAACCAAATTTAATTAACTTAATAAAAATATCAAATTAAATACTTTACGCCGGTGATAGTAAAATTGATAAAATAATCGAGTTTCTTCATCTATAATTTGGTCGGTCATATAAATTATTGTATTGTATTCTGAGAAATTTATTCAAATCAATGTCTTCGGAGTAATTTTTCAGTTGGACTATAAGCTTAACTAAAAGCACAAAGAAACCCTTACTGAACAATTTAACTTTATTTTAATTCAATAGCAATTCTGAGAAAACATGTGATTGTTCGTTAAACTTTGTATTCATTTTGCGTTAAGTTTTTTTATTGGGAGGAATTCAAATCCATAATCAAAAAGTAAAAACGAGAAATGAATTGAAAAAGTTTTAAAAACATACGCTTGGGCCCGTTTAGAGAGTTGAGATCTGACATTATGTCGACAAACTCATTGAGCATTACCCCTTGCGTCGCGTCGTGGGTTGTCAGTTGACTTCATCTGATGATGTAACTGTGAAGGAATCGCAAAATTTAAATATTTCCGATACTTGCGTCAGTCAATAGCTAGATGCTCAAGATAAACGAATGAGTTTGTGAGTTTACAGAATTGTTTCCGAAATAATGAAATATATAAGGGTCCAATTTACAAAAAATGTACCGAGAATATTCCACCATGTTGTGGATCATATTGCTATCTATAGTATAACATAATAGTATAATATCACAAGACGTATTTCATTATATTTCAATTTTCGTTACAAGATTAAAGATAAAAAATTTCATTCAACTTCTGTGATGATGGTATTGTACCCAAAACAGATGCAGCATTTCCTTTTTGTATTGCTACACTAATGCGCTGAATTAGGTATGACGTAGATCGTTTTTCGTGTGTCACATCTAAAATTTTGCTGCCTATTTTCTTGATCAAATTTAACCCATGTTCGCCAATAACTCCCGAAGTTTCCGAGCCGAAGGGTACAAAGCAGAATTGTTTTGCCAAATCAGAATAATGACGAATTTTCTTATCTTCCGCTTGTTTTGCAGCATATCCTACATGTTTCGAAGTCGATTCCAGATAAGAAGGGGCGAAAGTATCACGACATGTATAATCCCACAGAAGGGATTTTCCATGTGCCCATGGAATGAGACTTAAGCCATCCGGTTTCTTTCCATCTGGTCTTGAGCATCCTGGGGGTTCCAAGATTGCAGGAATCTCTGCTGATCGTAGAGCTCGTTGGATAAGATTGTTTACTGCTGCATGTCGACTCCTTGTACCTTTGGCCTTTGAACAGGATAGTCCGTGTCTACCAAATTTATTGACCTTTTCTCCACAGATGCAAGTGTGTGATAATATATGTATAGCATATTGCTATGTCGGTGTCAGTAGTAATAGTATACTACAATATGTTTTGGACATTTTTATTTTGACAAGTGGGAAGTGCAATCACACAATAAAAATTTTCAAACTATTTTGTAAGTTATTTTAAAACCTGCCGAAGAAACGGTGCAAAAACCTCTCCAAATCCCTAAAAAAATCTCTAAATTAAAAAAAAAATGAAAAAGTTTGAAAAAAATTGCACTTGGGTTGATCTTAGAACCGACCTAGAGCACTTCCATGAACAAAAATGTTCGCATCTTTTTTCTCTGCAATACTGCACAAAAAACCTCTTCAATGGAGAAATATTCACGAAAAACCACCAAATATTGTGTGGGGTCGCGTAGCGTGAGTTGGACCCACAGTAAGGACTCTACAGCCGGAACCACTCGACAAATTTTCACTAACTTTTTCGTGATATTTTGATGTCTATATCTTTTTTTTAAAGCCTTCAAGAGCGATTTTTGTTCTAATTTCGCAGAGATATAAGTTAAAAATTTCCACCAACCTTCAAAAAACCACTTTTTCGACCGTATCTTTCAGGAAAAAAAAAAGATTTTGAAAACCGGATAAGATTTACCCGATTTATGTAGAAAAAACACGTTGGGCCCTAGTAGGGACTCAGTCTTAGGGCCCTGGCTGAGTCCAAAAGCTCGAAATCAAAATAGTTTCATTCATTCAGATCAGGCATCCCAAGGCCTTTCAACAAAAAAAAATTTGAAAATCGGGAAAGATTTACTCGAGTTATGTGCAAAAAACCGAAAACCACTTAAACGGCACTAGCTCGGCGATCCTTTGAGCCGACAGTGCCGAGATTCAATCCCATAAAAGATTTTTCAATTGCCTTTCAGAGAAAAAAGTCTTTGAAAATCGGTCATTTTTTTATTGCTGATTCGTCATCTAAGGACCATGATCGATGATTCCCCTACTCCCCGGTCGAAAATGGGCTGTTTACAAACGTCGTGGTAAAACAGAGTGAAAAGAATGAAAAAGCTGATAGACTTTTTATAAACTCCCATTGTAATAAACCACAAAGTAGTCAACACATGCCTTGGAGTTAATACCATCTAAGATGGAACTTCCAGATTTGTGCATGTCCAGTGACGATTTTCATTTTTTAATGTAAATGGTCAAGAAATGAACCATCTAACAATCTGCCGCATCTAGACTTCCATAAATATTAACAAAAATGTGTTGATAGATTGCGAAAGTTTTTCAATGTAATAAAAGCTATCGCTGAAAGTTCAAAAATTGTATTTGTTCTGTGTCTGCGCTGATATACACATAGTCCTGCAAGACATAGGTGTACTGATGAAATCACATACTTTGTTTGGTAT
>CM055404.1:4319073-4376990 GCA_029228625.1 Pseudolycoriella hygida
CGTACACGCCAGGGGGGGTCTCAAAATTAGTACGGAAGCGTACGATGGGGGGGGGGGGGGGTTAAAAACACCAAAAAAACTGCGTACGTAATATACCTCTTCTAAAAATTAAAACATGAATTTCCAATTTAAGTTGACCAAATTCTTAGCGCATTGTACTCAAGTAAAAGTCAATTTTTAGCGCGGTACTTGTAGTATTTGTATAAAATTTTTTAGAAAAGTATGAATGTGACTGATGAACTTTCATCCATAAAATTGGTAAGTTGCGCGAAACCCGTCGCTTTTGGCACGAAGACCAAGTTTAATGAAAGGGCACCCACAAAATAATTTATGAGCCGATTTATGGGACCTGAAAGAAAGTCAAAACCACCTTACTCAGTATTCAGCTAGATCCTTCCCCATAGTCGACTATGAAGAAAACGATTTTTTCAGTACATTTTGAAGAGTAGTCCGAAAGTGATGAGAAAAAAGTGTTGATGAGTAGTCTTTTTATATTTCTTATCGTTAATGACCGCTGTTCTAATAAAAAAAATTTTCGATGGCATGTCTATAAAAATTGAAGTTTTTTTGTGAAGCTAACCCGTTCCCGAAGCGATTATGATGTACCAAATTGTGCAACTCGATAGCGTAGTGGTTAACACGTCTGCTTTCTGCTATGATATTGAGTTGCCAGTGCCTTGGTTCGAAACTCAGCTGCAGACAGATTTGTTCCGATTGCTAGGTTTGTAAACAAAACAAAGATGATTGAATCGGTTCAAGTCATGTGAAGTTGAGTGCAGCGCCATCGTGCGGCTTACCGGTGAAAAGCATTGTTGAGAGGTGCAGGTATTCTACTCCTACTAGTTTCGCTCCTAGTACTTCTCATAAATAGGAACGAATTAGCTCAGTGGTAACGTTTTGGCTTTCCACCGAAAATATCCGGGTTCAATCCTGGTGGGGACAATTTCTGTATAGGATGTTTAGCATGAAAGTAACGTTCCTAGGCACACCCAGGCTTCATAACTTGGGTAGTTGTGAATTTGGTGCCGCAACGAACTGTACACAGAAGAATGACAAATATGACGTCACCCATATTCGATGAATTCTGTGTACAAATATCTGAGTTCAACTTTAGACGGAGATATAATTAGCACCAGAAGAAATCCTAATGGTAAAATGCTAGCTAGTCTAGTAAAAACGTCGATAACGAAAGGATCTCTAAGATAATCCATGTGAGGAAAAATTCACAAAAAATTGCGGAACTAGTAAAAAAAAGGATCTAGCCTCTCACCCGGACGGGTATTGGGCTTGTCGCACAGCTTGCCACTGGCACAGTAAAATCTTTCTCCGGTAATGAAAGGATTTCTAAAAGTAGAACCACAAAGTAGCCCCTAACCTCTAATGGGTTGTTAAGGCAGATTATTATATTATTATAAATTCTGAAAAAAACTTCAATTTTTGCAGACATGCCATAGAACCATTTTTTGCTCAGAATAATGGTCTTTATCGATAAGAAATATAAAAACACCATTCAGCAACACTTTTTCCCATCACCTCTAGACTACTCTTCAAAAAACCGAAGAATCTAGCTGAAGAGTAAAATGGTGTTGACTTCCTTTTAGGTCTCATAATTCGGATCAGTATAGTTATTTGGTTGGTACCCTTTCATTAATCTTAATGTTTGTTCAGGAGCACCGTGTTGGCGGAAAATGTCACTTTAAATTGTAGTTGAAACATCAAAGTTCAAAACAAAAAACAATTCTCATTATAAATGGAACCAGCCCCTCTACTGTTCCCACAGTCCTTAGAGGACTTTTTTGGCTAATGTTGTGTATAATGTAAAACACAATAAGAACATTCTTGAGTATTTTCTTAGCCCAATCCTAACTTGAAACTTGAAATAAATAAATAAATATAAAACTATAACTACGTATAATAACTGTTTGTGCTCGATGCGATACTCCAGATTTCTTTTTTTAACCAAAGACGTTACGTAATAGAAATTTTTAAAACTTATGTGGAATCTTAAACATTTAAACAATTAATATTTCAAGTTTTTTTTATATAAATCGTCATAAAGTGACGGATGTCAGTAATTTATTTTAATAAAACCAACAAAATTATTATCTCAATTTAACAATTAGATTATACAAGACAGCATTGTGGTCTATAGTCATCATCAGTAGGTTATGTTAAAAAATAGTTTCTGAAATAAGCTTTAGTGTTAAGAACACAAGATATACATGCGAGACAAATAAAGTAAAATATATTAACAAAATGTTTCATTTACATATTAAATTAAATCACGAAAAAGAGCAAGCCAACAAAATGTATGCGATGTTATTTGAAAATATTTACATAGCTGGAAAAATTCAACAAAAAAAAACCGATGGCCTTTGCAAGAAAAATAAAATAAAATTTTTATTTTGTTCACTAGTTTTTCATACATTGTTTATTTGCGAACTATTAAATAAAAATGGAGGATAAATACTAATTTCATTGTAAACTGTTGAACAATGAAAGTACGGTGCAATTGTGCGTTTTCACTAGAAAACAACGCAACAATTCACAGATTGATGAACAAATAACGATGTCACGAGTGGAGTTCAGGAAGAATATCCGTTTTGTTGGAGTAGAGGGTAAATTTCAAAATTATATTCGACATAATTATATTTTTGATGTAAAAATAATGCGAATTCTGTGTACGCTTCATAGAAAAATGATGGAAAATTCATGCATAATTATGTAAAATTTATGTGGATCATGCAGAGAAGATGTAAATTTTTTTTCATCATTTTTATATTCCTAATTAGAAAAGCATTTACATCATTTTAACATCATTTGCATCATTTTTTCACTATTTATATAACTTTTACACTTTACATTAATTTATGTAAATCATGTTGAAATGATGTACAAATGATGGAAAAATAGCATATGCTAAAATGATATAAATGTTTTCTAATTCTGAATGATGATCTACATAAATTTTACATAATTATGCATGTATTTTCCCTCATTTTTCCATGAAACCGTACACAAAAAATACATTATTTCTACATCGAAATATAGTCGAAGAAGAAACCATTTATTTACAGAAAAAAAATAAATAAAAAAAGCTGCTGCTCTCGTATTGAAGGCTGCTTTGTTAAACAGCATAACAATCTATCCTAATACTAACAACTCGTCGTTTTTAAAATTTACCCGGAGTTGAGTGAATCAGCGTTGTTTGACTTAAAGCTCTATACACGTAAATCGTTTCATAAGTGTAATCTAACCTGTAGGCGGTTTTTTAGGGTACGAAGACCCCATAATTGTAATCTTTGATCAGAAAACGTTTTTATAAAATTATTTGAAAGCAGCAAATTTGGCTTGGAATGTGAATACTGAGAGTAACGCCCACAGTTTACCGTTTCTATAAAATTTTTCCTTACTGCATCGTGTACACCCCAACAACGTATTGTTATTGAGGTTCACACTATAGGTTCTAGCAGGAGCTTGGATCCAGGTCTATAATAATATTCCGTCTCGATCGGTTTGTTGCATTGTTGTATTATAACATTCATATATAACGTCATATTGGCCCCTTCCAGGGCCTATTTTTGAGAAATTTTTTTCACATTTTCTCAAATTTTCTCAAATTTTCTCAAATTTTCCAGAATTTCATTTTAAGGAAAAATACGTTCAAACAAGTTAAAATGAGTGTAAAATTAATAAGAATCGACGTAAAGTGTATTCTCAACCATATTAGAGGTCGTGCAGATGAAAAAAACAACAAGAAACCAAGCATGGAAAATTCAGCCCTTAGGATGCCTTAAAACACCTAAAATAGGTCGTTTGAACAATTTTTTGAATAAAAAACATTAATTAAATTTCAAAGTTGTTATAAATTTTCAGAAAATTTTTTATAAATTTTAAGCAAATTTTCTCAAATTTAAATTTTCTCAAAATTTCACAAATTTTACCAAAAATAGGCCCTGGCCCCTTCTGAGATACTCATATGGTCTTGTCAAACGTCATGTATTTTATTCCATAGAATTTTATCTTTAGGGGCGATATGGACGTCACGAACTGCTGAAGCCCTCGACATCAAAATGGAGAAATAAAGTCACATCAAACTTTTTTTCAAAATCAAGTAAAGAGCTTACGGACGAATGCTATAATAGTATATTATAAATCAAGGGATATAATGACGCGATTATAATCGAGGTGAAGTGAATGTCCGATGGCTCTGTCCCGACTATAATGCAACTACTTTCCCCTTAGTTAATACGATAGTTTATGTCATTTAGGCATATAATTAACCATTTACCTAGTGGCTTTTTTAAATTTTCATTTAGATTTGACGTCATGATATTAGAGTCGGGCTATAACGAAAATTTTGGTCAAATCGAAAATTATAGTCGGACTATAATGAAAATTTTTGTCGAGTCGACCATAATATGCCTATTATATACCTTCCAGTTTGTGTGAAACTCGACTATAATATGGTCATTACACTCCTACTTTCAGGAAAATGAATGGATAATTGTGTGCCCAAATAATATTAAACGCTAAGGCTACTTAGAAATACCTTGGGGCAGAGCTCTATGGTATTTCACTTCACCATGACTGTAATCGCGTGATTACACTTCTCGTTTGTAACAATTCTTTTGGCTACTCAAAAGATTTGAACAAAGCTAAATTTTAACAAATGGGTTATAATACTACTAATAATTATTGGTCAAGTGCTTAAGGATTGAAGAGACATTTGAGTTTGGAAGAAATGTTCTGAGATGTTTTCGAAGTCTTACGTATAATTGACAAGTTAGAGCCACCACAATGTTAAATAATATTATCGAAAATACTTGAGAGGGGTAAAACTCGCTATTTTTTGACGCCGGCCGTTAATAAACAGAGAGATAAGAATTTGTTCTTCAACATTCAAGTTATCAAATACCGTATCGACATTTTATTTTGGGCGAGCTGCCGTTCGGTAGTTCGCATCACATCCACTAAAATCGTTCGTTTATACCTCTTTTGTAGTAATATACTATGCGTTGAATTAAACGAATTCAAAACTAATTGAAAAAGAATGTAATTGAAACAATAAAATAAATTCAACGAACAATAAATTAAATATATAATAAAACACGAGTTCAAGACAACGAACAAACAACTGTAAGAGAGAAATAATCATTCTCATCTCAATCATGAAATATTCAATTTAAACTCAAGAAACGAATTATTTTTTTTCCTTATTTTTCTCTTTATATTATTTATTATTATATGTAGATATAATTTTAAATAAATGTTCAATGTCAAACAAATTAAATTAAATTAATTAAAGTTCTTCGTTTGAGAATTCGTAATGTCGTTAGAGTATAACTGTGATGCGAAGATAATAATTATAATATGGATAAGTTATAACAATTTACTGTCAGAGACATAAATTTAGTTTTTTTTTGACTCTATAGATATTGTAATGAAACTAAACAATTTTAATTGTATTTTTTATTATTTTGAGAAAATAATTCAGCTTGTATAACAATCGTCAAATGCGACATTCTCGAGGACGTTTTATTAGACATGCAACATATTGCTCGGAAAAGATCGTTATAAAGAAGCTCGTTTGGTAATATGCTTAATACGTAATGAGTAGAGCGCGAAAGTGAGAGAAAAGTTTTCTAGGTACTACAATGAGTTCATTTTATTTAGAAAGATTTTTATGACAGTTGCTTTTTCCCAAGAATGTCATTGTTTGAACAATAAACTCAAATAGTCTGTCAGACAGTTTTTTAAATAAAATGAACTCACTTGTTAGGTTGAGTTTTAGACCTATATGACATAATGTAACCCATCCACATTCGGACCCTGGAAATGGTGATTTTTTCATTTTCTGCAAAGAAAAATTTTGTCCGTCCTTCATAACGAGTGAATCTCAACCGATAACCAAAATGTTTTTCCCCTGAAAGGCGGTGTAAGGTTTTTTTACGCATAACTCGAGTTGAATAGATCAATGAACCCAACTACAAAAAATATAAGAAAATTGGTTTGGTTTGGACTTTAGCGAGTACACTAAAATTGGTTTTGGGCTCTACATACGAAGAACGCAGAGCTTCGAAAAGGGGTCTATTGCGTTTACCACGACGTTTGTAACCAGTCGAATTTCAACCTGGGAGTAGGGGGGGGGGGGGAGCAGCGATCATGGTTCTTAGATGACGAATCAACAATAAAAAAAATGTCCGTCCGTCCTTCAACACGATAATTCGATTTGAGCCTACGGACTTAGCTAGGGCACTACAAACGAGTCTTTGTTAGGGCCCTACGTGTTTTTTGTACATAACTCGAGTAATTCTCTTCAGATTTTCAAAAACTTTTTTTTTTTGAAAGATCTCGGCACGGCTGACAATTTATGAAAGAACTTTTGCCTGTGCTTAAGGCTCAAATGGGCCTCAGGTCTGTCCTAAGGTCGGTCCAAACCAAAAAAATTTTTTTTGCTATGTTGCAGAGCAAATTGAGGGAAACATTTTTGTCTATGGAAGTTTGTGTCCGAGGCTTCTACTTAGGGCCCTAGGTCAGTACTAAGGTCGGCCCTAGCCCAAAAAATGGTTTTTTGCTATGTTGTAGACAAAATTGAGGAGAACATTTTTCTCTATTTGGAGGTCAATTTTGCGCGCTCGGAGAATTTTTTTACACTGTTTCTTCGGGCCGGTTTTTCAATATTGCCCTATCGGCAATTTCCAATATAATTTAATGTGAACGCAATATTTACTTAAATACGTTCCAGTCTTTTCGTAACATCAGCTCTGTTTGCCGTATCAATTCTGATACGTACGGGTCCCTTTATATATTTTTTTATATAAATCGGATGGAGTCCTAACAGTTCTAAAAAATATTAGGGCGAGAACAGTTCCACCTAGATGTTAATGTAACACCGGCAGAATAAATATGAACTGCTTGACAATAGTATTACGCTATAGCCTGCTGCAGGAGCTGCGGGAATGTGATATTTTGTGAAATTGCAGCAAAAATTATGTATTTTTATGTAAAATTTAAGTATTAGTGCTCCATGATTGTTACATTATTTTTACATTTCTAGTTTTTTGTACATAACTCGAGTGAATCAAGTTTTTTTTTTTGATCGAAAGGTCTAGGACTGTCTCCCGTTTTATGGAAGAAAATTTTTTGATTAGAAACCCTTAAGTCATAAGTTGGATAAATCCTAACTGATTTTGTTAATTCTTTTTCTATTTGAGAGGTAATCGAGTACCGAATTATATTCAAAAACAAATTTGGACCCGGTGCCTTTGCTTAGGGCTGAAGTAGGCCTCAGGTCTGTCCTAAGGTCGGCCATAACCAAAAAAAATTTTAAATGCTATGTTGCAGAGGTCGTCCTAGGTCGCGGTCGGTCCTATATATTTTTGTCTATGTAAGTATTTTCCCGAGGCCTCTCCTGAGGACCCTAGGTCGGCACTAGACAAAAAAATGGTTTTTTGCTATGTTGTATAAAAAATTGAGATGAATTTTTTTGTCTATTTGGGGGTCATTTTTGTACTTTCAGAAGGCCTTTTTTACGCCGTTTCTTCGGACGGGTTTTTCAATATTGAATATTGCACTCTCGCCAATGTCCAATACAATTTAACGTGGACGTAATTTAATACACTTAAGAGTTAGGGCAATATTTACTTAAATACGTTCGAGTCTTTTCGTAACATCAACTCTGTTTGCCACATTTATTCTGATACGTACGAGTTCCTTTCATATGTTTGAAAGTGGTTTCAGTCAAAAAATCACAAAGTCTTGACGAAAATCGATGACATACTAATACCAAACTTGTCAAAATAAATATCTCCAAACCAGTATATAAACTTATATAAGGCGCATGAAAATTTGAATTTTCCGACTTGAGACTTATAACTTCTAACAGCGCATGGTTTTTAATTCATCTATTTATCCTTAAGATGATCATCCTGCAATATTATATAACAGTCTATTCTAACGAAAAACCAGTTATTTCAAATTCCTTGGCATACAGAAATAAGATTTTAACTTAATTATTTGAAAAAAGTAATAAAACATAAAAAACCACACTGCTTAGTTTTTAATGTTCATTATCGCATGATGATGAGAGTTTCTGGTTCTTTTTAAGGTTTTTGAATTAGACGAAATCAATTTGAAATTATATATTTAATAACCTATTACTGGAAAAAAAATGTTTGAGGTTTCTTTTTTAGTATTTATTATTTATTTTATGTATTACAGAGAAACACATTTGGAAAATATTTAATTTTTATTTAAAACCATTAAAAAAAACTTCAACACGAAAAAAGCCTTGACTCATTAAATACAATTTTTAAACGATAAATAAATATTTTACTTTTTATAAATTACATTTATATATTTTTCACATCGGTGGTCGGTAAGTTGAACTGAGCTGCAATGTCGGTGACATCTCACTCACATATTCAGCTACTACCGTTTTGTACGAATATAGTCAAGATAACATTGAGCGAACCGAAATTTTTGTTTCGTGATTTTTATGGGTTCTTTTTTGTGGATAGCTTGTATGGAACACAAACCGCTTAAGAAACTCAGGTTTAATCAATTTTCGTTGGGAGGTACTGCCTTTCTACGTTTCTTTGCACATCCTCTTGAACAACTTGCCATTGAAAATATTGTAAAATCAGATCCATCTAGTGCCGAATATGTTAGTTTTTATTGGGTTCAGGCTATAGATTTAGTGCACCACGTCCTACCATTCTTTACCGGCGCAGTGGTCTAAATTATCTGGTGGATTTACTAAATTATTGTAATATTTAGTCGACCGGTTTTAACTAAATTTTTGAAAAATTTGTTGTGTTTGGAAACGACCAAATTTGTGGGCTATGCAACGATGGGAAAAAAATAATTTACTAAATATCTACTTTAACGAACAAAATTTGGCTGATTCCGACAAAGGTGAACTAAACTTCCCCATCAGCCAAACTTTGTTCGTTGAAGTATAGCCATCGAAGGTCGTTTCCAAGCAAAACAAATTTTAACAAAACCTGGTGGATGTTTATGCATACCTCACATGAAAGAAAATTCGGAAAATTCTTCGATGCCAAAAAATGTTGACTTGGTTGCCTGAGCCGAATGCTGATCCTGAGCGTTCATCGATAACAATGTTTGGCTTTGTTGTTGGCGTTTCCTTTATTAAGAGCACTCTCTGTAAAAACGATGTTTTTCTAGCTATAGTTTTTTGATAAAAATGTGTCATTTTGTCACTTATCCAAATAAGCTTTCTTATAATTTCCTGTTCGACGCATGTGTTAGATACACGATACTTGTGATGTAATGACTAACTTACTTTGTTATTTATGTAGGATACTATCATATATGCGTGTTATGAGATGTGTGTATATTTATATATAAAACAAACATATCAAACAAAAACAAAATAAAAATGTATTATACGTTACGTCTGCCATTAGCATCGCACATACGCGTTTTCTCTTCTACATTACGAGTACCAACCATACTTAAATAATAATATAAAAAAATTAATGTATGCCTAACTAAATAAATATATTATATCGCATATAATAAATTTTTATAATATATAATAATAATATACAGACGAAAATAAAACCGCTTTGCTTGGTTTACAATTTATTTTATTATTTAACATCCGCTTAAGGAATTTTTCGTTGTTGTTTACTCATTTTTTTTTATTTTATTTTCTTTAATATAATATTTTTTTCTTCTTTAAATAAAACAAGCTATTTAAATATTAAAATTTTATATTAATAAAAAGATGACAGAGAAAAAATATGAAATTTAATGGATTGTTGTTTTATCAGTTTAAAAAAAAGAAGAATTTTTAATTATACAGTGTGACAATGTAATGTTGGCTGTTGGCTTTATTATTATATTTGAAGATGAGAATTTATAAGTAAATAAAAAAAAAGTTTAGTTTTTCATATATAAATTTTTTTATTTGAATTGGTGTAGCAATAAGACATGTATTTGATAAAAATAAATTTTAACATAAATTGTCTTAGCACATCAACGAATAAATACGTAATCAAGCGATGGAATGCTGATGCTTAAGTAAAATGTAAATAATAAAGAAACGTTAACTATTCCATATTAAAATTATAGAAAAGATGAAAACTGTTAAAATTTTAACAACTGCGTCCGTCACTTGTATGTAATATAAATAAACAAAATAAATACAATGTATTTTGAGTAGTTGCATTATATGAGCAACTAAAATTTTATTAAATAATAATATTTTGTTAAATGAATAGGTCGTCTGCGCACATAGTTGTATGCATGTATATTTCCTTATTTTATTTCTTTTCTGGACAATTAAATTACGGGTAATAATCATAAAATCATAAAACGATTTGCACTCTAGAAGTTGATATTTTGATCAAAATGTAAAGTTGACTCAATATTTGAAACTAGTTTCGTCCGGTGCTCTTAGGGGAATTTGGCTCGAGAAGCACTTAATACTTTCTTTGTCGCAAAATGTGGATGTAATATCAATCGTTGAATGATTGTAGTTTCTTTTACCAAAAGTTTTACTTGCAAAGTTGTGCTCGCATTTCTTGTACTGCCCCTCCACTAGAGGTGTGCGCGGATCGAAAAATCTCGGCGGCGGCTAGCCGAGTAAGATGGTGTCAACGGCGGCGCGCCGATGAAAATTTTTTAAAATACTGAATTGTTTTTTTTTTTCATTTCTCAACTCAAACTCATATTTCATTTATTAAGTGAATAAAAAATGTTTTCTAGACCCTTACGAAGTACAAGTGCTATACTTTTAGTATAACACAATTCGTTGTAACATGGGGTAGATCGAGGCGAGAAGAGGGATACATTTTTTACCGTCTAGTGATGATGAATCAACAAAAGAAATGTCCGTTTGTCCGGTGATCCGTTTGTCCATTTACTACCAAAGACAAATTTGTCGAGAATTAAATGTTAGCGAAGACGTGTTTCGGAGTTTGGTAGAGAGTACTGGGAATTCCGCACAGAATCAATATTGAGTGTGTGAAACGGGCTTCCGAACCGAACCGAACCGAACCCAAGAACCTCGAGATTTATGACATAAAGAACCGAACCGCAAAACCGAACCTAAACTTTAGAACCGAACCCTAGAACCGAACCTTTACAATTCTTAGTTCGGAGAACCGAACCGAAGCTGAATTCGATCGGTTTAAAAAAAATCAAATTAATTTATTTTTGATTTTTGTGTTTCAAACTTCGAAAACGAAAAGATGTTTGCGTAACATTCAACATCGTCGTGTCATATTTGCAATGTATTTTTTAACGAGTATTTTTTTTCATTTACTCAAACTCACAAACACAAATGTGTTTGCCAATTCCGATTCGAATCAACTCATGTTATCACAATATGTAATTATAATGCATTCTATAGATCGAACACGTCCCGAATTATTCAAAATTTCGGAAATTGTGTTCGCAGTGCCAGCTACCCAAGTGACAGTCGAAAGCGCATTTTCGACGCTCGATTTTGTATTTACTAAAAAAGAGGCCAAACCAAGGCCGATGTTTTAGAAAAACAGTTGATTGTATACCTAAACCGAAAATTCCAAGACAAGTGATTCCTGTGCTAAGTACAAAAAAATACTTTATTTTTTCTTCGATTTTAAATGTCAATAAAATTCTCAATAAAATAATAAAACTAAATGAGGTTACAAATAACCGAACCGAAAACCGGTTTTGATTTGATTGAAGAACCAAAACCGGAACCGAACGTTTCACTTTTCTTTTTTAAAAACCGAACCTCGAACCGAACCGTTTTTTATTTTCTTTAGAACCAGAACCGAGATTTGAACCTTTTTTCCACAGGTTCGGAAGCCCGGTGTGAAATGCTCTCCACGCAGGGAAGTTCGCACCTACGCAAAATTCCCAGCGCAGAGGGGATTTCGCACAAATTAAATTCCAAGCAGCAAGACTATTAAGTAGGGTGGAGCGTTTTTGACCTTTTATTTTTTTTTTTTATTTCCCCTGCAAGAAATAAGATCTAGGGGTCCCCACGATTCCGAAAATACCTTTGAAAAATTTTAAAAGTCGAATTTGGACTCCCCGCCATCGCTCTGAAGAGTTTCGTCGGTTGTGGGTCATTAGAGCTGTTTTATTTTTAAAAATTTTAGATTCCTTTAGCTCTATCCTCCTAACAAATTTTTAAAATTAGTGAGAAAACATAAAAACAAATATTTTGAAAATTTTCAGAGGCGATTTACAGGTACTTTTTGCAACAAAATATGCTATTTTTCATTATTTTGAAGCTGATTCTAGTTTCTCCTTTCGAAGCGTGAACTAAAGCACCCTAAAACTCTTTTTCGCAGAAAGTCACTGTAAATACCTTTCCAACGACGCGTCAAATTTGGTTGAAAATTCAATTTTTGGCGATCATTTGAGTGTAGTAAGTAAAGCTCGAATAGTCGCCAAAAATTGAATTTTGGCTGCATTATGAATACTATTAACTATCTGTTCTTATGCGGTACTCTGTTCTTCTATCGATTGTCTGAAATCTCTAAATGAATTGTTCGTCAATGTCTTAGGAATTGACATTAGTATTCCCGACGAAATAAGTAATTGAAAATCAACGACTCGACGACAAATTTGTTTATTTTTTCAAGCCGACAGAAACGTTCGGCGGCTGGCGGCGGCGGCACTCGACTAAAAGCATACCTCTACCCTCCACCGTACTCCTGATTTTGATATTGTGGCCATTTTGTTCTCGAAAGTTCAGTCACAGTTGCTGTTTATTTGAAGTTGAATGTCTGAGATATGATCGTTCAATGGACTATTTGTTGAATGTATGTAACATAATATTTGAGTCTGTTGGGAGCAAAACCCTGTCTATTCCAACTGATAAAGTGTCGTTTTTAATGTCAAACAAAAAAAATTTCGAAATATCCAAAACTTAATTATTTTTCCTCAATTCTATAACCGTAATAGGATTCAGGAAAAATAAACAGGTTTTTTGAATATTTAGAAAATTTTTTTTGTTTGACGTTTAAAACGTCACTTAGACAGTTGGAATAGATCGGCATTTGCTCTCAACAGACTCATTTGTTGTACGCTATTTACTCGTTGCTACACATTATTTACACAAAATATCTATATACCTATACATTCATATAAAAGTAAAAAATTATGAACATCATTATTACAAGAAAAGAGCCCAAGCATTCTTTTAGTATAAACTCTTACAAAATGATACACAATGCTGTCTGTCCCCTAGTCTGTCTATCTCTGCTAGAGGGAATACGAAATATTACTGCTACTAATAATAACAATCGGGATAATATTTTCGACCGTTGCTAAAATGATTCCATTGTTCAAGAAGCATCGATAAAAAAGTGATTGTACCGTTATTTAAACTACCAATATGTGAGTATACCGATATTTTCGGCTTATTCGTACAAAATTATGAAATATCGGTAGATTATTATCCTTACCAATAATATGGTTCCATCGGTAACCCATACATTGTCGCTACCATATGCCACCTAGGGAAGGAATGTGTTTTGCCTGATGTTAATATTAATCACATTCAAACAATCACATTCAAATAGCCGATGGCTGAAAAAAAATATGTTCATAGTGGTACCATTGTTGTAAATTTCCATACAACTGTGGTACTGTCTGACTTATGAGCGCTGTCGGTGGCCAGTACGCAGACGTTATTTGATTTATCTACAACAGAAGGTATCTCAAAAATACACTTTAATAGCAATGATTTGCAAAGCAATAAATATATCGCTCCGGTACTCGTAACGTTGTGTGGTTTTTTGTTCCAGAAAGAACGTCGCTGCGATGAGAATTGGCAATGTCTGTGAGCGGATGGGAAAGATTATGTACGGTTGAATAGAATTGACGTGAATTTCCAAAAATTTTTAAGGTTTCCTTTAGTATAGTCAACAATTTTAACAGAACTGCATGATGATGATCAAAAAAAAATAAGCAGTGAACAAGATTGCGTTGATCTCCAAGCAGACCTAGACCTACTATCTGAATGGTGCAAAAATCGTTTGCTTGATCTAAACGTAAAAAAATGTCATGCATTGACCATCACATACAAACCCAATAAAATAGATTTTAATTACTCAATTGATGGTGAAGCTACCACAAAAGTCCCAGTGAAAATGGATCTAGGGGTAGATTTTGATTAGAAGGCAAAATTTAACCATCACATTTCCAGGACAACCCGCAAATGCTACCAAATGATTGGTTTCATTTTCCGAACAACCAAACGCTTCAAGGATCACAAAAGCATTTTGAAACTATATTATACATACGTTCGAAGCAGATTGGATTATTGCTGCTCCGTTTGGAATCCACAATACGTCAAATATATAGATCAAATAGAGATCGGCTCCAGATAGATGAGATACTGCTATATAACATAATCAATGGCAAACTCAAGACAAATCTTTCATCTCTCAACACATTCCATCAACCACAGCGTCATACCAGAAATCCACCGAAAGTCTACCTACCGACACCTACAACCAATTACGTCAAAAACGAACCTATTTACCGCATCCAGGACCAACACAACACGATATTCTCAACTCTCGACATCAGAAATCCAAACCAATACGCTTTTAAACGGACAGTCAAAACCTTCTTCAGTTTTTGATTTTCAATGTTTTAATTCGTTGCTCTTCTAATTCTTAAATTGCTTGCATTTTTCACTTTTCTTCATTTTTGATCTTTCTTTTCCTTTCATTATATACTAATAAAATATGACAAATTGATCACTTGTAATTGGGCATTCGCCTGTAAGTATGTATCAAATAAATAAATAAATAAATAAATAAATTTGTCATTTTAATCCGCAGTGTCATACAGTATCATACAAATGAAGAGGGTTTTATCAAAACCTGCTAACTCCAATTTCAATGTTTGTTAGTAAATTATAAGAAAAATGAAATTGGACTTAGCAGGTTTCGATAAAACCCTCTTCAAATATTTTCTTGAAAAATTTTTCGAAAGGTTTTCCTGGGATTTCATAGTAAGGGGTGGATTTGGTAGTTTGAAACAGGCAAGTATTAGCAATTTATGAGCTGAAACGCTGTGATTCATTTACGTTGTTACAATTCACTTCATGTTGTGCTCTTCATTAGGTACATAAAAGTTAAAGGACGAGGTTCGTTTAATCGTAAAAGTGGAAGGGTAGCTGAAACTTTGATTTTATCTATTTTTAATATTGAATGCCAGAGGCGAGTGTGTATCAATAAAACTTATTTGGTGACTTTTTGCTGGACTCCACCGAAGTAGTTCACTCAATGTGATACTAAAATATTTATATCTCTACATTAATTATATTGAACCACACCTTTCCCATTTCTGTTCATATTTTATATTCATAAAATAATATCATAACAAATATAAATAGAAAATATGTTTTAATTTGGCTTAGGACAAATTTGACATGTAATATATTTGTATATTGACGATTTCGTTTATACGTAAAATTGTAATCATTTTGATAAATTTATGGGTGAATGATTCGGTCATACCCTGAATTCCTGACGAATCAACCCTTTCAAAACGCTTGTATATTTCGGACAGAACACTTTTACCAGAATTTATGAATTTTCAAAGTATAATAATAACACGGTGGCTGAATTAATTATTTAATTTACTTTGTTCTAAAGCTTGATGTTGGAATGAAGAATTATTTATTGTCTCGAGATATATCAATATTAATTAATTATTTCTTTTGTATTATTGGTATAATAGAAACGAGGACACACTCGTCCATCACAACATAAAGAGCAATTTATATTATTTTTCGTTTTTTGAATATTTCAATAGTTTGATGTTAATAATATGAAGTTTAGGGTGAATTTTCCATGTAATTAATTATAACTACATCCATATTTGATATCATAATTTTAAGACGTGATATAGATGTATCAGCTTTTGATCTGTTCATTTTAACAGACACGTTCATACGATTATAGCATATAATTAATTTAATTTAATATTGAATTAAATATGTAATATAAACGATGTAATTATTTCTAGTGGAAGCCTCATTTCTATTAGTATAAAAGAACGAAAATTCATTTTTCATTCACTCACATAGCGTGATTTTGGTGGCGTTCATATATTATTTCCGACATTAAAAGAGAAACTTACATTGCACTTGCCGAAAGGCTCTGTTTTAGGACCGCTTTTATTTTGCCATTATGTAAACGATCTTGAAAAAGTTATTCTTTTGAAATTTCGATGGAATCACAACTAACGATGAAAACGAGCTGCCGCGACGGCAATATACTGCGCAACACAACATTACAACACTACCAAGTTATCAAAATAGCCAAGACTGGCGTGAAAGAAAGATGCTTTGAGGTTTGTTGACTAAAGATAACGAAAATTGTCTGTGACGAGATAAAATTACGTCATGAAGGCTGCTTTATGTATATTACGCTCAGGTTCTTTATTTTTCATGGTTTTCGACGTAACAGCAAAAACTTTCAAGTAATAGTAATATAGTAATAGAGCGCCTTCGAAAACTGAAGTTCTTATTGAAACCTGAGCAAAAATGAATATTAGACAAGTTTCTCACATAAACCAATTAGTAACTAAAATGTTTCACTGGGTTTCCTTGATGAAACTATTTCACAATATTTCAAAACTTATACTACGAATTGCCTTTCATGCTTTAAAAATTAATTTCTTACTTTCAATAGTCGTCCATTGGATCCTAGCCACTATACTGATAATATTGATCCAATTGACGAACTATGTTTACAAACGATGACAACAACAAACCATTCTTCATGGCATGTTTTACAATCTTCACGGGTGAAGAATGTACCTTCAAAAAGTAATTTGTTGGTCTGGGACCCACAGTTGAATAGATAAAAATGTTTCCCTAGTATCCTCTACAATAATTCAAGAATTAAATTCTTTACTCTTTACTCTCAATCAATTTGGAGGCCTTACGTGGGGCCTGTGACTCACACTTCCCAAAATATTTCCCTCTACGTCCTCTACAACACTTCAAAATTTAAACATAGTGCTGACGCTGGACCCGTACGATCCCGTATAAAGATTCAACGTCTTAAACTTTCAATGTATATCAATCTAAATTTCAAAATTATCCTATATCTAAATTACCTAATTATCGATTTAACTACCTTGGAGATAGTCCTTAAGCCAATTTGGAAAAATCCGTACGAAGCAAAAAATACGAAAAGTAGGACCGACCAGTGAACCTAGGTATATTTCTTAGACCAATACCTCCATCAATAAAAAGTTCTACTGCATTTTTTCTACAAAATAGCAAAAAAATTTTGGGCCAGGGCCGACAGGAGAAGCTTCAGCCCTACTTTTGTTGAATACTTTAGGAACTTTGATCTACATCACAACAAAAGATCTTATAATCAACGAAATATGCAGGAAAAAACCTCCAACGGTCGAGTACAGTTTAGAGACTTTACAACTCGAACAATCGACTTTTTGCAAATCTTTTGTTATACTTTAAGGACATAAGTCCTTGCCTTTCATTTAAAATCTCCAGAAAATAAAGAATGTAATGAAATTTTATTAAACTAAGGTATCTTATACCTAAATTACATTGAAAATCGAAGAAACGACAATATTGAAATACCCTTCCGAAGTAACGGACTGACCTGTGACCTTAAGGAAAGTTCTTGGACTCACACTTGCATGGGAGTTATAATCAACGAAATATTTATTACAAATGTTTGCATTTTTCTAAAATTTATCGTTGAAATCGGTCCGCCCCACCTAAGCCAACATATAGATGATAGATTATAGATGTCAAAATATTTACATTTTTCGAAAATATATTGTCGAGTTCGATCCACCCTTCATTAGGTTCGACCTGTGGCCCCAGTAGAGACCTTGGACCCGGAAAAATACTCGTTGAAAAAATGCCTAAGGCCTAACTTGACCCCACTTTTGGTGACCTAGCAAATAAATTGTTGGGCACAACAAAAAAAGATTAATGAAAATCGGATAAGAACCACTCGACATGCGTACAAAAAACACGTAGGAATTTGTACAAACACATTCCAAGGGCCCAAACTAAACATTGTTAGACTTTCATAGGCATATCGATTGAAAAGAGATTTATTAAAATCGAAATAGATTCACTCGAGTTTTGCACAAAAGACTCAAAACCACCTAAGCGGCCCTTGACCTTTGACCCTTGGATTCGGCATCTAATGACCATGATCGATGCTCCCCCCTACACCCCCTCAGATCGAACTATTACAAATGTCGTAATGAACACATATGACACGTACTTCGTACGGGTCCAATTATTTGACCCTCGGCCAATCGTAGCGCCGACCTTGCGTACAGTCAATGACACGCACCAACGTGAAGTCAGTTACAACAAAGTGCAGTCAGTTGTAGCAACTTCAGTCAGTTACACCAAGGTGCAGTAAGGTGCACCAAGGTGTTGTGAGGTGCAGCAAGGTGCAGTGAGGTGCAGCAAGGTGCAGTGAGGTGCACCAAAGTGCAGTGAGGTGCACCAAGGTGTAGTGAGGTGCACCAAGGTGTAGTGAGGTGCACCAAGATGCAGCGAGGTGGAGTGCGGTGCACCAAGGTGTAGTGAGGTGCATCAAGGTGTAGTGAGGTGCGCCAAGGTGCGTCAAGGTTTAGTGAGGTGCGCCAAGGTGTGGTGAGGTGCACCAAGGTGCGGAGGGGTACAGTGTATTTTGGGTTTTATATTATAGATTATTCATTGATATTATCAGTATAGTAGCAAGGAGTCCAATGGACGACTATTGAAAGTAATAAATTAATTTTTGAAGCATGAATGGCATGGCAATTTGGTGGTATAAGTTTTGAAATATTGTGAAATAGTTTCATCAGGGAAACATTTTAGTTAGCGAACGGTTTATGTCAGAAACTTGTCTAATATTGATTTTTGCTCAGCGTATTTCCGATGTCAGTTATAAAAAATTGTCCCCCACTTTCATATAGTGTGATTCCAGAACTAGCCTAGTACAGGCGTGAGCTGGAAACCTTGCATGCGCCAAAAATAATTTTTTAATGTGCTAAGAAAACTTCTACTTTAAATAGAATTGACTCGAATAGAAACTTATGTAACGCAATTTCAAGTAATGTCGGACAAGTTAATAAATAATATAAATGTTAAAGCGAAAATAATGAAAAAAGCAATCAGTCATCAACTTAATGGTATGGCATTAGAATTGCCTTTAGAAATGATTCGTTAAGTAAATGGCCATGTGCATAAGTCGCATACAACAGGGGGTTATAATTCGAAATTATTTTATTGATTTTAATATTTTTTTTCTGAATTAAAAATCCTTTCATCCAAACGAAAAACTATTAAATTTATATAATTTGTCGTTTTCGTTTCACATTCTCATTTTATGATACGGGAAATTTCATGTGTTTATTGTGTTGTTTAGTTGCGATTATTTTTGAATCGTTTATCGATAGAATTGTTAATTTGTTTTTGTAATAAATTGACTCTCTGGTAATGGAGAGGTACACTCAACTCAACCAAATAATTATTATTTTTATCGAAATGAAAAATGTCATGCGAGAGATGTATTTGACCATTGAAACGTTGATTGCTAATGGTGCATTTGTAAAACATTGTAATGGAATGGCGGTATTGTTGGTGTTAATATTTTTTTTACGAATTTAATTATGCGTGCATAGTTAAAGATTGAAGTGTGAGAAATTGTTACTTTGAAGTTAAATATGTTGTTGAATTTTTTTTTGGTCTAATAGATAATTTACTTGAGAAATTATGTTATTGAAAGGAGTTACAGGTTTACATATGTAGGTGTTTCATTACAAGGGAGTAAAAAACGTTTGATATTTGAACCTACCTGAGTTAGAATTCTTGTATTTTGTGGAATTAAACAGCTCGAAGAATTGGGTGGGACAGGTGTCAATATCAATTGATCGATTGGAATTGACCGAATTGATCAATTATTTGACCATATTGTTTGAATATTTGGTCCATTAGAATATCACTTTGATCAATTAGTATCAATTGTTGGGTCTATTCGATCAAGCAGGAGGTAAAATGACAGTGAAATTGTTACTCGAATTGTCAATTGACTTCATATTAAATAAAATAAAATAAATAGAAACTTGTGAAGTAAATTAGGGATACGTTTTCGTAAGGTAACCCTTTAGACACTGTTAAGAGTTGTTGTATGGACCAGTCGATTACTAGCCACCAACTTGTCCAGATTGTAACAACATGAGCTACATTTCGTCCAGTAAAATACTAGCGGCTTCGCATTGATAGTATGGGGTGGTGGTATAGCGGTCGTGTAAGCTAGGGTCGGTATTTGTTCTCCAAATGAAGTAAATGCCGAGCCGTAGCTCCCCCCCATCCCCTCCCTCTTAAAACTTTACCGTCACCCCCTACTATCAATGCGAAGCACCAAGGGAATGTTCTTGAAAAGTTTTCTATGAACTTTTTATCGTCTCCGTCTATTCCTTTTATCGAAAAAATATTAGCGAATCCTTGACTGGTCAACTTTTGAAGATATATTGGCAATTCACCTGATTCCATTTGCCTTGTGAGAGGATTCGCCGAAGTCGTTTCCTCCTCGCTTAATCAAAGAACTTTCGTATTTCACAATAAATTGACAGTTCTATATTGAAATGAAAACAGTTGATTGGGATCGCCCAGAAATGACTTTCGACTTTTTGACCAGCCGTCCTGTGCATCCCATATTTTGTATCTACTTCGAAACAAATTTCCCCCCAAACAGACGTCATGTTTTGGCTATTTAAAAATGCGCTACAGACGGCAAAATCATGGGTAGATGGTAGTGTATAAGTGTTTGTTGTTCGTTGTGATTGGAAAACGGAACTCAATTGGCAAAATTCCGATTTCGTTATAGACAAAATCTTTGTTTTCTGTTCAAAATCTTAGTCTCCAGTTGTGTGTGAAGTTTTCCGTTATCATAGATGACTCAATTTGCCTATGTAAATTGTTCGTAAAAGCAGAAATCTGTTTCGGTAAACCTCCTCTCTCTAAATGTAGACGGACGGTTCCATATTGGATAATAAGAATGACAAATTGCGGACTGACGGATGTTTTCTTGTGCTGAGACGGTGTATGTTGGTATCAAAAACCTACCCGATGCTCAAAACATAGCGACAAGCACATTAAGACCTTCACACATCGAACGGTCTAAAAAATTAATATTTTTATCACGTTTTTGTGACGTTATGAATAAATTACAATACTACGGGACAAATAAATAAAATAATTTTCTGCTTTATAGGTCACGTAACTCTACCACCCTTTAGCTGAATCCCTTATTGATTTATAATAGGAGCGACTTATACATTATACAGTTATTGCATTTCATCGGTAAAGTGCATTCAAACTACTTTTCTCTTAACATTTTTTTCCCCCATTTTCGATAAATAATTTAATTGAAACGATATAATACACCGAATAGCCATTGCACGTTATAATTTAACAAAATAAAAAAAAACAAATGTGTTTAATAAATTTGTAGAACCAACGCCTATAGATAGCATGTAAGCTTGCATACTTTACATTTGTCTGAGATATTATTCTAGTATTACGTAGTGTAGATATACATAACTCTGTCTGTCTATATGATTTTCTTATTGAATAATGTGGTGTGCTGGTAATTCTTTTTTATTGATTTAAGTTAAGTTATTTGTCGAATATATTTTCTATATTTATACAATTTCTATGTATGCAGAATTTATGGAAACTGGGGAATATATTCTAATATATTAGTTTTAAACTACAAAAATTATGGAGTTCGAGTGTAGATAAAATATATAAATAAATTACTTATATTAGAAAAAGTATTTCGTATAGTGATTTTGTCGGTCTTCAACTTCAATTAGATGTAGAGTGATGGTATATAAAAACGCTAATAAATAAATATTTTCTCGTTCGCATATAGATTTTACAGAATAGAAAAATCGTATTTATTTTAAGCAATCCGAACCATATATCTCCCTCCCTCACACACACTCATCTAGCCCTCTCTCACTCTCACTGAAAGATGGTCTCTAACCCAGTCATTCAACGTAAACAAATTTATTTTATTTGAAAAAAAAATCAATTTAGTAGTTGGGATCACATTAATTGTAAAAGTCAGCGGATATAATTGTTATACCATTATAGTATTTAGTAGAAATATGTACAGTAAATGTAGAGTAAAGTACCCGATTTCGAAACACTATGGCCATCACCTTATATGTGTTGGAATTCCAATTTCATTCTGATCAAGCTGCCTTTCATTCTAAATTGTAAATCAAATAAATTTGTTCTTTCACCTGTTAAGATGTTTTTCACTGAAGTTCCGAAAATATGAAAACGTAGAAGGCTTAAATTGCTGACAAACTTTTAGCAAAATTTACAGCGAACCGAATATAAGAAGGGACAAGTCAAATTTTGAACAATGAAATTCCATTGTTTAAAATTCGACATGTCCGTTTTTACATACGGTTCGCTGTACCGACCACGTAATACGAAATATTCAGTAAATTTAAATTGGTGTTATTGGAATCAAACACCTCCACTAATACTTCAAATATTAGTGTACAATTCACCCTTTGAAGTATAATTTTTTGCTTCAAAACTGTTAGATGTGAGAGATCTGACAAACTGGTAGACGTGAGAGGTCTATCAACAAAAATCTATCTGATAGATGTGAGAGATCTATCAACCAAACAAAATCGATCTCAAGAATTATGTTTGTTTACATGTTGTCGTAATGTGTAATGAAGAAGAAAATTTAACCTATAAAAATGCTTGGAAGGTTTTTCCTCTTAGTAGGTGAGCCAATTTCAAATTCAAATTGATACTTAGGTGGCTAATCAAACCTAGGTGACCAACAAAACTAGGGAGCTTCTCCTTTTACAAAATGTCACTAAAACCTAGGTGTATAACGAAGTTAAGGCCTTTAACCTTTTACGAAACATCGCGAAGACCCGGTGGCTAACAAAGCCAGGATTTTGCGCTTTAATGAAATGCCACAAAAACCTGGGTAGGTAACAAAACTGGTGAGTTTTTTCCTTTTAAGAAAATGTCACTAACACCTAAGTGTATAACGAAGCTACGGACTTTTACCTTTAACGAAACGTCGCGAAGACCCTGCGGCTAACAAAGCCAAGATTTTGCGCTTTAATGAAATGCCACAAAAGCCTGGGTAGCAAACGTCGCGAAGACCCGGTGGCTAACAAAGCAAGGATTTTGCGCTTTAATGAAATGCAACAAAAACCTAGGTGGCCAACAAAACTAGGAAGCTTTTCCTTTTACAAAATGTCACAAAAACTGGGTGACTGATGACGCTAAGTAACTTTTCCTTTTACGAAATGTCACAAAAACCTATGTGGCTAACAAGACTAGCTTTTCCTTTTATGAAATGTCACAAAAACTATGTGGTTAACGACACTAAGGAACTTTTCCTTTTACGAAATGTCACAAAAACCTACGTGGCCAACAAAACTAATAAGCTTTCCTTTTACGAAATGCCACAAAACTATGTAGCTGAGAAAACTAGGGAATTTGCGCTTTAATGAAACGCCACAAAAACCTAGGTGGCTAACAAAGCTACGAAGCTTTTCCTTTTGCAAGATGTCACAAGAACTAGGTGGCTGATGACGACGCTTAGGATTTTTTCCTTTTACTAAAAAATGTCAAGAAGACTAGGTGAGTAACGAAACACATTCCATTTTGACTTATTTGATTTAACTACTACTGAGAGAATAATATGAGGGTGAATAGCCATACTACTATAAAGAGACTATTCGCACTGCGATGTGACTATTCTCTCTGCGTGCAAGTTGCATTTACTTTTATTGTCTGTGTAATATTGTGCCAATAGCTCTCACATGACTTCATCGTACAATTTACGAATAGTCCTTATATAGCTATTTGCACAATGTGCGAATAGTCATTATATGGCTACTCGCACAATGTGCGATTAGTCATTATATGTCTATTCGCACAATGTGCGATTAGTCATTCTATGGCTATTCGCACAATGTGCGATTAGACTTTATTGCACTATTCGCACATTGTGCTGTTAGACTTTATTTCACTATTCGCACATTGTGCGAATAGTGTCTACCATAATTCTAATCCCTTGACTACACCTTGATAATCAGAGCTTGGCTCTCGAAATCGTAGTTGGTGAATATTTATAAATTATTGGCATTATGAAAATGTGGACCGTGAAGTATCATTGAATTACATTGTGCCGAGTTGGCCGAGTTCTGCATAGCTATCAAGTAAACTTGTCTCGAACTAACTTTTTAGGTAATAAAAATTTTCTGTGCATGCTGATATGTAAAAAAAAAAAATGTGTACACCGTGCAATTAATAAATTTAGAAAGTTAATTTTTAAGATTAATGTAGATAGTTTTAGATGATGAGATGAATTTGGCCAAAACGGCCCAAAGTTGGAAATTATTTTACTTATCATTGTATGCGAAAATGCACAATAATGAATGAGTATTCATTTATTCCCTTGACTGTAAGTCAGGGTCGTGCGACAGAAATTCACGCAGTATGCCATTTGTGTTCACTATGATGAAAAACCACGAGAGCTTCACTTTCAACTAGTAGATCATACACCTGCGGGGGAATTTTTTTATTTTCGAGGGGGAGGTTTGCATTCCGAGCCGAAGGTGAGGGATGTAATCCTCCGAGTAGAGTACGATTACCCTCTCGTTTTCCGTTTCTAAATAATATTCTGAAAATGTTTTGAGATAAAACATGTACAGTGAGTACGAATACCCCCTCGTTTTCCGTTTCTAAATGATATTCTGAAAATGTTTTGAGATAAAACATGTACAGCTTGCTTAGACTGGAGAATGAAAGCCATTTGTAATTACTATATTTTTGTTTTATTCATTTATATCGCTGAATTATATGCAATAAAAACTTATCAACTATTTCGTAATCAAAAATTCGAAGGCATTATAACTAAAGCATATAAAAATAAGAGTGACGTGGTTACGTTTCATCCGGAACGTATTAATCATTTGTAATAACATATTTAGTAATATTGTTATATGTAATTAAATGCAAATAAATTTCCTGTTCAAATAAAATTTATTTTTATTTTTATATTATTTTAAATATGTTATTAGAACTTTTTTAACTACTATTTTATTATATGACTGTACGATTATTAATTTTTATATTTTTTTTATATTTGTGACGTTGTTCTCTTCCAAGAAATTTTTTCTAATGAAATAGCAGTTTTATTATTTGTTAGATAGCTAAATTACGCAAGTCAATAATGTAATTAAATACATTTCATTTATTTCCATTCCGAAAATAAAATAGTTGTCTTTCCTTTATTTATTATTTAATTCAATTAAATAAAATGACAAATACAAGTTCTCGCTTCTTGCGCTTTTTTTATTTGGAAAATAAAAGTAGAAGCAAAGACACAGACATTTCTTTATCAAATATATGTAAAATTTCTATTTTGATCCTTCTGATAGAAATTACTTAAGATGATGTCGAAAACCCTCCTGAACTGGGAATTTTGAAACTGACTTAAAGCACGACCATGACTTCTGAGACCCATAGTTTCAAGATTCCAAGGGCTTTTCTCCTAAACTCGGCTCAAAACGGCAGCTGGGAAATCTTAATTTTATTGTGAATTTCGAAATCAACCGGTTCAACCTTGACGGCCATAATGTTTCTGGAAAGACTTAAAGACGTAAAAACAAATCTACTTTGTAAACTTCATGAATTGGCTTTCGTTTACATTATTTTTAAGCTAGAGACTATTGGCACTTATAACTTATAACATATAAAGTGGAAAAATGTATGAAAATTAGCGTTTATAAGTTATAAGTTCTATAAGTAGCTCAGCCCAATCTCCCTATTATTATTGTTATTGGCACCGGGTGTCATTAGCCCCAGCATAATAGAGAGACCAATAAAGCGCCTAATTTTTGCGACATTTCGTAAATGAACAAACTTTCCTAGGTTTGTCAGCCACCTAGGTTTTGCGATATTTCGTTAAAGCACAGATTTTCTAGGTTGATAGACACACAGGCTTTGTGACATTTCGTAAAAGGACAAATTTCCTACTTTTGTTAGCCGCCTAGTCTTTGTCATTTTATAGCGTAAATTCCTCAGCCATCTAGGTTTTGAGATATTTCATAAAAGGACAAGCTTTCTAATGACATTTTGGGTGCCATTAGCCACAGTATAATAGACTATTGGCACCCGGTGCCATAAACTACAGTATATAGAAGCGATCATTGGCGCCCGGCGCCATTAGCCGAAGTATATAGAAGAGACTTTTGGAACCCGGTACCATTAGCCTTTTTCTATTTTCAATGTAGACTTTTATATAAACTGAACAAAGTAACTGTGGTGTACACTTAAACGTATGTAGCGTGGATAGAGTTCGCATTATTTACATTGATAGAATGGTGAGTAGAATGTACCAGCTATTCACTCATACGACATTTACTCTATCAGCCCTATTCTTTCGCTTAAAATATTTGCATTGAAGAAATACTTAAATAGTTCTTAAGCCCGTACGAACTGCAAAGAGCTCTCACAAGTCCGGAATTTGTAACTGAACACAGTTTTCGGTTTTACTCGAATTCAGTTTATTTACAAAAGTGTGAACATCTAAAGCAATTTTTATACCGTAGCTTGATATACTGCGTGGAAATTACGAACGTTGTAATGTATTACATAATGGAGGGAAAATTAATTATTACTCAATAATGCCAATTCTCTGTAAATATGTATAATGTCAAGGTTCATCGATCGCTAGACTGTAAAATACCTAATGATTAAATTTAAGAAGGTGATGCTAATCTTCGCAACTGAAGATTTTTCAAATCGAAGTAAGTGGTTTTAATAGAACATTTACAATATTCATAATCTTGCTTTAAAGTCAATCTCTACAGTCAACGTTAGGCAATGTGAATGTAGGTACATGAGGGAAGATATTAGTCTAGCGCGTAAGTCAACTAATTCACATCGTCCATCTCGTGACAAAGAGGCTCCATCAATATTTTCAGAATTTCGGCAGTAGAATATTTAAAGTTCGATCTTCTTCTCCTATCAATTTTGTTTGAATTAATTGAGAGGTCACGAAGGGATGGGCTCCCAAAATTATTCATGTCACGAGATAGACGACATAATTGTAAATATAAACAAAATTAATGAATTTTTTTTAAATAGCCAAGCTATACTAGAGTTATTTGTGCATTTTTATACAGCCATGCAATAATAACTTTCCGCACTTTATGAGATACAAACACAATTTATTCCTCAAAACTTAGATTAATAAATACACATCCGAACTAACTTTTTTTCGCATGTTTAGTTTACGTATGAATCTGCTCTACATGCATGATTTTTGTGGGATAAATTGGATTGGTATCTCATAAAATGCGGAAAGTTATTAATGCATGGCTTCACTTGGATAAGTACGAAGTACAAAGGTACTGTAAGTGTACTACAAGACAGTTTATTGTAACATGGGGTAGATCGAGGCGGGAGTGAGCGGGATGCATTTAATATCGTCTAGCGGTTACGAATCAGCGAAAAAAAAAGTCCGTCCCCTCATTTTTTCTAAACGACTTCACCGATCACCTACAACTTTCTTCCTTGAAAGGTACATATGTCACAAGTTTCAAGTTCAAAGGTCAGCAAAATCAGTCAAAACATGGTTTTTCGATGGTTTGTGAAACTTTTTCACAAATATCTCAGCAAGTATAGCACGCAAATTGTTTATTGGTATCTAATGAAAGCATTTGATCTCACAAAACTAGAATTTTTTTTTTGTGGAAATCGGTTCGGTGGTGAAAGCAGATGGTTTTTCGTCTATATTTGCTCAACTATGCAATATGGAGCTGTAGAGAATAAAATTTTAGAGAACACGTGTTCCAGGATTCTCCCGAAAAATATCACAATCCTTGGGATTCTGTCACTTCTAGAATCAGGAGGGATGACTCATATCTCTAGCACAATAGCAGTTGGAAAGTTACTTCCAAAAGCAAGGTTGTAGGGAATAGAATTTTAGAGAATACGTGTTTCAGTGTTTTAAGGAAAAATGACCTTTTTCGGAATATATCCACTTCTACAATTGCCGTACTTCGGGAGGGTTCTTGACATTACTTTGGGTAATTTCTGTAGGTTGTTCGAATTCTGATGGCTTGAAAAACTCTACAACAATTTTTAATTCTAATCGATCGTATTTGCAAAATCTGTTCGGTTTACCTAATCTGTATCAACGGGTCTTTGGTTATGTTTTTATTTCATTTTCAAATTGAGGAAAACTATGGGTATGGTGGTAGGTATTGGTTGAAGACCTGCTGTCTACTGCAATAAGCGCTTATGTTTATGTTGCCAAAGATTTACAATACTGAGCTACTCATACACAAGAAAGCCTTGAGAAAATTTTTTAGTTATAATTTTACCCTGATGATGACAACAACTGATTGTCGAAAGCTTGGTAATAAAAACTTAAAACCATGGAAAAGGAAAAAATGTCGATTTTAGTTATTTACTACATAAACTGATAAGTCACACAACTTTTACTGAAGGAATACGAAAATCTATGAGTGTATTTGTTGCTGAGGAGGAGAAGCTGATAGTAAATGCGTTTGTTGGTGGTGTCCAAATCACAAAATATGATACATTGTTGTTGTAGTGTTGGTATTGGCATGTTGCAAAATAACTGCAAGATGTCGATGGGCCCATAAAAAGTATCACAACTTCATAAACGACTCTTGAGGGAAATTGGTCGTTCAAAACGACAAAAGGGGGCCAATCTCATTCTCTCTCACTAACTTTCGTAACATTTAATACCTAATGTTAAAGTGTTTTTATGACGACTAACTACTGTCACAAAATCTCCCTGCTAAGCTGAAAAAGTGAGCTGTTGGTGAAGAAAAACAAAACTGAATTTGATAGCTTCCTGATCTATCTGGGTCATTAACCCGTTTGATTTAAAGATCAAATAACTTAAGATAAATTATGGATTTTGTTTTAATTTTCTTTACTGAACACTGCAACTAAATGCTATCGACTATTTTCTATCGGCAAACAATACAATATGCTAATTATAAAATCATGAAGTATTATTCCAACGATATAACAAATAATCATAATAAATGTATAAAATATTTAAAAGCAATCAATATTCACTCATGTTGATAAATATAATATAAATATTATTTAAATAATAAAAAAAACTGGATTTTTAACATGTACGATGTATAATAATTACATAGCCGTACGTATCTTGAATAATTCTTGGACTTTTCACACCCGCAATGTGTGATTTAAAATGTTTGTTTCGGTTTAACGTTTGTAATTTCAAAAAGTTCTAATCCAATACACTGAGATACCTTTAACGTAGATGAGACTATGAAATCAACTATTGACGTTTCTAGGGTTTTATGTTATTTTTGACGCCTTTGCAATAGTGGGAGCCCATTTCATCTCTACTTAGATATTTGTTTCGTATTTCGTATGTACAGTGAGATGCATTCATCCAGTATCAGCAAATTTTTTGTATTTTAAATTTGTTTTCATGTGCAGCAGAACATAGCATTAAATGTAATCCGCAATTAAAATAAAAAACTCACGACACAATAAATGTCATTCTTGCTTCATTCTGCTAACCGTAAACTAAAGTAATCGCAAATTAATTTGCAATGTATTTCTATTTCTTTTGTTTATTTCATTCCAAAAATAATCCACGCTTTTAGCGGAGCGTCGGCTTATGTCAAAGTATAAAAAATTTCATGATGAAATTTATAATTATGCCAAGCGAAGGAAAGTGTTGTGCTTTCCGGTTTTAAGCTGAATGCAATTTGAAAATTCGTATACTTTCATAAAAACCGACATTGCACTAAACGAGAGGATTTCAAAGCTCAGCGAAGTTTATCAAACGGTTCACTAAATGTTCAGAAACTTCACCAAACATTTTATTTCGGGTTTGCAAATAAAAAAATCTTCTCCATTTTCTCGAACTCTATAAATGGCGCCATAACCCACGCCGCATTCCCTTTCTGTATCGCCATGCTGATCCGTTGTTGCAAAAATGACTTTGTTCTAGGCTCGTTGGTTTTCACGGTGATGGCTACTTTGTTGAAGAAAACCTTCGCTTATTCACGCTATGGGCTCATGTTCTCAACCAAGGGACGAAATGATAATTTCGGTGGGGTGTATAAGGGGTGTATTTGTACTTCTTTATTTGGACCGTTCATCGCCGCTCTTCCGACGATTCACCATGGTGGGTTGAAAGGTGTCGGAACTAGATGCATCTCAGATAAGTGTTTGTCCTCTCGATCATGGAATTAACCTCATGCCATCAACCGTTCGTCCATCAGTTCGGATCAATCCTGGTGGTTCTAAAGGCCGATGATAAAGGCCAGTGATTTTTTAATGATTTGGTTCAACTCAGCATGTCTTGACCATCGACCAGCGCTCTTTGGACAGTGCAGACCATGACGTCATTTTTTGTCAACTAGCTCTCCCCAGACACACCTATGCGGTTTACAGATGCCCGTTCCCAACCTATTTCTTGAATGGGACAGTATTTTCCCTCTAGACAAAGATTCTAAAACACCGCTCGGTGCCGCTGTTCATTGTTTGACTCATTTGTCAAGCGGTAGCGAACGGACGCTGTCAGGCGGAATATCCGATATTTCGAGTTAATTAACTTACTCCATTGCGAACTTTCAAATGATCTTTTAATATATTTTCAATATTTCATTTTTTCATTGCGTTTGTGTGAGGAGTCGTTCACAAATTACGGTAACGCAACATTCATTGGAGAGTTTTTGGATAGTTCAAGTCTCCATCCGGGCCCGATGTTCTCATAACATTCGATGCGAAAAAACAGAACGACAAGTTAACGAAATTTTCAACTTGGTAAACTTGATCCGCTTAATGAGTTAAGAAAAAATCATTTTACAACGAAGAGTTCGAGTATCGCCTTTTCATTTCGGAAAGCAATTCCTAGTAGCTTTAGAACTTCTTCTTCATTACTTTTTAGTTAATGTTTACTCACCTGAACCTGATTTGTACCTTTTCAAGTCTATTATTTTCAAAGCTTTCAGCGTTTGCGAAAGACTTGAGCACTGATCGCACTGTTGTCTTAATCCGTAAAAAATTAGCTTTCTCTCACTCTGAGCGCCTGTCAAGATGAGCGGCATGTGTGATTTTCATATTGTTTTATAAGACATATGAAATTTGGAATTCAATTTGAAGACATTGTAAGAAAAAAGTCGATCAAATAAGTCTTTAGTTAGTAAGTTAGCTTCATTCATTTTCTAGACTAAATCATTTTTTTGTGATGCTTAATACGGTCGGGGACAAATGGTGTCTTTAATGCTTACAATCTGACGAAACAAGTTTGCTTGTCGTCATGTGATTGCAATTTTTCTGTTAAATTTGTCAAGGCAGCTGTCACAATAATATGATTCTTCAATCCATTAAACATGACTTAGTCAAAATTTTAGACTTTCTTGACTGCTTCAATTTTTAAATCAAAACGATCTTCAAATTGTGTGTTGTGAAACAGCATTTCTTAGGATGTTTTTTGCGGGTATTTTATATCGAGGCTGTAATCTTATGCTCTTACAGATGAATCGTTGTCTATATTATTAGAGTATATAGGATTTAAGTTCACAAATGTAAAATTAATGTGAAGCAAATTGTGTTAATAATTATTGATTAATATGGCACGAAATGTATACATTTTGTATTTTTTTTCTAAATTTTATTTTTCATAATATTTCTATTGAAATGTTAAATTTGTTGTTTTCTGAAAAAGTTGTATTAACATGTGGCTGTTGATTTGAATTTTTGAAGAAGAAATACTTAATTTATTTCAGTTTTGGTTAATTTGAATTTTTACTCAATAAATATTAATAATAAACGCAATAAGTTCCATTGTTTCATTTATTTTTGTAATTTGTAATTAATCGTTGAAATTTAGTTGTATTGATTTTAGTCGGGGTATTGTCGTATTGGTAGTTTGGTAGTCGTTCATGGAGAAATTCACGTCAAACTCAGATTTTCTAGAAAGCGCCTGAATTTCCACTGGCGGATTGTGCCGCAACCTTAACTCATGTGGTCCGAACAGTGTAAATGTTGATGCAAGGGATGGCCATAAAGTCGCAGTTTAGACTAGAGATGAGCGGTACGCCCGAAACTCGACTAAAAGCCCGACCCGACCCGAACCCGAATCAATTTGTCGGGTCGAATTTTCAATTTCGCATTTAGAAAAAAAGTTCGGGCTTGGGTCAAGGTTTCAGGTTCGGATCAAGTTTGAATTTTTTATTTCGCATCGGGTTTGATTTTTTTTTTGATTCGGGTTCGGGTTGGGTTTGAAATTTTCATTTTAGGACAAGTTAGGTTCGGGTTTGATTTTTTTATTCGGATTCGGTTCAAGTTAGTTTTGAATTTTTATTTTGATTCTGGTTCAGTCCGAACTCAGGCCTTAACTATAGGTTCTTTTTGGTTAGGTCTTCGCTACTGCAGCTTTTTGGTTCACCCTGGAATTTAAAATAAACTGTAACAATTGACACACTTTCAAAACAAAAATATCTAACTCACCGCGATCCTCGCACTGCATTACATGGCTGATAGTCATAATTTTGGAAATATTTAATCTTAATTTGTTTAATCAGCACTGTAAAATAAGACGAATAAGTTAGTCATCCTCTTTGAAGTCACTTAGTTGTCGCAAAATAAATGCTAATAAACGTACAATGGTAAATATATGCGACGCAGGTCATTGACTGTGGCTGGTGCGTTGCAAAGTGGACACACATTCGTATTATTTCTAAGATTTTCCTTGATACAATCTGAACAAAACAAATGTCCGCAGATAAGTGAAGAAAGTTCTTGATTTCTCAGGACTTCGAAGCAAATTGTGCACATAATAGTGCTCACTTTATCTTTCATGCAATTTTTGTGATCCCAAATCCAAAACCAATCCACCGAAAATTCAACTTCAAGAGAAACTGAATCATTCCGAATGAAGCGACTGTCAGGCTTATGCAGCTCATCCCATGAAATGATCTCATCGAATGGATTCATTTCGGTTTGTTGATCAGATTTGTAAGTCTCCACGATTTCTATAGGCTTATCCAACCAGTTAGTTGGAACAAGTCGAACTCTCATTTGATGATTGTGAAATCCATTTTGTTCCAGTTGCGAATAAATTCCAAGGTGATTTGTATGTGATTTATAAACGATCAACTTCCATGGCAATCCATGGAGTTTGAATTTGGACGACGCAACAGCGAATAAATTCGAAACGTGTGAGATCGTCAAATAATACTTAGCAAGACAACCCTTCTCACAGCTTTTCGTAAGGCATTTGAAATCCAGAACGCTTCTGTCACTTCGGTCGTAATCTTCAGCCGTTATTTTTATTTCTAAGTTTATGGCATCGCCTTGAACGTAACTATGCACGTTGTCAAATATATCGGACCATGGAATGTATGTACTACGGTAAGACACTAAGCAGTTGAAAACACTTGGTTTGATACGTTTTTCTATAACATTTGAGCTGCTTCCGAATGGCACCAGCTTAACTGTAGCAGCGGCAGAATATTTCCAATCTGCCAAATCATCTTTCTTACAGCACAAACGAATTTCGAGTCTTTTCTCAACTCCTTGAGTCTCCTTGCAAATTTGAATTAACCATGGAACACCTTGGACGTACACTGAAGGCGACCAGATCTTATTTAATTTACTTATATTTGGAACTTTCAACGGAAATGTGATTTCTGGTATAAGTGCCATTCTAGCCTCAACAGCTATTTTGGTCTCAGCTAATCCCATTCTACCTAAGGTGTTCTCAGTGATAAATCAAAAATAAAACTGAATTGATCGTTGAGACAATCGCATTTAAGCGACTAACAAACACTCGACGCATGACTCAAACGTTATCGCTTTGCTTCTTTCTTTCTTTCAATATTCTTCCATCATTTTCAGAACGAATGATAAGAATATAACCAATTGCTCAAATTACTCCCACTGAAATATTGTGTACTATATGCAAATAACAACGTCAGCGATTTTATTTTCATTCTCAACAGTGATATCGCGAAAACTTCGACCAATTTTGGCTATTTTGTATACATCGCATTTTTGATTTTGATGGCTCATTCCATTCGTCATTCAATTCCAGGTGACACGTATTTTTTCTTTTTTTTTAATTTTGAAAAATGTTGGGTTTTTGGAGCTTAAGTTGGGAGTCTACCAAAAGTCCCCGAAACAGTTTTTTGATGTAAGTCGTTGAAAAAGTCAGCGAAAATATTGGTTTTTAGTAGGATTGTAGTACCAAGTGAGACAGTCATTTTGAATACCTTAAACCGTCGCGTCGCCACAACTCCTCTGTGGAGAGTAATCCGTCAAAAATTGGGTTGTTCAATATTGCCCTTTCGAGTCTTTTTACAACATCAATTCTGTTTGCAACATGTATTCTGTTTGGTACGCATCTATTCTGATGCACATGCTTTAATATTGAATGTGTCTTAAAATTCTAGGTGGGCACTGGTCCCTTTGACGTACGCAATCTAGATCCTGTCATCTTTATCAGGTTCCTTGTTGGGTTTCTTGGACCAAATAGTTTATTACAAAAAACATTCTTTGTACACGAATTGATTAAGGCTAAAAATAGAGTATAATGACCCAAGTGGTTGAGTGAGAAGACTATAATATCCTGAGCCTAACCTCATTTTTGTTACTTTTAGGCAAAGTTAATGGAAAATTCGCATGCCTGGCTGGGCGCATCAACATCTGCTTCCATTGCTGGTAAGTCTGGTAATTAATTTTTTTTTTTTTTCGATAAACAATTCAAATTTTTTGCCTCAATGTACAATGTTTTGTTTCAATCCCTTACAGACAGCTACCAGTATCAATTACAGTCAATGTGGCAAAAATGCTGGAACACAAACCAAAATCTTATTCATCATCTGCGATTTCGTGAACGTGGTCCTTTGAAATCCTGGCGACCTGAAACTATGGCCGAGGCAATATTTAGTGTTCTCAAAGACGGCTTATCGCTATCACAAGCGGCTAGAAAGTATGACATTCCGTATCCGACATTCGTTTTATATGCGAATCGTGTACATAATATGCTGGGACCATCAATAGATGGCGGAACTGATTTGC
Source organism: Pseudolycoriella hygida (assembly GCA_029228625.1). Lineage (NCBI taxonomy): Eukaryota > Metazoa > Arthropoda > Insecta > Diptera > Sciaridae > Pseudolycoriella > Pseudolycoriella hygida. The sequence goes on from CM055404.1 coordinate 4,354,226, forward strand.
GACCAAAAGGCCGTGGCAGACCCCAAAGAATTTTGTTAGGAATATGGCCGGATGAACACATCAAAGGAGTGATAAAGACTGTTGTTTTCCGTGATGCTAAGGACTTTAAGGAAGATGGAATGCATTTGAATTATGGACGCCACTCGGTATGATTCGGTGATAAATTTCCTCAGTTGTGGGATGCATTAAAGTTTTGTTTTTTTTTCTTTTACAGCCGGTGTATCCATTTCCAGAATTTTCCGGTTCTCAATGTACAAATGGTCCCAACTCGCAGACTCCAGTTTCAGGCACCGAATCGCTTTCTCCAGAAGCGGCCGCGGCTGTTGCCGCCGTTGTAGGATTAAGACAACAAATGCAAATGGCAGCAGCTGCACATCATACCGAAAATTTTAATCTTCCAGCTCATTGTGCTAACATCCACTCAAACAATGGAGGTTCAGCTGGCTCGATACCGATGCCGAAATTAGGCTCACCAGCTGCTTCAGGTCAAATGGGCGGTAACAATGGCGGCAACAGTGTACAAATGCCTAGATTAGCATCACCAGCAATACCTGGATTGCCGAACAATATCCCACATAGTTTAGCTGGCATACCTGGCCTACATATAATGCAGAGCATGATGTCTGGGCAATCTAGTCAAAGTGGTATTACCATATCACCAGCGCATCACGGTAGTTCAAACACAAATTCGTTACATTCGTCTTCAGCTAATCAAAGTCACTCAAATTCACACGGACATCACCTCCCGTCAACAACAACCCTGAACAGTGGCAGTTTAAATATTTCGCGTGTATCGCCTCCATCTAGCTCGGCTCATGATTTACGCATGACTGGTTCAGACGATGAGAATCCCATCAATTCACCATTGGACATTGAATTAGAGTCTGGCGTAAATTTGGCTGTTAGTGGCATGGCATACAAATCGTCCAGAAGTTATTCGTCACCTAGACCAGAACACATTTTTGCCGACGAATTAAATGATTTCGTTAATACGCCACGGTCGTGTCCATCACGATTGAGTGGATTCAAGGAACCTGCTACTGGCATCAAATTAGAACCGATGACGGAATGTAGGGGTGAGTGAGAGTCAATTGTTGCCAGTGATACCGATTTGTATTTGCAATTTTAATTCAAATGGAAATGTTTGGGCCAACATAAATGTATATTCGTATGGATCAGCAGTTAAGTTTAAATATTTTTATTTGTAACTTTTTGTTTTTATTTTTATTTCTTCTCTCAATGTGATATTTTGTTATTAAAAGTGTATTTAAATGTCATTTTAAACAAGAATTTAAAACTCTGTTCAAAACAATTTTTATTTTTAACTTTAGTTTTGGTTAAAACATTGAAACAAAAATATTTTGTTCTCTGAAATCAAAAACAAAACAAACTGAAGACTGTGTGTATAGTTTATCAATTAAGTTTAACAATTTCGTTAAGATTCGACGGCTATCTTTAATTTTAATTTGTTTCCAAATAAGAAACTCCGATTCAAAGAATGTTATAGTTTTTTTCCATTCGAGCGCTTCGGCGGCATCGGCTTCTGTCAAATTTCATCATATTTTGACATATTTTATGACAAATATTGGGAATTTCATGTTTTTTTTGTTATTTGTCACGCGACGAAAATGGGTGTGTGTCAAATCTTGAAACATCCGTCATAACAATTATTTTCGACTGATCGATCGACTTAGATATTATAATAAAGAAAAGGAAATACTTCTTCAAATATGTTATTTATTTATTTAGCGTATGTGTTTGCGGGTTACAATACAATTCAAATACAATAATTATTACGCATCTGCGGGAAAATTTATTTATCTTCGAGGAGGAAGCTTTTATCCCGAGCCGAAGGCAAGGGATATAATCCTCCGAGAGGATAAATAAATTATCCTGCAGAAACGTAAGGGTTTTTATGCGCCGAAGCAAGAAAACAACAAAACAAATTTTGATACAACACAGTAGTGCATGAATTATCTCCCTAGACAGCCACTGAGGTGTATAAAAATTAAAAATAGTTACAATTGAGTCTGCTGGGATCATAAGTCGGTCTATTCCAACTGTCAAAATGACATTTTAAACAGGCAATCACAATCACACGCTTTTCTCAAACCCCTCTCCCCCAAAAAAGCGCGCGCACTATTTGAATGGCACCTAAGCCTTGATACATATGTACATGACATATTCCTTTTTCAAACGGTGTGGCGACGACGCGGCGTAGAAATCATGCCTGGGATATTTCAATTCAGTGAAGTGGCTGATCCACAATTCTAGTCACGAAGTAATTTGTTTGAAGTTACATCAAGGCCAGTATCGTAATGACCGCAACTTACACATGCACACTGCACACACAGTCACTGAAAGTAACATTTGACAGACTTTGGACAGAAAATTATCCTAGGCGGAGAATTTGCAAAAAGGTTGGAATCAGAGTTGAGGTATGAAGTCGAAGTTCCTAGGTAAGATTCGGTTTTTCGGGTTCAATTCTAGGAATACTATAGACTTACCAAAAACTACAGCGAAGAAGTTTCGAATAAAGGTACAATCTCATTGTACTGTTGAAGCCGTTCAAAAATTCGTCATGTTTAGGGGAAGAGGTAAGGGTACATGCAGGTCAATTCAGACCCTTTTTGCAGTAGAAATTTTGAAACCGATCGACAGCAAATTCTGTTTATAGAACTTTGGCTACCCCCCCCCCCCCAAATAGGGGTGTTTGGCGGGGTAGCCGGAGTACTATAAACAAAATCTCTGACCAGTTAGGAGATATGGACTTTTTGGAGTTTATAGCAAGCGTGACATCCTTTATGAATGACCCCTAAGTCGCAAATTTTTTCAGACACTGATCGATGTCGAAAAAATCAGGAAAAAATTACGCCGTCGTTCGGGTTGCCGCCGTAGAAAAATCTTGTAGCTTCAGCCAAAGAGACACTTCTTTCAGACGCCGTCGTTTTTTTGTTCTCTGCTGCGCCGTCTAACATTCTGCGTGCAGCGCTTAATAACATCGTCTTTGGATCGGATTAGCCAAATGATTTTTTGCAATATTAATTTTAGTTAACTGATTCTATGTCACTTATCGAAAAGGTAAAGATGGAAATGTCGATGGACTTTCTCTCCGATAGAATCGTACCATTTACGTTGAAATGAAATTGTAGCTTGTGGTAATAAAATTAAATTTTGAACAAAACATAAGAAAAAAGATTATTTAAGAAATGATGTACAAAATTGTGTAGTTGTATAGACAAGAAGAAAGGTGAAGAAGAAGAAAACATAAATTAAAGTAAACTTTTATATTGCCTTTTACAGAAAATAATTATCAGGCACAACCCTACTCTTTGGATATTTAAAAAAACGTAATCTTAAAAAATTAAAAGTTTGGAACTGACATTTTGGTGAATTTATTTAAAGAGCAACAAACAAATCAGTTTATGTAAAAAAAATCAATAGTTTGGGCCGTGCAATGTTCACACATCATTTTTCCTAGTAACATATTATCGGTTTTGAGGATCCTCGTCAGGAGATTTTTCTTTTTATTTTCATCTAGTCGAATAATGAGTTAAATTAAACCAGGAGAAACTTTCTTTCATTTTTTCTAAAAACGTCTTGGCCAATGTGTTCCAAAAATGAAACAAACAAAACAAGTAGAAATTGAAGTGCCTTTCACTCCTAAATTATCTTGATAAAATCAACAACTTAACATAAACTGGAAGTAGTCGAAATTATTAATAAAAAAATGTTTGGAAGGAGTTTTTTAAAAAACCAAAAAAAAAAACTGTTGTTTATATGAAAATGTTAAATTTATAAAAGAACATTAAGGAAAAATTTAATCGTTCGGGAAAAAAATGTGATTTTAATTTAAATAAAATAATGTAAATTTGTAAGAAAAAAAAAATTAAGAAAAAGGTTTAAATTTAATTAATTATAGGGTTGTGCCAAAACGAAAAGAATCATTTGTTTATTTTGAATAAAAAGAAATTAAATTGACGCTATGACGCTATGTAATTTTTCAAAAAAAAAAAAGCAATATCATGTGCGCGCACAGTTTTTCAGAAAAAAAGATCAGATTTACAGTTCGTTGAACGTCTTTTACTTGCGAAAACTTCGAACAGTTCCAATTTTCGTATAGGACATCATCATCACGATTTTGGGTATTTCGTTACGCTATCGTCTGACCGTCCAACCCTCTAACTTCTTGATCGAATCTGTTACTGTCAATCTTTTCCTGATATTCCGAAAACCCAGAGCCTCTGCAGATAGATAATCTCTGGCCAGCTCTTTGAATGCGCAGACGGTCTGTCTTCACGGTTAAGATCAATAAGTTTTCCTTAATATCGCTGTTTTGTCCCACTGTTTCCTAAGATTGCTCTCCTATACTCCTAAGAACGCTCTTGTCAGACACCTTCCGGTCATCAGCTACATATTCGCAACCTACCCAACTCTCACTATCTTACAAAATTGCTGTGACTTTGTATCGCTACTCGATTACATTTTGTTGAACCCAATCCTCAACTGATGTTCAACGTTGGATGTCAATTAACTGATCACAAATGGTCTACAAGTTTTTATACTCAGAAACTTGTTCTGGTGATTTCCCGACATGTATAGCCTTAGTTGTGCACAATACCGAATTCCTACCATGCTCCATTGAGGCAGTCAATACCTTTCTGCTACTCCATGGTGTTTGTTTCAATGTTTTTCCATTAAAATGTTCAACGCAACGATACAGCGATACACAATAAAAATTACCCGCTGACATTTATGAGCGCAGCCTGGTGCCGAAAATCTGTAATGTTATCGTAACGGCAGTGACTAATACTATACGTCATAATAATTTCAACTCGGCATCACTCTGCGTACTTAAGATTTTCTACTGTTAATATAGAGGGCAGCCTTGGTGCCGAGTCGGAACCGAGTGCATATACTCGTTCACACATCTAACATTGTCATATTAACTTTTTCGGCACCAGGCTGTCTTCTGAATTCAGCCGGTGTAACCTGACGTAAACAAACAGTGAAATCAAAATAAGTAAATGGAAACTCAATTTGTCTTTGCACGTAATATTTCAGTGATTGATGAAAAAAGCTAAGTGTTCTATAGCTGTTATACTCTGAAATGTGAAAACTGTTCAACTCCGAAGTTATATATATATATAAGAGTATATTGCTCCTTCCCCGAAATTAAGTAAAATCTGTTTCATGTGTCATTACATTTTTGATAAAATTATCGCAATGAGTCGCTTGAAATCCTCGTTTTTCTCATCTTGAGTCATCCATCTCATTGTTTATATTTAATGACATATATATCGATTTAAATTATAAAAGAGATGTGACAGACAATGTAGAATGTGATTTGAGTTATACCTGCTCAACGAACGCTACTACACACATTTGTGGACCCCTCTTTGGACCTATAAGTAATATGGGTAGAAATCACTGACGTGACCCTCAATTCCATTGACCCAAACGGTTTCTCGGTTCTATTTTTATTAAATCTATATAATGAACGAGACTGATCAAGTTAGGCCAAACCTTTAGACCATAGGCTAGAGGTATGCGGGTCAACCTTTTTCCAAACCCGACCCGAACCAAAGTGAAAATTCAAACCCGATCCGAACCGAACCCGATCCAAAATGAAAAGTCAAAACCGAATCCGATCAAATATAAAAAGTGTATTTTCCGTCTGTGTTTACCTTGAATTTTAGAAAAAATTAGTCACATCTCGGACGTTTCAGATGTCAATATTCGGTTAAGCCAGTTCCCCCTAATTATGAGAAGTGTTACAAAAGAAAAAACCCGACCCGTCAATTTGATTCGGGTTCGGGTCGGGTCGGGTTTTTCTTCGAGTTTCGGGTGGCCCATACACCTCTACCATAGACCAGAACCCTGTTTTCGCCTAGAAAAGCGAAAGTGCATCACTTTTACAACAATTGTACATCCTTTTTTAACGTCAGTAATACATCCAAAATACATCAAATTTATCATTGTCACCTTTGTCATTCTATGCTCATCACTTATAGCAGATGTTTATACGAGGAAAACTGTTCGCTTACATTAATTTTTGCAGCTAGGAACGGGTTGTTTACTTCACTAGAAGGGAAAGAAGCATTTCTTCCGAAGATGAGTTTGCACTCATCCTAGTAAGTTCATTTTCGTGATGATGAGAATCAAGATATGTTTTCGTTAAATCGAAATCGAATTAAACATCACTTTAATATTTTCAAAAGTTCCTTTTTCAATGAAAACTAAAAGCACATGATATTTGCAACTCACACATTTTATAGTTTGCCAGATAGATATTGTTTCTCAGTATAAAATGCTTCATTTTAAAATTCAACTAAAAAATAAGGTCTTAGATCCTTAATCTTCGTACTAAATGATTCCTAACAAGAGTTTCTTTGACTGTTTTTTGTGTGAATTCAGAACGAGACATTCAGATTGGAATGAATTTTAAGAAAAAATGGAATACGAGAACTTCGCAGAAAGACTTTTTCCGATTAGAAACCATTTTTGAGCTTTAGCGAGAATGAAACGTCACTCGTAAGTAAATCTCAATGATAAAGAAAGACATTGAAATCCTACTCGGCTTCAAGGAGTAACTACTAAAGGTGCGCACAGAAAAATTTGCAAACTTTTACAAATCTTGTGCACAAAACTTGCGCATTTTCAGAAATTTGATACAGAAAATTTGCAAAAAATGTGCACTCAATTTAAATCCGAATGCACTGGCTATGCATCATATTTCTTCTAATGCAATATTTGGGAACAAAGAACTAGTTTTCTGCACAAACATCGAGATTTTACACACTTTTACTTCTATTTCGTGTGTTTAAAGTGACCAAATACGGGAGAAGTTTGAATTCTTCAAAGTAGAAACTTTCGAAAGTGATTTATGAATAACTGCATTGTTCCCGGACAGTGGGAAATTTGGTAATAGTAACGGTCTAAATTATGTACTGCTCAGGAGTTTGAGATAGTTGTTCGAGATATAATAAGGAACAACTTTGCTTTAGCGTATAAATTTCTATCTTAATTTTTAGAAGGGTTGGCCGGAAAACTTATTTTTTCAAGGAATTTCGATCACAACACTTCGTAGCTTCCGAAATAAAATTGGTGTAAAAAAGTTCCTAAAGGAACATTGTTACCCATTTCACACTGAACAACTTTGCTACTTTCACCAAATTGACCACTGACATAGCTAACAAAATTACCCCACGGAATGTATATTTACTGTAATCGTGTTATATGTGGCTAGTATCTATCTAAGAAGTGGAGTTCGGTGTTTTACGTGCATCAACTAACGATTTTAAATGTTTTTTTTTTACAAAGAATCCTTCAAAATTGTTCCTTCAGCAATTTGCATTTTTGTTGCAAACAAAACCTTGAAGGCGTCTGCAGCACTTTCCCTTCGGCAATTAATGCTCCTCGCTCTTCGAAAGAAGATAGAATGTTTCAGTCACACTCATTCAAACCAAACATTTTGTCATGGAATTCGACATCCAAAAAACCAAAGAATTGAAATAGGAACTGAACATTTAAGTATGAAGTTGAGGGAAAGAGAACCCCTGAGAATTATTTATTGACATCCAAATAAAAGCGAATAACTAATGAAATTGGGAAACCACTCAACTGAACAACAATAACTTAAGAAATTACCGAAGTGAACACAAAACAAATCCAAAAAGAAAATTAATAAATAAAACACACAATAATTATTATGTATAGATAAAAAATAGAAGAAAAAGTAACAATTTAACACTTTAAATGATTACAAATCAAAAACGCATTTACCTTTTTTAACTATTGTTTAAAGAAAAAAAATAGACGGAAAACATTTTTTGCACACAGAAATTTGTCTGTTGATAGTCAAAAAATACATGGAGTTGCGGGAAACGTTCGTTATTATCGTAAAAGTTATGTAATATTAATCTCTGTAAATTTGTAGGAGAAGACTACAAGAGTAACTATTTAGCTAGTCCTAGTATATATTTTCAATCAAATAAATTGCATCAAACTATCTTATAGAAAGAAATGAGATCGAAAGCAATTTTTCTGGAAATAATCGATTTTTTGATGATTGTCAATTTGACACCAGGCTGCGCACTTTGCTTTGGTATGCGCACTTTGGTTCGAAGGCAGAAAAGCAGGCAGGCTGTGTCAAAAATTGAAGCATATCACTATGAAGGCATCGTCGAATGATTTAGAAAGCACTAATTTTCAGCTTGACACCAGGCTGCGTTCTTGACGTATGTTCGTTTGAATGTAAACGGCAGCGGCAGCCTGGTGTCACGTTCAAATTTAGTGCGTTGTAAAGCACACATTGTAATAAAAATGATATACACCAGTTTTCGACATCAGACTGCATTCTTGCATTCTTTTTCGCAGTTCAATGGCAGAATGCCATGATGCCAAATTAAAAAGTATTGCGCCGTAAAGTACTGGCCACTAAATTCAAATTTGCCAGACATCATATTTTGACACCAGGTTGCCTTTTCTGCTGCACCACGATATTTTTTTTCAGCATACCTAAAATGATAATTTGATAATTTTAAGTACACTCACGGAAAAGTGAAAACCGACACATTTTTGGTTTTGTGTTTACTTGAATTTGTGAATTTTTGCATGTATTTTTATATGGAGGAATCAATAAAGTCACAAAACACAAAAATGTGTCGGTTTTCACTTTTCCGTGAGTGTAGCACGTAATCATTAAAAATATGTGAATGGACGATGTGACGCCGCCGGTCGAATGTTGTAACACGCTTAATACGATAGAACATTCACAGAACGTTTGACATAAGTAAATCTTTGTGTATTATAATAGGGTGACTTAGCCTCATGACGTTATCCATCAGTTATTTACTTTACATAGAGAAGTACCGAAAGTGCTTTTCCTGGTGATGTAATAACTTTTGTTGCCAAGGGGACCTGTTGGCGCTTATATTCAAAATGTCGATAAAAACCCTGCACCAACCCTATCGGATTAAAATATTAACGCAAACAACTGATATTTTTTTATTGCTCGTATTGATGACAGCTGCATATCCGTATACTTGTTCAATTGCCATACTTCTTACAGAGCAACCAAACAAATTGTTACAAAATTATAGTTTATCATAATCATAATCGAGTCTTGAATCGATGAATTGTATAAATAGTTAGCAATTAAAGTAGTGTAGGTGAACAAAGTGAAGATTAATCCGATTTAATAGTCAAATGTAGTATCGGACGGATTAACGCGTCACAGGACCGTTCCTGTAAGCAGAGCATCAGTGTATGTCAAGTCTTACCGTGTCCGACATTATATTGTTCACCACCTTAGATAGTCAGAGTCCGCAGAAAATACCGAAGTAATTTTAAGATTGATACGTTTGGCGCTTAGAGAGAGTAGAGAAAATGTCAGTTCGAGTGGAGAAAGTTTACTTTCGCCCCCTCGAACTGACATTTTTTACTTTCCGCTCTGTAAGCAAGCATAGGAAGTGTCATGTTCAAAATGTTTAAAAACAAATGAATTCGTTTCACATTTATTCCAATTTATTCCACAGATTCACATGTGCGAAAAAAAATTTGAAACAAATATGATTCCCATCTACTTTCAGCGGCACATTTGATAGTTTAATGTAATTTATTTTGATTGAAAACATAAACGCGGGTCACACAAACAACTATTCTCGTAGTTATTTCGTATGATTTTAGACCGACTGATAATCGTTTCCCGCAACTCTCATCGATTGCAATAAACATAACAAATTTATATTATAAATGTTGATTTACATACAATACATCCACTCGTTCAATATAAATTAAAGGAAATAGTGAATTTTATTTATTTCTTAATTTTACACTGATATAAATAACAAAATCAAAGATGTGAATATTAATTTAATTGAATTAAAGAAAAAGAAAAAATGAAATAAAATGGATAGATTTATTTTTCAACAATAATTATTACATAAATCGATATATTTACCTAATATTATTAATAATGTATTTATTTAAATGATTTCAATCATCTTAATTCTCCAAGATAAACAAAATGAAGAAGAACTACGTCTTGTTTTATTAATATTATTGTGTATAACAGATAAAAATCAGCTTTGTTTTCATCACAATATAAATATATATTAAATAAAGAATAGTTGCAGAATAATATCAATAATGTATTTTCAACTGCAAAATTATGTCCACAAAATGTCGTCCATGTTAGATGTCCCGGATAGAGGTGTGCGGATATCACTTTTTGATTGTACGTGCCCCCCTCCCCCCTGTGCCTACTTCACTTAAAATCGGTAAGATCACGTTTAGGTCAAGCCAAATCCCCTCCTTCCACAAGTGCCAATTATTTGCCTTCGTCACCGTTGAACAATTATGATTACAACACAACAGCACTCACTTCGTTTTCGAAAACTTTCGCTCAGGTAACAAATAGCTTTTACATTCATGCCTTTTATAACATAGAAGCTCCGAGGAAAAGTGCACTCATTCATCGATCCATCAAGATGAGTGGCAAATATGCGAGACACGTCGAGATAAACAAAATAGTTACAATGGCATTTAATGCAGCAGGCAGCATGCATGAAGAACTTAGCTTCCCCCGTTGAAATTATTGAACCCCCCGCAAATAAAATCTCCCCCACCCCGTCCCTGATCCTTATAAAAGGCATTGTTTACATTGATAGAATTACAGAACCCTATAGCATCACTGTTACAACTTCTAGGAAATACTTTTCCATTCAATATCTATATTCTATAGGTCTAATATTCTGAAAAAAATGGGTGCAATAACTAAAAAATCATTTCTGTTTTCCACAATAAATAATTTTTATTTCTTCATCGTATATTTATTTTCTTCTTTAAAAGAACCAAAATCCATTACACAATCGTCAATTTCCATTCATTCTATTCGGTGCTCGAGTTCATAACCATTGTTGAACCCATCGGCAGCGCGTCTGTATTTAATCCTAGAACCAACGTTAAAAATGGCCTTCCTGTAGTGGATGTGGTGGAAGTAAACCTAGCAAAAAACCCCTTTGTCTTGTCCACACCTTCTTCCGTCCCATCGTCGAAGGACTCAATGTTTTCCAATAAAGATTGTACACTGTGGAATACAATGTGGAGATTTCAACTAGCTCGCAATAAAAATATGCCTAACATAAACTTCCTAGTCCTAATCTACCTAGTCATCTAATTTTTGTAGCTAAAAATGCCGTGAACAATTTATATAAAAGGAAAAGCGCTTCGGGAACGCTAATAATCGTGATTTTTGTGGACGCTTCAAACCCACTGACATGGTTCATAAAATGCCTGTGATGTCATAACTTACCGTCAGGCCTTTGACGTCAAAGCTATGAGTGTACAGACGGACAAGAACGGTGAAAACTAAATTATTCACTAGGCGGTGGATGATTAAAGCGATATATGTGCAGGCCCCCGACATGTCCGAAATCTTCGAAATATTGAGAACTCGTCCGGAACTGTCTGCAATGTCCAAATTTTTTCGGGTGCGGCGCATTTACTTTTTCTTAATCCAGTGTTACTAGAACTTCTTATTTGAAATTCGGATTCCATTTCAATGAAGCACTTATAATTGTAAGATGGACGGAGCGTGATGAAGTGAATAAGAATAGCATTTTCAAAGCGTACGTGTGACGGAAAGTTAAAAAATTTCTGAAAAATGTCATATTTAGTTGAAAACAATAAAGAATCAATTTTAGAAAAATGAAAAGAAAACAATATCAGGTGTGAGTGTTTCTTTATTGTACTGATGAAGTCCTTGCAAAATTCGTCATGCTCAGGGCAAGAGGCAAAACGTGATGGTATAAGCAAATTGAAGACAAGACCCACCCGTCAGGTAAAAAGACGGTGAGTCGAATAATCGCTTTGAAAAAATTTCAAAAGAGGGAGGCCTGGTTATGTGAATGTTTTTCGGAAGAAGTGACGAAAAGTAAGTCTTTCGTGGCGGTTATTATAACAATCGTTTATTATTGCTGAACTCGACTTGCGCTTCAATCGAAATGCAATTTTAAGGTTTGTTTTTCACTTCATATTGCGTTATGATTTTACATGACATTAAGTTCAGTCGCTTGCTACATTTTGTTCTTATTATTTCGTCTATGTAATTCACTATGTAAATACTAAAAATTCCTTTTATTAAAAAATTCAATATTTAAATGGAACATTGATTTTAGAAATTTTACAATAAACAAATGCAATTAGACCCCGCTTCCCACTGAATTTAATGTTAGCAACAAATTAACCATTTGCATCATGGGTAATGGAGTGGTAGTTGTAGTAGCGAATCTGAATAGGAAGCGAGTTTTGTCAAAATCATTTACATCTCCGGAGTTACTATCAATCGCAGCAGCCAAATCACTGCAAAAAATGGAACAAAAATTTAGTGAGATTTGATTGTGTAACTCCTGTGGAATGTAAATATTACAAGAAAAAATGTTGCAGAGAGAGGTCTAGCAAATATTAAAAGCCCTAATGCTTTAATCAATAAAGTTCACGCATAGTCTTTTTCTTGTTTCCTTTTTTAACTGATTCAAAAAACTACCACAATGATATAGTGTTACGTCACACAATATCAAATTTCTTGTTTCCATGCGTGCGTAACAGGAATAATGTCAGTAAAACAAATTATTTGGTCAAAGGCTGAATTGAAACTGGAATCAAATGGTGAAATTCTAGGACTCTTAGAGAGTAGAACATTCTACAAAAGTCCAAACAGTTTAATTTTATATTATCAGCATTTCAGCATGTTGGTATCAGCGGCTTTCCGATATCGGCACTAGAAAAGTCTTGAGTGAAATGTGAACTTTACCGACAAAATGTTTCACATATATAAGACATTTCCTGCTTTAGAATCGTTAAATATAAACTAAATGCCACTGATACCAACTGAGTTAATAATTTAAAATTCTTCAAAGTTCCAAAAAAAAAATCAATTTTATAGAAATATATTTCCACAGCGATTTAAAATTGGTGTTAAACTCTCTTTGACATTCTGCTAATTTTTAACAAATGTAAGGATTTTTGGGAAATTTTAGGAATTTAGAGATAAAAAGTTCAAAAAAAATTGGCTACATTTAGCTGTAAACTGAGATCCAATCCTGTGAAAAAAAAGGGAATTATGTTGCTTACCTCTCGTCCACAATATCTTCAGCTGCAATAACTTCTTGAGCTTTCACCTGCTCTGAATTATTGGGTTCTACAACTGCATCGTCTTGCTTAACTAAAACCGGAACAGTTTCATCATTCAAGCTTCTTGCAACGCATAATGCCACTACTGAACATAAAACAATCTGGAAAATGAAGAAAACATTGAGTGGACGACTGATAAAGACTTTAGAAGAAAAAAGATGCAAAACTGGGTCACTTACAAATTTAATCATTTTTCACAAGGTCTGAGGAATTCAGAAATTAAACGTTGCTAGTGAAGATCAAGTTTGTGACTGAATGAGATGTAATCGAAAATGACTTAGTTGTAAGCCAAAATTATTCTAAAAACGTGTTTTTTGTAAAAAATTGTACCAACACGATATTTGCGGATCCTCATCAACATATAAAAGCCATTAGCTGTCCAGGTTAATGATCTTTCTCACACACGCGGTAGAGAAAGATTTAACCAAATTAGTCAAAATCGGTCAACGTTTTTAATCAAACATAAATCACAAATTGTTCGATTAATTTATGCGTGTATAGGTTATTGAATTTACGTTTATTTGCATACAACGGGTAATCTATAGGCACGAGGGGCATTGTCTTGACCGTTTTTCATAATTTTTTTCCTGAAAGTTAGTCGAAAAATTTATTTTTTGTTCGAATAACGGACTAGAGCCGCCTAAGTGATTTTGAGTTTTTAGGCCCTTATGGATGCGGGAAAGGTTCGGAACAGGTTGATTTTTACCTGACCTGAACATGAAACAGTGGACCCGAAAAAATCAGGTCCGGTTCAGTTAGCTTTTCTAATGACCTGAACCTGACCCGAGTTATAGTTGACCTGATCTGACCTAACCTGAGTTCACCTCAATTGACCTAAGTGTAAGTAAATAACGCTGTGTAAGCACCACCCAACATAGCTTCTCAACTTAGTGAAGAGCTGTCATCATCTTGAAAACAACATTTTCAAGAGATAGCTTTGTTTAACAAATTAAAAATTCTCAATAAAGTGCTACATCTGCTAGATGATTGATCTTTACAGCATCTAGAAGGCGAGGTACTTTTTAGATCCGTGCGAAGAAGTAAGTCGAATTTCGACCCGAAAGTTGGTGGGTTTTTCGTGTTAGAGTCTAAATAAGAGAAATCTGCAAAAAAAAGTTTTGTTCGGCTGTCTTGTCACACGATAACTCGAAAAAAACTTGATCGATTTGCATAAATCCTTTTTATTCTGAAAAGTAATCGAAAAAGTGATTAGGAAATTGAATTTGGGCAATGTCGGTCAAGAGCTTTCGAAGTTACGGTCAAAAAAATGGTCAAAAACGGGGTTTTTTGAAGGTTGCTGAAACTGTTTGTCTTATATCTGTGCGAAATTAGCAAGGAAATTGCTATTTAAGGTTTGGAATGACAGATATGGACGTCAGAAAATCAAGAAAATTAAATTAAAGCAAAAAATTGAGTGGTTCGGGGGCTGTAGGGTTCTTAATGTAAGCCCAACTTACGTTACGCGACGTTAAATGATTTTCGTTTTATAAAAAAAATTTCTTCCACGAAATATCGACATTGGATCACTCTCTTAATAGAAAGAAAATCTGAAAAATACTGATCCGTTAAGAAGTTATTTGATTTTTAATTTTTTCATATAAATCGCTTTCCCGGCCGGAAAATTGATTTTCAATTTTCCAGAAAAGAAATTAGTTCCACAGTTTTTCACCAAAAACGATTTACGCCATCAAACAAGTTACATTTACTACTGCTAGCGGAACCAATTTTCTGACGAAAGCACCCCTACTATTATGAATTTAGTTAAATAAAAATATGAAACAGAATCCCTTCAATAGCGAAATCATAATGCGAAATGTGTGTAATTTGCAAGTATGTGTTCTTATAGAGTTGCAATTAAATCATTTTTCTAAATACGCATGGACACTTGAGTGAATGAGTGAATGAATTGAATGTGGTCAAAAAACAGAACGGGTTTTGTAATCAAATAATGGCTCGGTGGAATTATTGCGGCTTGGTACTTTTTTGCAAATTAGATGAGATTTCGAATTATTTTGCCGTTTTTTTTTTTACTAAAAACAATAAGAGTGTTTTTTTATATGTTTTTAATAATATTGAACTGATTTGGTTTCAATTTAGTTCAAAATTAATAAAAAATGATAATTATTTGCAGCATGTGCAGTTAACAAAAGGTTCATGTAGTAGTGTTCTTTTCATACACAACGGCAATAAACCAGTTGAAGAACATCCAACATAAGCAAAAATTTTTCTATGTTTCCATGTATGAGTGCACCAGCTGGTCAATCAACAGAAACGAAACTATGAGCAAAATATAAATTTTCTAACTTTAATTATAAAATAAGAGTTCATTTTAATCGTACTTTTATTGGTACGCGCGGGCACACACTTATTTTCGATATGATTAACCACTTAATTCTTAGAATCACACACGAATTAAAAAAATTTAAAAAAAATGATTTCAACAGAAGCAAAGAAAATGTAGGTGACACAATTATAATCGTATACTTACTATAATCATAATATGATATTTGAACTTAAGTTTGTTGAGTGTTTTGTTTGAAATCTGACTTTATGTCCGTCTGCGCGAAAAATAGAATACAACACAAGGAATTAAAATGGTGCTGATTTAGACCACGGACGGTGGTGAAAATTTCCTCCTCGGGCTACACTGCGTTACACCCTCAGATTTGACATTTTCACCATATGCGCCGTTTTAGCTCCTTGTGATGTAGTGTACAGTATCGTCATCACGATGGCTCGGGTAAAATTTGAGATAGTGTGACGCAAGTCTTTGTTCTTTCTTTCAAAACAACTGATGCCAATTGAGGTGATACTTGAAGCTTCGATTCAGATTTCACACGTAAAAATTTGACTTCTAAACCAAAATACTACATAAAATCCATACAGTCAAATTTTTGGATTGAAAGCTGAACATTGGAAGTTATTTAAGGAATTGCAATCAAAAGAATTTTTAAGAATTAAAAGAAACGTTTCTAACTTAAATTCGATATTTTATTTTTTTATATGAATTTAATTTACAATAAATTTCGTTCGTTTTTTAATCGTGTTACACTTACGCAAACTGCTGAATGAAAAACTTTCTGATTTAAAATAAATCTTTAAATACTTTTGTTTTTCTTAAGTGAGAAACTGGTAATTTTCATGAAAGAAGTGTCCTTGGAAAAACAAAAGCATGTAAAGGTTTTTACGCCACTAAGAGGGCAAAATATTTCCTCACTATAGTGAATACAATCCTTTTAACGTGAACTCAACCTCATGAGAACATTGGTGACGTAAATAACTATGTTGCATTGAAAGTGTTAAGTGAGCGTTCAAATTCATAGCAAATTTAGTACATAATAAAATTCTCTAAAAACATCAGCCTCGACACAAATTAGAATGATTTTATTCTGTTGTAAAATTCGGGCTCCTCACTCATCATCCGTGCTCGACTTATAGCTGGAAATTATAAAAGGGAATATAAACTTAATTTTGTGAGTGTGATTATATTGTTTACCTCGGCGGGCACGAAAAACGGTGTTGTAGTAGTCATTGTCACTGTAATAAATATATAGGTAAAACGAGTGAAACTATGATGAGCTCTGCTTAACGTTACTTCACTGCAGTATTCGCATGCATAATGCATTCGGACAACACAACCCCCAGAAAATAAACCGGACAAAATAATCCAGGACAACCAAAACAACTCTATACATGTGCAAGACGTGGTAAACAGAATAAATGTTGCAATCTTTTGTACTAGGGCCATTCTTAGAACCGACCTAGGGCAATTAGCGAACGGCCTATAGCCGATTCTTGCATTGACAAGATGTTGGCCTTTTTTTCTCTACAAACCTCATCATTAACGGAGGAATCACTAAAAACACCCGAAACACTCAATCGATTTTCACTAATATAATTTTTGTGATTTTCTTAGGTTCATTTTTTTCATTTAAAACCTTGAATATCGATTTCCGGTGCTAATTTCGCAGTCAAAAAGTTTCAGCAACCTTCGAAAATCAACGTTTTTGACTACTTTTTCGGCCGTAACTTTGAAAGTTCTAAAACGGCCAGGTCCTAAAAATGAGTCTCTACTACGTGCTTTTTCTACATAAATCGGGTAAATTCTATACGATTTCCAAAATCTATCTTTTTCCCGAAAGATAATTGAAAAAATGATTATGGGATTGAGTTTGGACAAAATTAGTTAAAAATTTTCGAAGTTACGGTAAAAAAAGTGGTCAAAAGCGTGAGTTTTTGAAGGTCGGTGAAAATTTTTACTTATCTCTGCGAAATCAGCACGGAAACCGCTCTTTAGGGTTTGGAATGAAAGATATGAACTTTGTTCACGAAAAAAAAGTGAAAATTGGTTGAGTGATCTAGGTTTAAAAACCGAGGTCAACTTCAGAGATGGGCTATATGGGGTTAAGGATCTGGAGCTATTCCAGAAAAACAGGATTTTACACTGCTGATGGTTCAATCGAACTCGGTTACTCGGATGATATTTTGTTTCGTCAACTAGTGTGAGAGAGTGTGAGCGTATACAAAGAGTCTTAGGTGCGAGAATTGTATAGGTATTTCATGCATTAAGTGGGGATGGAAGCTGAAGAAAATTATGTTTAGGAGTATTAACTATTAATAATTAACTATCAAGGCGGTAAGTGATGGGTGGGGGTGACAGTTGACTTTCAAGATAACAGCTGAATATCAAAGATAAAGCTAACCACTACAATGATAGTTGGCTATCAAAATGATATTTACGATTGACTATCAGTATGGTAGTTGGCTATAAGGGGTAGTATTTGACCGTCAAAGTATTAGTTGGCTATCAAAGTTGTGGTTGCAATGAAAATAATAGTGACTGTGATGTCCTATTTTGAAAATCTAACCAAGTCTTAGGTTTCAAAGAGGAACTTTTTCCACTCTAGCGTTGATTTCACGTCTCCCACGTGAGAAAATGTTAAAAGAGTTTGATCTAATTTGCCTGAAAATTGTTTCTTTTTCTATCCAATTTCCTGAGAATCTAAATTTTTTTTTGGTGTCGTTCAAAGTACCTTTCCATACTTGATGCCCGAACGAAACGAGGTACACTCGATGCACGGGAATCGATGATGTCATTGGTCTGTTGAATAATTTTTAAATAATTCAATTAAGATGCTTATTAACAAATTTTACCAAACGGCGACTGAACGAATGTCTATCAGCTTCCGTCCATATTGAAGGAAAAACTTTCGGGATCTGCGGAAAAATGATTTCAAGTATTTTTCTTTTCATTTAGAAAATTAGCACTTACAGTAATAGAATATGATCGGTATCTGTAATCAGGGATGTCATATCTGTAGTCGAAGTTGTATCTATATGGGCGACGAATGTTTGCCTAAAAATAAAAACAAGGAGGTGCGGGCAATGATTGATTTAACTGAAGTTTCTACCAATTTCGGAGTATCCTCGAAATTTTCCATATTGCATGGAACATAACATAACGATAGGGGGAAATATAGAAAAACTGTGTACGTAATTTATGAACAGCCCCTTACAGAGTACGTAATGTGCTCAAATATTCAACAATTGGTTAAGTATTGAAATTGAAAACTGGCGATTGTATATTTTATGTTTAGTGCAGCATTATATGAAAGGTTTGCCGAGCTTTACTATGCTTTCATATTTTATTTAATTTTAATTTAATTTTTTTTTTTCAGATTTAATTTGAGAATTAATTCCTTTCAAAACTTCAAATCAATTTAAAAAATTCTAATCTCACTTTAGTCACTGTTAACTGAAAAAATAGTTTAAAAAATTAATTCATCTGCAAAAATGTCAAACTTGGAGTTTTAAACTTTATTTCTTTTGTAAGTGCTTACCGTAAAGCTTGATGGGTAACGATACCATGGTGTCTGGAAAAGGTTTTATAATTACTTTGAAAATCCATAATGCAAAGACTTCAGTTTTACTCACATAAGTATTGTATGTGTGGTTGTAGTAGGTGGGCTTGTAAAATAAAAAAAAATGTTATTAAACTTTTATAACGTCGACTTGAATTGAAAATAATATTATTGAAGTTTGTTCACGCTCTAAAAAGTTTATTTAAAATGCGAAAAACCAGTCGGTGATGCTTTAGTACCATGTGCGCAAAGCAAAAGGGGACTATTCGCATAGAAAAACTGTCCGGAAACATTCGCGAAGTATATAATGCTCCGTTAAATGGAGAAAGACTGACTTTTCACTCAACTGTCGCATTTTCAACATAAATATGTGCAAATAATCTCACTTATTTGCTGTTCGCACTCATAAAATAAAGCCGCAACCCTAGAATGGTCAACTATTGTCCTCCATGCCCTTCCATCGCCCAACAAGGAGATGGTTTGAAAGTCCCCTAATTTCTAAATCCGATTACCCTTTGCATATTACATTCCTAATAGTAGGCTCACTGTAGAACAAAATTTCGTTTTTCGTTTACTTAGTCACAAAAGCGTGAATTTTGGACCATGAGAGAAATATTCAAAAAACAAAAAAAGTGTGCTGCCTACTTAAAGTAGGTTGCCCTTGTGGCAAAGCATATCGATCAATCAATAGACAAATTTTAGAAAACTTACAAAGAACCTACACAGTTTAAAACAAAAATTACTTTAACTATAAAGGTGATTATTAGTCATGTGAATCGACTTGACTAGAACTCCTTCGCAGACTCTGGTAATAGCTGATATGTCGAGGTCAATTTCTTTGAAAAGATCAAGCACGCTTGCAAACCACACTCCTCTGACCAACCATTTACGACGAACATATTTTTGGGCATATTTCTCTTTCAAATAACGGACGAACTTATCGTATAGTTCTCCTCTCTAATTTTTCTGTCTTGTTCAGCATCGCTCGATTCATAACGTACTGTCGGATCAATGAAATATTCTTCTTTTGAATTCGCTTAGGATACCTTTAGAAATACCCCCCTTCGACCCCCTGCCCCCTGGAAGTTTTGGGTACAGAGGTAACTTTGACGATTTAATGAGAGGCGTTGGACCGATTTCACGAACTTTGGGCTCAAATGAAAGTGGAAGATTCCGGACGGTTTTTGCTATGTGTTTGAAAAAGTTAATTTTTCTCCTGACTTTAAATCCAAATAACTTTTAAATTAGATTTTTTAGGATTTTGTTCTAGGGGTTTGTTGTCCATTCAATTGTGTGCAAATTTCCTGAACACGAGGATTTTTTATCTTGAAAAGGGAAGGAGCTAGAACCGATCTTCCACCTCATCATCCAAAGAATCCACCCCTCAGAACATCGAGATCTGAATGCTTTTCATAAGACTTTGTAGGTTCTATCTTGGACTTAGACCATAGTTGAGATATTTCCGATCTAGTTCCTAAATTAAGAGCTTCTCCTGAAGATCCACCTTATGTGCCGATTCGGATGAGCAGAACGCGAAATGAAAATAAAATATGAAATATGTGCTGACATGGTCACATACTGGTCGAGCAATATTCATACATATATTTCGAGCAATACAGCTCGGAAGCCGTTTAACCAGCTTCGGCCAGCTATCCACCCTCTCATTCGTTTATCTCTATGTGTTTTTGTGAACCAGGAAGAAACAACCCCCGTTGTCACGTTGAAAAAAAATCGTATACACAGGTTTTCTCGCAAACGAAAACTTTCAGAAAATCCCGAGCTTTCCTCTCCCAGAGTATAATTTTTCATCCATGGGCAATTGTGAAAAATTGACTGCATAACTGCCTCAGAAAAAATTACTTGAGTGAAGTATGTGATCCCCTAAAAGAAAGTTGCTTGAGTGAACCCCTTTTTCGTTATCGAAGTGCTTAGGCTGTCAGATTTATACTTTTTCAGAAATGTCTTAACCAACGTGTCGAGCAACGTGCAGACTGCGGTCGCAAAAGGTATTTCAGACTTGGATTTCAATTTTACATCAGGAAGAGTGGTTCCCGTTAATAAACAGACATGGCAATATTTACAATCTATTGTGAGATTATATATATATATATATGAGAATATCTTTAGCCATCCAAAGAGGAAATGCCAGTTGCATTAAAAGTATCCTTCCAACTTCGGATACGTTAAATGAGATTTTCTATTTATAAAATTCTTTATATATGTATTAATTTAAAATAAAAATAGTTAAATATTGTGAGATTTCGCATATGCAATTTTTTTAATTACTTTAAGGAATTTCATTTGAAAAAACCTGGAATTATGTCTTGAAAGTTTAATAACTCTCACCGTTCGCCAAAAATCCTTCTCATTTCACCTCATTTCGACTTTAGGAAAATTTATTATTTCTCAAAATAAAATAACGGCCGCGTTTTGATAAACTCACGTAACTTTTGTAAGCTATTAAAATATTAATAAAACTAACGTTTCCGAAAATGTGTGTTACAAGTAGGTAGTAAATCAAATAATTCTTCTCAAAGTTTATTTATAACGATTTTCACGAAAGCAAACTTTACTTTTCGAATATTTATGTAGAAAATTTGATTGTAAACAAAATACAAAAATAAACTGATCTTGACCATACCCACAACCGTACCTGAGAAATTAAAGTGATTTTCGGATGACACATTATTTTGCCTTTTTTTAAATTATTTATTTCTAGAACATAACAAAGTTATGTCTCACCGTATATGATGTATAATGACGTGGCCTGTAAGTTGACGGACGACTGTATTCAAACTCATAAACCATTTTGCTAATTCTATTCTTTTGAAAACACACCGTAAAAAAAGAATTTAATTCGGAAAATACTGTCACTCTCGAAATGTTGTCTACAACTAAAATGTTCTTTTTTGCTTCGATCGCTTAAACTAAGCTTCAGTAAAATACAATTTTCATTTCGGGAATTTTCTGCTACGCAAGTCAACACTTTTTCCAGTGCCGAATATTTATTATCGTTTTTTTGAAATAACTTCACTTTTTATTGTGTTGTTGAAATGTGCCTCCTACTCTATTGTCCCATATTTTTGATATCATTCGTCATTCGTAATAAGATTGAAGTTTGTGTCGAGACTTTACACTCGCTTCGTTAGTTTTTCTCCTCGGTAACACTTACGAAACGTTACCGGTCAAAGAACCGATAATTTTAGAAAAATGCCGTACAGCATAAAAATAGAAATTCTAATGCACCGTACAACAGAAAATCGCTCTTTCTCGAATAGTCGGATAATTCGAAAAGCTTCTGTTACTGCAGTAATATGCAAAGAACAAACGAACAGCTCCAATTAAAGAGCCACAAAGAGTGACCTGAAAAGCAAGAGGTATGAAGAGTTATGGGTGGCACTGTGACAAATCGTTTGGTTTCGTTAACTTAAAATTTTAAAATATTAGCTTGTAACATGGTTGTTGTATTTTATCAAATGAAGCAGTTCACTGCCTGGTATCTAGAGGACGTACGTTAAATGCAAAATCTGAAAGTAGTTTCAGC
The DNA here is from genome assembly GCA_029228625.1 of Pseudolycoriella hygida. NCBI lineage: Eukaryota > Metazoa > Arthropoda > Insecta > Diptera > Sciaridae > Pseudolycoriella > Pseudolycoriella hygida. The sequence goes on from CM055404.1 coordinate 4,376,828, forward strand.
TAGGAATAATTGAGGACCATTTTTTAATTTTATTGAATTCAAAATTTTCTTAAAAATTTTTTTAGTACCACAATTATTAGCCTGGTTTTTTTTTTGTATGAAAAAAAAAATTTGTCGAAAAATTTTATTTAAAGCAGCCAAAAAATATTGTATGGGTGAAGGT
>CM055404.1:4391630-4412051 GCA_029228625.1 Pseudolycoriella hygida
GAGCCGCGGCTGCTACTACTTCCATGGGCGAAAATGATCACCTCAACTTCCTCTACAACATATCAAAAGTTTTTTTTTGAGCCGCCGCCGCCGCCAAACCGAGCTGCGGCGGCTACTACTTTCATGGGCGAAAATGATCCCCTCAACTTCCTCTACAACATATCAAAAGTTTTTTTGAGCCGCCGCCGCCGCCAAACCGAGCCGCGGCGGCTACTACTTTCATGGGCGAAAATGATCACCTCAACTTCCTCTACAACATATCAAAAGTTTTTTTTTTGAGCCCCCGGCCCATTTTCCGCCATTTTGGCGGTCATCCCTATACACTACACACCCACCCCCACATCTTTCCCTTTGACACCAAACCTGTATCTCGAACACCCAACCATGTCTTATACAAAATATGCTTCCGTACACACACACACAAACACATACATATGGGCTTTATATGGCGCCTTCTAAGAGCCCTAGCGCCCAAACGAGGCCGGTACCCCCCCTTTTTTAAAATCTCATATGGCGTAGAATGCCCAGCCGAAGGTCCCTGCAAAATTTCAAGAAAAGATATCGAGCCGTTTTCGAGAAAACTCCAAAAAAGTGGGTTTTCATACAAATGGCTCTGGAACTAAGTAACTAAGTAACTAAGTAACTAACGTAGGATATTTCCATTAACTTTGGTTTCTATGAAAGTGCACATTTTGTATGGAAAATGACGATTTTCTAAAGGTCATATCTCCGGATCCACTGGACCGATTTTAATGAGTGAAAAGACATTTCGCCTTAGAATGTTCCGTAGAATCCAGGAAAAATATTTTCCGGGGGGTACGTCGCAAGGGGGGAAGTCAAAACTTAGCTGTATATATGGTTCCGAAGTCTACGAAAAAAAATTTTCTGAATTTTTTGCTCGTGGGGACTTGCGTCACGGGCGCATTGCTACCGCGCGCCCATGATATTCATTGGTTAACTCGTTGCACTATCTCAAAATTTCCTATCACAACATTTTTTGCTAGCTTAAACGGATACTATGGATGATGTAACGGAGCTCGTTGAAAAAAGTTCTCGACTCAGGGAACGAGGATCATTCTTAGCGAGGCGTACCTGTTCTCCAGTGGTCAGTTGTTCATTGCTAGGGATCTTCAATTCTTTCAGAACCGTTGTACCAGACCGGGCGCAGGAGCGAACTAAAAATGTGGATATAACAACTGTTCGTCTTCATATTTTTTAATTTTCTCACCACTTCCAGTCATAATTTACGCTTTGTATGACTGACGCCGTCACTGAGCTTATGCGTCTTATAGTTTGTCTCTATTACATTCATCGTTCGTTCATTTCCCAATCGGAAGTTCTCTTGCTAACAAAAATTCTGGTGAATTCGGTGGAATAAAGGTGATCAAACATCGTTGCTCAAGTGCTGCAAGATAAATAAGTTGATTTTAACGTTCCACGAAATGATTTGTTGTCATCGAGAAAGAAATGCGATGGGTCCGAGCTCACACTCAACGATAAACATTTTTGGTTTTGATAGTTTGGCCAATTGGTCCGAAGAAGTTCCGAAGTTCCTAAAGTCTGAGTGTGCACAAAATTAATTGATTTGCTTGATTTTCCATTCCATTGAAAGAAAGGTAAGTGTGAAGAACCTTGCGATTTAAAAATCTTTCTAGACATATCTTTGTTTTAACTTAACTGTCCCCAACAACAGTCTTTAAAAACTTTAAGTAAACATTACTTTTTAAACAAATCACAACAATGATTTCAAAAAATCAACTTTGACAGTTTGCGTCAATTTTTCGTTGAGTGCGATATATCGATGTGTTGCCTGATTTTATACTCCGATGTGTTCACTTTATGCTAATGAATTGGTTCATTTGGCATTGTATTTGATTTATTCGCGGATTTAGATGTTGGGCATTCATCTTTTTAGACCCGTACGAAGAAACGGGTCTTATGCGTTTACCACGACGTTTGTAACCAACCCAATTTCGACATGGGAGTAGGTGGGGAGCATCGATTCTGGTGCTTAGATGACGAATCAACAATAAAAACGTTGTCCGTCCGTCCGTGCGTCCGTCCGTGTGTCACCGCGATAACTTGAGTAAAACTCGAGCGAAATTCAAAAACTTTTTTTCCCTGAAAGGTAATCGAAGCATCTTTTATGGAATTGAATCTGGGCACTGTCGGCCCAACTCGAGTCTTTTCCGATTTTCATAAATTTTTTTTGTTTGAAAAATCTGGGCATGGCTTGACATGGAAAAAACTTTTTTTGAGTCCCTGGACTTAGCTAGGATACTAAAAACGAGTCTCTGCTAAGGCTCTATGTGTACGTGTTTTTTGTACATAACTCGAGCAAATCTTTTCCGATTGTCATAAAGTTTTTTTTTTCTTTGAAAGACCTTTGCATGACCGACAATTTATGGAAGAAACTTTTAAAATTTGAGTCCTTAGACTAATCTAGGGCACTAAGAACGAGTCTATGCTATGGCCTTACGTGTTTTTTGTACATAACTCAAGTAAATCTTCTCCGAATTTCAAAATAACTGAAAAAATTTATTTTTGATATGTTTGAGGGAAACATTTTTGTCTATGGAAGTTTGTGTCCGAGGCCTCTACTTGGAGCCCTAGGTCAGTATTAAGGTCGGCCCTAACCCAAAAAATGTTTTTTTGCTATGTTGTAGAGAAAATTGACGAGAACATTTTTCTCTACTTGGGGGTGGACGTAAGGCAATATTTACTTAAATACGTTCGAGTCTTTTCGTAACATCAACTCTGTTTGCCACATCTATTCTGTTACGTACGGGTCCCTTCATATGTTTTTCTTCTAACACGGCAAAGTTATCCTTAAATAATTGTAATGGTAATGAAGACCGGAACGCGCTATTGACTACGTTAATCAACATCTCCTTGCTGTCAAATTGATCTACATAATTTTATTCAATACTGGTGTTCTGTGCTTAAACCATTGTTATCCGAGCTACCTTTTCGATCTTGCATCTTTTTCACTCACACACAACAATCACAATGAAATGAGACAAAGACTATTGCTGCCTACGCTTCAATACAGTCAAGTGCAGTAAGTGTTGAAGTGAATGAGAAAGAAAATTCTCTCTTACTGTCTTTTGAGCTACCATACAACCTTTTTGGTTTTAAGTGACGTAGAAAACACATAAATTCGAAAAACCAAAAAATGCCAAAATCAAGTAAAAACGGAAATTTGATCATCACATTTTTACAAAAATCGTGACTTTTCAAAATCAAATCTACTCTTACCCTGATGACAACAGCAAATTTCTAAAACGACTGATTTCGCATACAAAAACCTCTGAAAATATCGTTACCTTTTTACGCAGGCCATAAGTCTTCTTATAAAATGAATGATATCATTCGAAGAGACGCTTTCGCCTATCAAAAATAAATTCGAATAGAATGTTAGCTTTTGTTCAAATTTTATTCTACTAGCATGTTGCTTCCGTTTTTTTTTTTAATTTTGCAGCGTAAATTTTGTTTAAAAAAGCGGAATCATTTTTCTAGTAGAATAAAATTTGAATACAAGCTTACATTCTATTCAAACAAATTTTTGCGTATTATTCGCGAAAGTGTCACTTTGATTGATATCATTCATTTTGGAAGGGGACTAGCGGACTGCGTCACTTCAGAGGTTTTTGTATGCGATTAAAACTTTTCAACTTTGTCTTTCGCAAATCAGATCACTCCGATCGTTAAACGTGACGCCACGTGCTTTAGAAAAGGCGCTACCAATTTAATTTGTCTTGTCCTTGTTTGTGGTCAACATTCTAGAGCGTGCATTGAGCGGAGGGATACCTTGAATGGAGTTAGTCAAGGTTTTCGTGACTTTCCACAATTGACTGGAATAACTTTTCAACTGTGAGAGCTTGTAATTCCATCTTGCGTTATTGAAGGAACGGATTTAATTAACCTGTTGAGGAATCAGACTTGAGATGAGAGCTACCAATAATGACTCCCAGATACTTGAACTCGTACTTTTACTGTCATTCAATACTTTTGTGCTCCTCTCACGCTAAAGTGTGTATTATACATCCTCCAATGGAAAACAATGAAATAAGTAACAGTCAAAATACAGGAAAACAACCGGTGTCAGCAGAGCCTAACCGCACACATATGTTGTGTTGAAATAAGTATTTGTTCCAATTTCATATTACGGTAGCAGATCTTACATCCTCAACAAAGTAACAAAGTACAAAAAATGTAAGAGAATTTAAGTTCATTCAGTAACAAACACGCATTTTCCACAAAGGAATGACCGAACAGTCGAATATTTTCGTTCACGTTTGGCTACCAAATTATTTAAAGTTAATCATCATCCACCTGCAAACAGACAGATTGCTGGGCCATAAAACGAATACCAAAATGAATCAAAAACTTACTCTCTGTATAGCCATTCTGCAAGAAAAAGAAACATCAAAAATATTACACGCGATCTCTTTTTACATTTCAGTCATTTCTTTTGCTTTCTTAATTATTCGAATGGAAACGGAATGATAAATATTTTTTCGTAAAGACTAAATTGTATTTTTTAACATTGGAGCCGTTTAAACATTTGATTTTAAAATAGTTTTTTTAAACGTTGTATAATTTTGTAATTCTGGTAAAAGATGAAAACGCCTTGGCTAAACGTTGGCACAAGTGTATTATTAAATAAAGATTATAGAAAAGAAATCCTAAGTTTTGAGACTTCACCCATGCTTCACTTAACAATTATTGTTTCAGTTCATTGTTATTCGGAACTATTGCAACCAATGTTTATTAGCACGCGATCTTTAACACAATTTTTTACACACATTCGTAAAACATTTAAAAAATCTTTTAATTGACAAATAATTATGTGTTTAGAAGCTTTTAAGTAGTTATTTGTTTAATTAGAAATGGGTTTTAGCTAACGGTTTTGGTTTTCTAAACAAATTGTTTATCGCCTAAGCATAACAAATTAAAAAAGGTGGATTCCACTTAGGTGCCGTTCACAAATTACGTAACGCAAAAATTGACATTTTTCAGACCACCCTCCCCCCTGTAACCCTAAAAGAGTAAAATTTGACCAATTTTTTTCTAGCCTCAAACCCATCTCCCCCCTCTTAAGTTACATAATTTATGAACGGCCCCTTAGTGCAGCCTATGTCACTGTCTGTAACTTCCAAAAGACTTTCCGAAAGAAAGCTTTAAGGTAAAGGTGTACATATGCCCGGCCGACATAATACTCTTCTTCTTGCTGCAAATTTCTGGAGGCTCTGTAATTCAGACTCAAGATCAGTGCCATAGCTAGGACACTGCTCTAGGGGCCGCTCAAGCACCCATGACGAATTCAAGAGATTGTTTGAAAGAGATGTGTGATTGAAAGATGCAAAACATTAATATTGTAGTAATTGATAAATGCAGTGAAGGTAAAGTTTTTCATTGTTAGATTGGAAACATTTCGCTACCTTTCATTCCTTTTACCTGGGCCAGTGCTGAGACTAACGTTTTCAACGCCCTGTGCAATTTTTTTCTGAGCGCCCTAATATACGAGCTACTATTGGTATATTATTCAAAACTCTTCCTATAAACATAAATTAAATTTGATATGCGCAATTGGGAACCCCGTTGCGATATGCTAGGGTTACTTTAGTAGAAAAGTCGTGAGCGGAGCGAGCGAAATTTTTTTTTTACAGAAATATCACAAACCAATTCCTGTTGAGCTTTTGTTTTCAGTATGATGATGTCACACCAGACGAGGAATACTGGGGTTCAGTTAGCAATTTACAATGTGGAACTAACCATTGGTATTTGTAGTGTAGATGAGAGGATACTAGAAGAAACTTTAGATTTTTAGGACGGATGAGACAGAAAATATATATACCCTAGAAGGTAGTAACGGTAAATGAAGAAATTAGACGTTCTAAAAAACATTGGCGCCATGGTGCGCCGCAGGTGAAAATTTTGTATTTTTGTGTAAGAACAACATTTTGAGTAAGCAAGTTTCGCAAAATATAATTTTTTTGTGTATTCAGCGTACCTGAATTTCCAGCGCCCTGGACCTGGGTTGGACCTATATGAAGTACGGGGGTCTATGCGTTTACCACTACGTTTGTAACTAGTCGATTTGAAGCGGGAGTAGGGGTACATTATGGACCGTAGATGCCGAATCTGCAACAAAATTTTGTCCGTGCGTCTGTAAACACGATAACTCGAGTAAATGTTGACCGATTTTAAAGTCTTTATTCGCCGCTGTGCTTCCCTAGGAAGTTAAATTATACATTAAATGTTGTTTTCAAACTTTGTTTCGTTGTTTGAAAAAATTGGAATTAACGACCAGGGAATTATCGCCAGGAAGGAAATGTTCGTTATACAAATTGTGTACTTTCCTTGTACAAAACCCGCTTGAATGACGAAAGGAAATTTTCATTGTATATTTTCCTTTTTCCTTGTACAAATTTATCCGCTTTAAATTGTTGTCACATTTGTCTGGGCGATAATTCCCCAGACGTTAATTCATGTCGCCCAAAGTAGTTGAAGTTTTGGTCAAAATTGCAATAGCAGTAAGGAGCGAGAGGCTATCTAAACGAAAATAATTAAAAGTTTTAAAGAACAGAATCTTTAGCGAATTATCGCTAAAATTTTGATATGATTGCATATTGGATCTTTGTATGAAGCGTCACTTGCAATAATCATTAATTCTTTTGTCATTGTTGCGCCGGATACACTTATCCTTGCAAGTTTATACGGGCAACAGTAATTATATTAAAAATTTCGAGAATACTGTTGGTGAAAACCCGTTGAATTAAGCATTTCCCTCGCCTCCCAAATATCTTCAAATAGTATCCAACATCTTAAAATTTTTCCATATATTTCCAACGACCGCCCAAACGGCAATAACGTTAACGTATCAATAATTTTCGAGCAATGCTTTACTTTCGTTGCAATTTTCTCTGCGAGGGCTACAGACTTCAACCGAGTTAAGAATTTTCTATTTTTACCCGAGTTATGAATTAAACTTTTCACATTTCATTCATATTTTCTCCCGAAAAAGATGCACTATTTCAATTATTGTAGATAACACATTTAGGCATATAAAAGATGAATTTCACAGAAAACATAGAAAGTAACTCAAAAACACATTCAACTGTGTTGTTTTTCCAAACTCTTATATCTCGAGAAATATTTGCCAGATTAGCTAATGAATTATTTTAGAGTAATCCTGTGATTCTAAGCTATGTGCTGGCATTTTGTTTAACTCGTATCGTTCGAGTCGCAAATTAATTATTTTTTGTTTACTTTCTTCATCGAAAAAAAAAATTATATGATACTTCATGGTAAGTATTTATTTTCTCACCTCCTTTTATTTTCTCACCTCAAATAAGGTGCAAAAATTTACTTTTCATCCCGCTACAAACTACCCATGCAAAATTCAATTTCGAGGTGAGAAAATATCAATTGTCGCCTAACAAATGTGAAAAAAAATTTTCGGCGTTTTTGAGGTCTAACAATATTTTGAGGGTAGAGAAGAAATCTATTTTTCATTACTCGGACAACGAAAATTGTAATTTTCGGGCCCCATTTGAGTACCGAAATTAAAAAAATTCAACTTATGTGTTGTCAACTTATCTACAAAACACGAAAATCAGCTTAAATAATGCGAAAGTAAAAATACACAATGCGAAAGTCGACGTAAACGAAGCTGAAATCATTAGTGAACTTTGATCGCACATTGTTGTTTTTATGTTTTGACTTCGGGAAATTACAATTTTCGTTGTTCTCGTAATGAAAAATTATGTGAATTACAAGGGATGACGTATCAAAATTCAACCTGTGCGATTGCAGCCCTTGCCTTCGGCGCGAGCAGCAATGATCCATGGCTATTTTGACAAGTTAATTTAAACAGACGTAAAACGTAATTTGTAAGCAATAAATTATCTACGGCATACCTTCAAAATTTACCGTTTTTTTATTTTGTTGTTTTTCTTGAAAAAAATTACAAAATTTTAGTCCCATTTGACAGCCGCAAACGAACTGACGGAGGCCGAATGTACTACCGAATAGTATTTACTATGTTATGAGCGGTCTTTACGCTGGAAATCAACAACTCTATACAATTTTTAGGGTTATAAAGAGTTACATTGTGATTTGAAATTCAATTTAACTGAACTGCTCCTTTCATTTATTACTTTAATCAATTTTATAAAAAAATTGGTGCATTTTTTCGGCGTGTCGTAAAACAACTTTTTGTTTAAAATAATATTTTACGTCACTTTCGTCGAAATAGCCATGGTCCATTCTCGCACAGAGTTGAATTTTCATACTTTCATCCCTTGTAATCCAAATAACTATGAACTAAAACATTTTTTTTTCTGTACGCGCCATATTTTAAATTTATTTTGAATTTAGATAACGTTTTCGTAAGTAACTGCTAAATAAACAGATTCTTTTTGTGTGTTCATACAATTTTGAGGTTTTTTACTTCTTTTTGAAGAATTTTAACCTGATCCCATAAAGGTTTGTGGTTCGTGTCTAATACATGGCTCACTTTAGACTTAATATGACATTTGTGTGTGCTGTTTTAAACGTTCTTTAAGCTGTTGTAGCGCATTTCATTCATTTGATCGCTAGAGCTCATTCAACAAGAAAAAGAGATAGTAAATGTACCCTTGTAAATTCCGTAAGTCCACAAAGTAATTAAAGCAGATCTGGTGAAAATTATGTCGAAAAATAATTAAAGAAAAATAGCAATGGAGGTTCACAGCGTCGTTCAAATTAAAGTTCATATAAATCAAAATAATAATTATAAAATGAAATGTACATACAATTAAGTTCAATTGACCTTTCTTGTAATTAAAACAGAGTTAATTTGAGGATCGTTTAAGCTACGTTTACACTTACGCAAAATTAACAATCTCTAAAAGAACGTTTCCAGCTGTAAGGTAGAACAATTGTCCAAAACGTCACTCAATCTAGTGAAAAGTCCTTAGAAATAGTACAAGCAAAAATGAAAACAAATTAAAAGATTTTGATGTCGAAAATTATCTTCATTAAGTTTGTTGTGTAAACAATGCTTTAACAAATTAAACAACAAACACAGATGCATGAATATCAAAGAGAAATCGAATTAAGATCATTGTAACTGCCGGGGCTAAGCAAGAAGCTGAGTTGTTTTTTATGAGTATGAAAAAAAAAATTGAATTTACGCGGACCGCCTGCGAAGGTTCACATCGTTGCAACAAAAGTAAGATTTAAATTAAAACAAATTGTTTTATTAAAATTTTAAAAATTAATCGAGAGTATTTCTTGCACATTGGTGAATGTGTGAAGGTGAATTAGATCGTGTAGTCGGCATCGGTCATTCCATTCAGTGATATGCATGCAATTGGAACATACCTATAGCTGTATGCATTTTTCAAGTATGTCATAACAAAACATATGCAAGGGACCCGTACGCATCAGAATAGATGTGACAAAGAGAACAGTTGTTACGAAAAGACTCGAATATTGTCTCATGACATTATTGACATGACATTAAATTGTATTGGAAATTGCCGAAAGGGCAATATTGAAAAACTCGTCCCAAGCAACGAGCAACTGTCATCATTGTCATTTCATTTTTCATATAGACAAAAAAGTCCCCCTCAATTACCTCCACAACATAGCAAACGAAATTTTTTGGGCTGGAGTCAACTTTAGGACCAACTTAAGGCGAGGCCTCGGACACATACTTTCATGGACAAAAAAGTTTCGCTCTTTTTTTCTCTATAAAATTGCAAAAAACCTCATTATTAGAGAAATATGCGTGAAAAACCACCAAATATCGTGTAGTGTAGTAGCGTAGCCTACAGCTGCCCTTCTAGTCATTTCTTTGGTGACGTAATAATTGATTCAAAAAGATGTACTCAGCAAGGAGACCCTTGTGCATCATTGGCCTTCTGTCTAGCTATCATGAAGTTGACACACTCGCTACAGTCTCGATTGAACGCTTGGTTCGCTGACGACTGCACCGTCGGAGACAATTTCAACACTGTTTTTGATGATGTGACTAGAGTTTTAGCATTCTCGGACGAGTCAGGCTTAAAGTTGAACTCATCGAAATGTGAGGTTTACTTCATTAACACGCCAGACGACGCGAAAGCTGAAATGATTAAAAACTTGAACCATCTGTTGCCTGGCATCAAAGTACTCGACGATTCCACATTTCATCTACTTGGATCTCCAATTACGGTTGATGGCATCCCGAATGCTTTGGCAAAAGTGACAAACACAGTAAAAATATTGTGTAAGCGTGTAAAGCTGTTAGACATCCACCCCGCCTTGTGTCTGCTTCGAAGCTCCTTGTTATCTCCACGGTTCCAACATATATTGAGGTGCAGTCCAACGTTCATGTATTCAAGTGTTTTGTCCGATATAGACAATTTCTATCGACTCACATTGGAAGCAATTACCTACAATGAATTGACTGACAGATGCTGGACCCAAGCATCGTTGCCAATGACATTAGCTGGCTTGGGCATCCGAAAGCTAACAGACTTGGCGCAACCGGCGTACCTTGCCTCTGTCTATCAATTTCAACCATTGTCAAGACAAATTCTAGCCAAATCAAATCTGTGCCACACTTCTTGCATCATCAACAAAGCATCCTCAAAGTGGTTGCAAGCGGTACCGTCGCATCAGTTAGGCCTTCTGCTAGATAACGACTCGGCGAAAATAGTCGTAGCGCTTCGGCTTGGAAATAAGGTTTGTGAATCCCACATTTGTGTTTGTGGCACCCTAGTGAAATCTAACGGCCATCATAGTTGATCGTGTAACAAAATGATCGGAAAATATGCCAGGCATTTCGAAATCAACAAGATCATGTCGATGGCCTTTGCATCTGCTGGTTTCCCAAATACGCTCGAACCAACAGGTTTGTCGCGCGAAGACGGTAAACGATCCGATGGCTTGACGTGCTATCCCTGGAGCCATGGAAGGTTATTACTTTATGATGGCATCATCGTTCATCAATCCAACGTCCAGTAAGTGTGGTGCTGCAGCTGACCTGGCCGAAAGTGACAAGCGCCTTCACTGACATTGCCCAGATTCAATCACATAAAAGATTTTTCGTTTACCTTTCAGGGAAAGAAAGTTTTCGAAAATCGGTTGAGTTTTACTCACCGATACCCAGCTCAGTGTAAAAAGTTATTGTCATTCTTTATATACTCGTTCTCTTCTTTAAATTGTTGTTGTCTCTTTTTTCTTATTAGCACATTGACGTTAATGTGATTTAGGATCGAGGTGCCGTTTCAGAAGAAGAGAAGATTTGTTAATAAATTATTTGATCAATATTTTTTGTGGTTACATTGAATATCATATTTTTGACCGAAAAATATGTTGTGTTATAAATGTTACGATACTTCACATTCCAGAAGTTACGGTTTTTCACATTGGAGCTAGGTTTGTCCATATTAAACTTTTAAAGTCTGTCAGTTTCTTTCATGTCCTTTACGACGTTGCTCAGTTGCTCAAAGGTACCATTAAAGTTGTATTCAAACCTGCTTCGAAGCAAACATGAGCCGAATGTGTCATTAACGTTTGCTTGCAAGGCATTGTCAATAGACTCGATAGAAATCGGTAACACTTGGCGCTCTGTTTCTATATTGCAAACACCATGCATTTTTCCTCGAACCTAAAACTAAACCTAAAGTATGTTTCGGTTTTGCAAATTAATAAAAAAAAACGTTGCAGCCAATGTGTAATACTGTTGAGGTTATAACCGGCCGCTCATCGCAAACAAAATATGTTTCATCGCTAATACCACTATAACTCGAAGCGCTGCAGTGTAGACAATTTCTGAGTGCGAGTTGGGTATCGGTGGTTTTACTCGAGTTATTGCGGTGATAGACGGATAAATTTTGCATTTTTTTCTTAGTTAGACCCTGAAACGAAAATGTAGCCAACTCCTGTGTCGAAGTTCGACTGGTTACAAACGTCTTAGTAAACGCATAAGACACCTTTTCGAAGAACTTCGAATCTTCGTACGGGTCCAAAAAGTAATGAAAATTTGAAAAGCGATTTACCCAATACGTTTCCATGCTAAAACAGGAATTGGTATGTCGTCATTATTTGCAATATTGAATAATGAGAGCTGCAAATTTATGATACGTTGAAAGAACAACACCTTCTTGAATATGCAAATATGTGTAGGCGTCTGTCTGTTGCAGACAATTTGCATATAAAATCTGGAAGAAATTTCACATTCTTTTATCAAGTTTAACATTAATGTATGATAAATAAATATGTTCTGCAAAGGCATCCAATTTTGGTAAAAATATAAATTCTCCTACATCATCTCTATCGAATTATTCTTTTTTTTAACTATAAACAGCTGTTTTCAGCACTAAATCGGATGCAGTTAATGGTGTAAAAAAATTGTCTTTCTTACTTCCTTACTTAGATGTTTGCAGACAAAAAAGAATGCGCAGGTGTAAGTATAAGACATTAGTAGAATTGGATTACAACATATTCAATTATATACGCAACTTTGACCCATTTTGAGATTGTGGCGATATGTAAAGCGTTGAACGCTCAGATGCAAGGCGAAAAAATTCTGATCTGCGCGGACAGTGAATCTTCCATAAAATCAATTCAGTTTTTCCGAATTCTGAAAGCCATGTCAGGAGACAAGTAGAGAAAAACATCTGGCTATTCTTTTTGTGTAAGAGAGAGGAATGCTGGTTTCATTAAACTTTTAGTAAAATGATATGTTAAAAACACCAAGCTTCTTCAGAATGTGGATAGTGCGAAGCTGTGAGAGTTGGTAGGTGTTCTCACAGTTATTGTATTGACGGATAGACGGACGCATAATTTTTTTTTCAACGTACCCCCTGGAATAGTAGTTTGTCGACCATGTTGCGATACGTTGATTTTTTCAGCATCAGTCCTAATATTGTCCATACGAGCCAAAGGCGAGTTGGACAATATTTAGGACGTATGCTGAAAAAATCAAGTATCGCAACGAGGTGGACACACTGCTTTTTGCAACAAACAAATCGATTGAGAAGAAAATAACAACCAAACTTAAAAAATTCACTCCACAGAAACCATTATATTTTACAGTGTACAAACAATTTTTGATCAGATTGCAATGCACACATACGACATTGTAACGTCGTATCATAGCAACGGAGGGGTACATTTCAGCACATGTATCAAATTTCAAAAGTCATATCGTTACAAGGTGTAAATTTGTTTCACTTCCCCTCACAATCTTAAAAAAATTGGAAACTGTTTCGATTTTGATCGCGTTACCGCATCGTGAACAACATCGAAAACAGTCGAAAATCGATTGTGCGTTGCAAAAAATATTTTTCCCGCATTCTACGCAAAAGTTTAGGCCGAAGTTCCTTTTTACTCATTAAAATCGGTTCAGAAATTTTTGAAATTTCCATTTTCTCATAAAAATGAGTGAAAATCGGATAGTTTTAACTGACCGATTTTGCAAACCTTCTTACTTTGTTACTTTTTAGGATCTCGGAAACGCCTCCAACGATTTTGCTGAAATTTTGAGGGTAGCTGCAGATCATTTGATTAGTTTACACATATTTTTTCCCTTTTTCCTGATATCTGGGATTTAGTCGCTTCCAGAGTCATTGAGGATGACTCAATAACTCTAAAACTATAAGAGTTCTTTAGCACTCTTCAACTTCCATCAGGTTTTTCTGTTTTCTGTTATTCTCGACATGAGTGAGGTTATCCAATGGGGCTTCCTAGGTTTATGGTAAAAATTGAAAAAATTCTCGTTTTGGTACAATTGCACCCATAGAAGTAATATTTTACTATGGCTGCTGTACCTTCGGCAGATTAAAGTCCACCCGCTTGAATCAACATTTAAAAGCCACTCACAATTCTTCATCCTACTTCCAATTGTTCAACAAAAATCGAAAAACTAAAAGTGCTGATTTCGTCGTTTACGACACATCAGTACACCTTGTCTTAAGACCATGTGTATATCAGCAACGATGGCCATAGAATGATACTCAGACTATGTCAACTCGCCTTTTATACAATCCAAATCCTACGATTGGATGCATGCCATTTCGTTTGAACAATTTGGTTTATGGGATTATTGTGCATTTCTCTGGCACTGTTCAACTTCCATAAGGTTCTTTGATATTTTTCTTATATTCGCGACATGAGTGACATCACCCAACAAGGTTTCGTAGGTTATGGGATTATTGAGAATTTCCTTAGCACTCTTCAACTTCCATCAGGTTTTTCGAGATCATCCAATAGGGCCTCCTAAGTTTATGGGAATATTGTGGATTTCTCTCTTCAACTTCTATCAGGATTTTCGATATTTTTTGGTTATTCTCCACATTTATTTATTTATCTATTTAGCCAATGGTTACAAACAACTAACTGGCTTCTCACTAAAGTATTCACAGCATTGGAAGAAAATCCGGAAGTGATTACGTGACCCAGTCGACACTTCGAAGCCTAAACCACTCTTTGCTCCCAAACACCGATATGCTGACCATTCAAAAATTTTATGTAGATTTTCTATATTTGTAGAGAGATAAATTTCCAAAAGTACTGATATCCGCCCAAAAAAACCTCTAACAGAGGAGGTGTGACGCAAGTCCTTATGTCTGCTTACAAAAGTTGTGAAATCAGAAAAGGGTGACGCAGTAAGCGTCTAAGGCAAAACGATTTTCTTCCAGTTACAAAAGTTCTGAAAAAATCGGAGAAAGGTTCTAAGGAAAAAAAACTAAAGCGAAGTTACATTGTGTTCTTAAAAAATTGCGTCACAAATGCCAGATCCACCAGTGTAAAAGCATAGAAAAATTATTTCTTTGCAGGGTCTGTCATTTGTCATTCGGCGCATCTGCCCTTCAATTATCAATGGTACAAACACATAAGCCTTGTTTTCGGGTCTAAAAAGTTTACTAATTGAAAGAAAGATCCTGTTTAGTCGGCGTTGTAGGTATCAAACTTGAGAAACAAGTTTCATAATGAAGCTTTAGCAACTTCATTCTTGATATGGGAACATAGGGGTGTTAAATCAAAGGTTCCTGTAATTTAGCAACGTTGTCGTGCAAATACAGTCTAAATAACAATAAATGTTTGATAATACGGGGGAAAAAGACGTTAGTATAATACTTGAGTCCGGTTTTCAATCTTGTGCCATTAAACAATTTTCACATTCGCATAACCAAGCCATTAAACAAGATAACAGTTACAATCGCAACTTTAGTGTAACACAATATTCCTATACTCGTTTTCTTTGTATTTTAACACAAGCATCTTCTCTAATTTACATATCAATCCAGAAAAATACACACCCCAAATAGAAAGAAATAACGATCTTTTTTTGTGTGATGAGTCGATACCACGTGCTGAAAAAAAGCTATTCATGAAAAAGATGATGGATAAAACGCCGGTGGTGCCAGGAAAAAAAACGTAGTATTGGTAACGGAAAAAATAGCACGTGCTAAGGAAAGATAAAATTAATTTTAAAACTGTATTTACCCCCGAAACGTATATATAACTTTACTTCAAGATTATTGAACTGCCTTATACCTTTTCTTATGATAAAGGACATCATCTAAGAAACATGAATGTATTCATCAATAACGATAATCGCCCCTACACGTTACGTGCAGACAAAAGAAAAAACTTTCATCCAGCTGGTTGTTACCAAAACATATTAGTTTTATAAATAACAATAGAAAAATGTAGGCAGAAAACGTTTCATAAATTCTTTATGATTTCTTTGGATAGTTTGTCGAAGGCTGACAATAAATATACATCTGAAAATCATTGAATGCAACTGATTCTGTATAATGGGCACCCGCGTGTTAACAATAAAAACTATATGTAAACAAATTCGGTGACACATTAACACGATGCTGTGTGTGTAATAACTTATGTTGCTCGTCTTTAAGAATTTTGTTGTTCATTATCAAACACAAGTTAAATGTCTGATTGAAATAGAAACGATTTGTAATGATTTATGGTCCAGATAATTTATAATAATTGTATAATTGATGGAGGTTGAGATGATAGAAGGCAAGACATTTTTCAAAATCACACCTCGTTTGGTTTTTGTAATGTTTACGTCACCAGGGTGAGAATTTGATAACGTATTTGTAGGAGTGTGTTGATTAAAGACAAGCCGGGGTCAATAACCTCACGCGAAGGACATCCAAATTTCATATAAATCCAATAAATGGACGAAGCGGGAAAGCGAAATTGAAGTCTGTCCAAAATCCCTCAACGTATTCTGCGCCCTGGAACCCCAATCACAACGCTAATTTTTTAGATTTGTTTTCCTCAGGTTTTGCCAACAGAGAGACATTTCATAATTGAATTCGCCGTAATTGTAATTGTTTCATGTTTGATTCTCCACCTATTACAATTACACAGAATTCGTATAATATGTAATTGTATCCTGATTTTTTTAATCACACATATCACACTTGCGATTGGATTCAATTATGAAAATAGTTGATTTTCCACCTATTACACTGTAATAGCTAATTTTCAATGATGAATGTAATATTGTAATTTTATTTATGCAAAATTATATTTATGTTTATTTCCTTAATGCTTTATACTACAACCTTGTCAATCTCTTATTTTTTACGCACGGTTCGGCTAAGTTCTGTAAACCCTATCTAAATTCTGACTTTCACTTTGTTGCACCGACATTAGGTGTGTACCGGCCTTTAACTCCAGTTCTCCAGTCCACGACTCTACCAATGTTGCTATCGGGGATGTACATTGTCTTATTTTGAACCGTTGATACAAGAAATGTAATTACACTTTGTAATAAAACTTCAATTGAATTTGTTTATACGAAAAAGTTGATTAGCTAGTTGAAGTGCTCTTCTTGATAATCTTCGTTATTTGGTATCGGAATGAAGTCCGATCGGTGTTGGTTCATTAGTAGATCGATAAAAATGAAAAAAAGTAGAAAACAAAGGCAAAAAAATATGTCGGGAAGCGGTTTCGTCAACCTGACGATGAGTCAATTACAGTTGTAATAGTACTTCTTTGCCAAAAAAAATTACGATAGCAACAAGTGATGTGGCAATTGCACAATAAACAGACGGAAGAAAGGCTTTGCAATCAAAGTAGTAGCCAGCAAGTATATTCTTTCCGTATTGCTCGACTCAAACACTTATTGGATTCGTAATGATCTTTGACATGAACTGCCTTCGTGTCAACGAATAGCTGGAGGTTCTAGAAAATAATTCGAGTGGCATATAAAAACAAAATTTGCTCATTTCGTTAGCATTACAAGGTTGAGATTCGCAGACTTGCGAACAGTGATCGGTGTTTTAACCTCGTCAGCTGACTCTTATGCAACCTCCTCGCTCGATTCGGTGAACTGTTCGCTTTAAATTTTCACAATTTCTCCACCTTTTTTGATTTCGCTTTCTTCGGGTTTGTCGCTTTCGATCAGAAAACCGTTGGCCTTCCACAGCGCTATTTTACCACGAAGCTTTATACGATGATGAAGCGCGGTACCCAATTCGATCAAATCAGCTTCTTCAATGTACTTCAAACATTCGACGTCAACCTGGTTGTCTTGATTAAATACCAAAAAAAAATCACAAAATGGTTGACAAAAACGACTCATCTACACACTGAATCTCCAACGAAACGATAATGTGACGTCAATTCAACTGTTTTTAGTATTGGTAATCACACACGATTGGCGCGTAAATATCAAGTAAATTAGTGACGTCAATAACCAGATCACTTCAAGCTTCTAGTTATAAATCCCAAGTAAAAATGAAATCCTCAAAAGATTGAAAAGAGGATCCTCAGGTCTCAATATTGTCTAATGAGATTTGAGGATCCTCTTTTTAATCGTTTGGGGATTTCATTTTTATTTGGGTACGCTAAAATTTCAACTGAATTAAATGTTACTTTTCCGCTTAACTTCAAAAATTCTTGTCAAATCCGTTAACTCGAAAGATTCGAGAACCGTTTTTAACGTCAGCTCCTAAATTTAATTTTTTTTTTTTTAATTTAGATTCAACTTTTTTTTTCATTTTTCTTTTATACATAAAAAACTGGTGCCTCGTTGGAATTCCAATATGACCTCCAGCGATATGACCTCTCACTCGATTGAAACAATGTAAAGGAGATATTACTGCACAATTTTTGATTGTGTATGTAAGGTTCCACGACCTGCAAGACCCACACAATCGATTTGATTAATTTGAGCAATTTAAGTTCGGCGGGATTTTCAACTTATAATTATTTTCTGAGACGTAACGTGAACCTAAATCATATCACGTAACCGCGTAATTTTATTGTAATTGAATTCGTAATATTTTTTAACAATTTGAAATTTACGTCATAATTTATTATCACGATGGACGTAATATTTGTAATTGAAAATTGACGACATTTTAAAATTACGCGTAATTGAAATTTTATTACGAATTCAATAACGGAATGTCTCTCTGTGTAATGTTTACCGCAGCGTGAGAAAATAGCACAAGCTCTTTTTTCCTCTTCTAGTTGATGCTTATAATCGCTTACAAAGTTCTAGTTTTCACAATAAAAGTTTTTTAATATCCTCAGTTTATCTCATTATTACCCTTTTCATAATAAAAATCTGCTTTAACAACCCTTCAAGGGAATCATTATGTACTAGTTTCGTTGCTTGTGGTTGTACTGTCCGAGACCCTTCTATTACTTTTATATTTTTACTGTGGCAGTGATAAGCTGACCGAGAAGCCTAGCGCAGTCCGATAATCGGCTTTTTATCTATTGCGGTTGAGTTTTGAACTCTCATATTGGCTACTGAATCGAGTAACGGAAAGTAGACGAGTTAACTGCGCTAATTAGTCAACTTTCCATAGCGGAAGCGTTTGAGAGGAAGCCCACCAATTTTTGAGAGATAAAAATAGCAACACAATTTATTTTTGTATTGGAATATACTCAATAACAGAGTCGTATACACAACCCAACATTAGGGTGAACCTAATGTATAAGGCATTATTATGAAAAAAAAACTGGAGTACCACTCGATTTCCGCCAATAACTACCGCCACTAATTATGGCCCCACGATAGTAAGGGGCCGTGACGCAAGTCTTATACGCCAAAAAATTCACAAGAAATTTTTTCGTAGACTAAGGAGCATTGGGGGGTTGGAATCGCAATCGGGAAGGAGTTGATCAACTTTGTCCTGGGTGTTCGTTTCGTAAATGAAAGGCTGATGTGGGTCTCTGTAAAGTTAGCGGGGGGAATTTATCGCCTGGTTAGCGTATATAGCCCTTGCGAAGGCAGTGATGCTGCTGGCTTGGACATTTTTTACGAACAATTGGGGGACGTGGTTAGCAAAAAGGGAAATGAATCTCTGATTTTGATGGGGAATTTTAATGCAAGGATAGGAAACTTTAAAAACAACTCAGGTTATGAAAGGGTAGTGGGTAGATTTGGGGAAGGAACTCTGAATTCAAATGGTAAACGGTTGTTAGATTTTTGTGATTTCAATTGGTTAGCAATAACCAACTCTTTCTATAGGCACAAATGGATCCATCGGTATACGTACGTCAAGGAGGGTTTGGATCACAAATCCATCATTGATTACATGATTATAGAACAGGACAGGAGGCAGGTGGTCAGGGACACACGTGTTTTCAGGGGTTTCACTTTTGGTTCTGACCACTACTTTTTGGGTACCCATCTGTCGGTTGGGAAACTCTGTCAGACTAAAAGGAAGAAGGTGGTAAGTCGCAAATTTCGTGTGGGCAAATTTAGGGAAGAGGCAGTAAGGTCTCGTTTTATGGCAAACTTCGCCGAAGGGTTTGAGGGGCTTCCAGCTGACTGCGGGGACATTGGGACTGAGTGGGCGAATTTTAAGAAATTTATCTTGGGTGCGGCTGAGGAATGTCTGGGCAGTGTCACTAGCGGGGGTCGAAACAAAAAAACGGGTTGGTGGAACGCCGATATCAGGAATGTTGTATTGGAAAAAAGGAAACTTTACTTGATCTGGTTACAGGACAGGACGGCGGAGAAGTGGGATGCTTACAAGGCTTGTAGTAAACTGGTTAAGGATCTAGTCATTGAAGTGAAGGACCGGGCGGGGAAGGAGTTTGGGGAGGAATCGGAAAAGGCAGGTCGAGGCAGGGGTAAGAAATTTTGGTCGATGATTAAGGGCATTAGGCGCGGTGGCGTGAAAGAAGGATGTAGTAGCATTTTAGATAAAGGCGGCGAGGTAATTACAGATAAGGGTGAAGTCTTGAAGACTTGGCGGGATTACTTTCAGGATTTATTTACATCTGTCAATCTGGTAGGAGAAAATGGGAGGGAGGAGGGTCCTAGTTTGGAGGTGGAGGAGGAAATTACACTGGATGAGGTGTCCCGGAAGGTCGGCAGATTAAGGGCAGGAAAATCCGCAGGGGTGGATGAAATTAGGACAGAATTTATTAAATATA
>CM055404.1:4412551-4454317 GCA_029228625.1 Pseudolycoriella hygida
GGTCAATATTCCGGGCGACGATTCTGTATGGTAGTGAGAGTTGGGTGGATTGCGGATATCTAGTGCATGACCTGGAGGTTTCTGATATGAGGGTTCTTAGGAATATAGCGAAAGTTAATAGGAGGGAGCAGTGGGATAATCATATCAGGAACGACGACATTAGGAAAAACTTAGGGATTGCGTCAGGGGAAGAGGAAGCAAGGGCCAGTCGTCTACGTTGGTTTGGGCACGTTCAAAGGATGGGTAATAACAGGTTACCGAAAAGGATCTTGGGTGCACAGGTCCCGGGTGTTAGGCCAAGGGGTAGACCAAGGAGAAGGTTTATAGATTCAATTAAATCAGATTTAGCAGTTAGGGGACTTTCTCTGGGCGAACAAACCATCTCCTTGGCAGGCGATAGAAGGGCATGGAGGACGATAGTTCACCATTCTGGGGTTGTGACATAAAGACCTCACACCGGAGGGTAATAATGGTCTATAAAGTTTGATGATGATGATGATGATGATGACTAAGGAGCATATACACGGTGAGCTTGAACGAAGTTATACTGAAAAGTCGCTGCCCATCAGATTTTATTGCTGATTGTGAAAGAGGGGTCCCCTACGAGTTCGAAACTACTTTTAGTGAAATAAATTTTCTGGTAAAATTTTTATAAAAGTAAATTTTTGTATAAAAGACCACCATCGGGAAGCTTTGCGCACTTCTCCAGCTCACCGGTGAGAGTGTTTCGCAACAAAATATAGGCTACTAAGCGTCTAATGATACCAAACATGTGCATCAGTTGAGACAAGTATCTTTTTTGTGAGTCAAACTCAAGGAACTCGCAAATATTCAAAAATTATCAAGTAAAAAGCTCACCGTGTGTATACAGCAACTTTTCGACTCCCCACCCCCGTGCGACGTACCCCCCGGAAAATATTTTTCCAGGATTCTCCGAAAGGTTTTAGGGCGAAGTGCATGAATTAAACAATATTGCTATTTTGTACGGAAACGGACCCAAATTGAATATTTTTGAATAGTCAATTTGGTAAACCTTTCCTTGTTTGTTTGTTTGTGGCGATTTTTGGCAGGATGAAATAATATTTCTATGCTTTCAGTTTTTACACTGCAAAAATTTGGCTTTTACTTCTGTTCGCGAAGATTGTACTGTTCAAATTTAAATTTTTGAGTGTGAAATGTGAAAGAGTTGAAAAATTATTACGCTGGTGGGTCTGGCATTTGTGACGCGATTTTTTAAAAACACAACGTAACTTCGTTTTGATTTTTTTGCGTATCGAAGATGAACGCGTCACCTGCCTCCGATTTCAGAACTTTTGCAACTGGAAGAAAATCGTTTTAACTTAGATGCTCAATGCGTCACCCCTTTCTGATTTCACAACTTTTGTAAGCAGAAATGAAGACTTGCGTCACAACTCCTCTGTAAGAGGGTAAGAGGGATTACTAATGCCGATCACTTTCTGACGAAATTTACCGTCCCGGTGTGGTTCTAACATTTTGTGTGTAGGCATTCTCTCCGTTCTGTCCACCTACCAAATACAACCCTGGCTAGTAGTTGCGGTTTTTTTCACCTAAATATGCTCATTTCCAGTAATAAACAAATCAATAAGATTTACATCAACTAACAAAAATGCATACATCGCACACTGTTCTTTATCTTAAACAATCTTCAAGTTTAGAAGAGTGGATAAATATTAATAAGTTTGTTTACACACAAATTTAAACGAAGGTATACAAACAAAGTGTTCGTGGGAGGCTTATTAATAATCACGTCGTCGTCGGTCGACGGGACTAAAATCTATGTGTATGAATTGATGTATTATGTTTATTCTGATGAACAACCTAGCATCGAAACATTTCTAAGAAATGATTTAGTTTTTTAGTTAAATATTTTGTTCTTGTTTGAATAATTTACTCATATTTGTTTTTTATTCGTTTTAAGAATCACAGATTTTTGTATTAAGGCCGCCTGATTCTTAACCAAAAAAAAAAAAAAAAAAACAGAAGCATAATATTGAATTAAAAAAGTTTTAAACTAATTTTCGACAATGCACTTTCTGTGCTTTTATACATTCTCTGCTTTGGATATTAGTAAATAAGTATTCCTCATCAGAAAATTACGGTGGGCTAGACCGCCGCGTCTTTTACAGTCGCCCCATGCCCGTAATTAGTTTCGCATTTCGTTTCGTGAACTTTCGACAGAGTTTCGCTTTTCTGTGGTCGTTGATTTCGTTTCGCCTCGGATCAACAATTTGCAATTTCTATATATTTTGGACGCGTATACGAAGTACAATACGCTATCGAGTTGTTCCCTTGTAAAAACTGATGCGAAAAAGGGATATTTTTCTTCTTTCGAATGTCACGAAGGATTAGGTGGAAAACAAAGCTAGGGAATTTTTCCTCTTACAAATTGTCACGAGAACCTAGGTGGATAACAAAACAAATACCCTTACACCTCACCATCATAGGCAGATGTAGGTTCGTATCGACTACAAACCGAATCAGGGCTCAAAAAGAATACCTTCATATAATTTCCCAAAAAACCCGACTACAGTGGGGCAAGAACTGAGGCTCTATAACGACAGCGTAGATGCCGCAAATCAACGGAAATTTTGAGTAGGTGAACCGAATATCCAAGTATGTCGTATGCCATGTCCGATATCTAAGACGAGCCCAAGATTATTACCGTGAACCTCGTGCTCAACCCTTACAATACTAATTTTACGACTTGTGGGACGTCGGATATTTAGATGATGATATAAATAAAGTAAAATTACTTTAGTCTTAACAACATTGAATTAGGGACCGTTCCTAATGAAACCCATGTACCCCCATAAGTAAGCTACAATCTTGGGAATCTTTTCGATGAGAAAATTTGTTGTGTTTTTCCCACCTCAGCATAAAAATAATTTTCAATCGAACGAAAAATTCATATCATTCATTTTGTGCAACTTTGATTATAACCAATGTTTAATTTTCGAATTTTGACACACAATAGGTTCTGAAGAAATTATAATGGAGCGATTGGAACTGTTATTTAGTGGAATGTTAACAAACGGTTGTTTGTTGAAACGGAGTACATTGTGCATGATCAACCCCAACATGAAGCAAAATATGAAACAGCGAGCATGAAAACATGAATTTTAAATTATTTACTTAAACCAATAATTTCTCACGAGAAAGTTGTTGATAAAAAACTAAATACAGCGTAAGAACTAACATTAAAAAATTTATTTATTTAAATATTATTAAAATGTTTGTGGATTTCTATCCAAAATATATCAACATTATCTTCATACGTGAATCTGTTGTTCGAGGGATTTGATTTTTTTATTGGTTTGTCGATCTAATAGTCTTACTGATAAGTGATAACGTAGTGTAATAATAACTCTTTATGCTTAAAGATGTGTTAAATGTTGAACTTTTTTTTCTGATAAGAAATTATGAATGGCGTGATGAGAACTAAAATGATGCAGAAGGTTTATCGATAAATGATAATTTATTTGTTTATTTCCAAACTTACAAGCTTTTCATTTTTTTTAGTTAAATTTAGTAATTTCACACGGTTCTATATTTTAAGTTCCCTATGAGTTGAGTTGAGTCTCTAATTTCAAACGCAGATGTAACATTCGGGAGCTAATCGGCTCAACAGATCTCTACATTTCGAAACCAAATCATCAAGCACTGGCATACAATTAGATACAGAAATGTTGAAAATTATTGTAATTTATGTTTACATTTTTTTAAATTCAATTCATATTTTGCCAACCTTCGATTAGTCAAGTTAGCCAATTTAGCTGTAGTCATGGCTACGCAGCGAGGTTAGTAATAAATTAGATCATTTTGAATGAATATTGATTATTTCACCCGTACTTACAATGGGGTTATTATGTCGGCTTTCTAGTTTTACTTGTTGAATCCACCCCCCCCCCCTCCAATGGGGTTATTATGTCGGCTTTCTAGTTTTACTTGTTGAATCCACCCCCCCCCCCTCCAATGGGGTTATTATGTCGGCTTTCTAGTTTTACTTGTTGAATCCAACCCCCAATGCGGGTATAGCATTCTCAGTCGCTAGGTCGAAGTATTTTGAACCGAAATGTGAATAAGGTTCTGTAAAGTTTGATGTAGATGAAATAAAATTCGGTAGCATTTTAGAAGCAAGTATAAATTTATTCAAATTTGTTGTTTGTGTTAGTTAATTATAATACATAGGAGCACCTAATGTTGAGAAAGACGTGGATGCGAGAAGCTAAATTGAAAAACGTGTGTACTACGAAGAGTTCAATCTTTGTACGTAACATATCAAATCTGGATTTGTCCCATACTACCGTTTCCCGAACTGTCCGACATTTTCATCAATACTGGTTACTTCTACTCACAAAATTCAGATACTCCTAAAAACATAAAAATTTTTCAAAATGTCAGTATGCCACATCAATGTGAAATGTTTAAGCCAAGTGCACAGCATGACTGTTTCTGTAAAGACTCTCAAAGATTACTGCAAAATAAAACAATTTTCAGTGTAAATGTCGAAATTGCCATTCTTTTCCTTGACATATTTTCTTGGAAAAATGGTTAAATTTTTGTAGATGTTTCTATACTCAAAATTTTATTATGGAGGCACTATTCGAATAGCTAAATTAAAAAAGGGGTGATGTAACATTAACGAATCATTTTAGGATTATCCTAAGCAAAATGTAGTTTGCATATTTCATCCGTAATAGGTGAACATGGTTTGGAAACTAAATTTGAAAAACTAATACGTTCAGTACAAATGCATCGAAAATCTTGGACGCATTTTCACTTTGTTGCTCTTATCTCAACTGCAACCAACTTCGTTGTAATAAGGTTACCAAAACAGTGGAACTAAAGTGAAGTAGCTACGAGCCAAGATAGTGCAGACATGACGATTATACTAGATTCGATCCCAGCGCTGTGGTGGCCAACCGTATTTTTCTATTTGTTGTAACAACGCACCAAGCAAGCAGGGTAGTAGAAAATGACTTGAGTCAAATAGAGGACTTTTCGATATGAGTTGCCAATTTGTGTTTGGGAAGTCAGAGTCGGTGGGTCTGAGCAGTATTTGACATCTGGACTTCTATTACTCTGCTTGGTGCGATGGTTGTGATATAAATACAATAATTTTTTTGCTCTAAATTGTTCTAAGGACTCGTATACTACGTTGACCAGAGACCATATTTTGTTCGATGTTTGTGTTATAGCGGTACTGACTTCCGCACGGTCACTAGGTAAATTGTAAGAGGCGAATATGAAGACGGCTACTAAGTTTTTATCGAATGTTGTTCTTACTCTTAACTTGTTTTAGGGGTCGTTCATAAATTACGTAACGCAAGAGGGGGATGGGGGTATGAGGCCACCGTTACGGTTAGAACAAAAATGGGTCAAATTTAAGGGGGAGAGGTGTCTGAAAAATATCAATTTTTGCGTTGTGTAATTTATGAACGGCCCCATACCAACAAACTTTGATTCGCGTCATATTTCAGTCGTTCTGAATATTTTGATTGCCCTACTCGTAATATCACGTAAGTTACGTAATATCACCGAGACTTTAAATTACCAATGTTACCGAGCTTTGGGTAATATTACCTAATTTATTATAAGGGTCCATCTCTCATAGCTTCGTAAACACTTTTAAAAACATAAAAATTGACTGTTTTGCCAACAGCGGATTGTTGAAGTACATAGTTTCTATGGCAGCGAAATGAAAGACGTGTACTCTAAACAACAGTCAGAAACAAGAAGGAAGTTTATTAACAGACGTTCTAATGACTAAGTTCAATAGCCTGACTAGACTTATGTGTACATATGATCAACATTGAAATATGAACTACAAAATTCAACACGGATGCATTTGCATATACGTTATTTTATTTGATACACTGATACACAAAACAACACATCTAACCACTTTCCCTTTGAAACCAATCAAATCCTCTGGAAACACGCTTCCATCGAGTCGTGCGGCAAACTCTCTCTTGACTTGAGTTAAGATGTTGGCGCAAGACCGAAGTTTCGCGCAATACTGTTCTGTGGTATGCACACCGCCATTTAAGCTTCCTGTTTTAGAAACAGGTCCAACGGTGGCAATGACAGCAGAATTTCCATCGCCGCTGTAGGCGTCGATATCATTACTACTGCTATGTTCAGACACGCTAGCCGCTGAATACTGTCAATCTTCTTTCGCGTAACACTCAGCCTTGCTCGTGGTGCCCACACCATGCATCTGTAAGGCCTCACTATGGCTCAAAAAATTCGCCACAATTTTAGTATTTTAGTAGGTATTTTAAGCAATGAGCCGTTTGCATGGAAAACATTTTTTGTAGGAAATATTATTCTGAGCAAAAAATTGTTCTACGCTATGGCAAAATTATGACGTTTTGTATTTTGAATTAATTATTTTCTGATTTCAAAGATTTGTAACACACGAAAATTACTATACTTGACTATATCTATCTCTTTTCTTCGCATGTAATTTTTAGTGATTCTCTCACGAAAAAGACTATTTTTGCTGGTCAAGTGCTGCTTAATAAAAAATTCAAAATTGGAAAATGTAGTGAAAGCGCACTTTTAAAACTAAAATATAAAGTCAGCATAGAATTTTCGATGCATGTCGTAGAACAATTTGTTGTTCTAATTGTATTTTTGCATCGTTTAAAAATAAATTTCGAAAATGCAAACGTTCCATTGTTCATTATTACCAGATGCTGCTCTGCCAAAACATCATATAGCTTCAGCAGCTGACATATCTACGACCTGCTCTCAAACAAAACCTATCATATGAAGTGGTTATTTAGCCCATTTTTATTGTTAATCATGTTGATCCGAAACAAAGCCGATATCAATAGGCACACGAAAACGTGAATTTTCATTTTTATCCTGTGTCAGAACGACTTTCGACCCGCACTCATGTAATTTATTTTTTCATACTTTGGGGCCAAAGTCGAGGGTAATTTTGTAAAATTTCTGTCGAACAGACACACAAATAACTATAATTGTCCAAGCCCAGCACCGCTCAGCAGTACGATTTTTTTACATTCTACATTCCCATTGAAGGTGAACTTGGATGTTTGTGTTTGATTATTGCTATCGGTGTTTTGCTAAAAAACTTTGAAATTTGTTTTGATTGATAGCGTTTAAGTTTCTAAGAATTTTTCGTCACATGGAAATTTCAAGGGGTAAAATCGGATTCCTTCTTTCCTATTGTGTAAATACTACGTTACATTCGTTACATGCAACTGTGCAAAATTGTTGTGGATTTTATATGAAGTTGCGGATGAATGACGCGTGTGAATCCCAAACGCGAGCGTTTATTCGTTGCATGGACGTTCAGAAACACTCTTTACTTGAAACCTTTTTTCATGGAGCATGCAGAAAAAAAAATAAAAATATCTATCACTACAGCTGGGAGTGTGCTGATTCATGCCGCTGCCCAATCCCCCAGCGCCGATTGCAGTCGCCGCTGAAGCATGCTTTCGAC
Organism: Pseudolycoriella hygida; assembly: GCA_029228625.1. NCBI lineage: Eukaryota > Metazoa > Arthropoda > Insecta > Diptera > Sciaridae > Pseudolycoriella > Pseudolycoriella hygida. The sequence goes on from CM055404.1 coordinate 4,420,047, forward strand.
CAGCGGTGCATCGAGGTATAACTATTTCGGCTTCCCTTTGTCAGTTGGCCTGAGTGGTCGGTAGCGTCACACAGATTCCTGAACTGGTCCTTTGGTACCTAGGGAATTTACGAGCTTCCCACCGAAGAGGTAAGGTTCACAGCCTAACTGCGAAAGCTCCAGATCGCCATCAAACGCTAAAATTCAAAAATATTACGACGCTAGTTGCTACTAGCGAGCACTTTTTGAAAATTGCAGCACATCTTAAGAAACAAGATTATGTCGAAATACCACAATGGCTCTCAGTCGTGAAAATAATTAATACCTTAGTCGTAGTAAATCCTATGAAAATGCGCCAAGTGTCGGATTTCCGTCGAAATCATAATTAAGCTGATTTGGAGTTGCTTTTGTCTCATAAAAACATTGACTCGGTGCGATGATAGTTGTTTTTGCGTTCAAAACCCAAAAAATAAAAGTTTTTAGCTTGACATTATCGAGTCAAAGATATATTATCAACTAAAGTCAAATAACATCCAAAGCTTGCGAACTTATAAACTTGGAGTGGGGCAAGTTCGAACAATAAGTTAAGATGAACAATCAGAAACACAATACTTTAAGACTTGGTCAAAAAGAATTGATTGCACATTACCATCATTCAGATTCATAAAGCTATGTCCGTCGTTTTTATTCTTAACTATGTGGATCTTCTCGACACACTCAAATACTCTCTTACATTTGCTGGATACCTTCTCGACCAACTTTAGCTTACTGATATCAGTAGAGTGTAGATTCGTTATCATATGTTTCGCTACTCCATTACGTAAGTCAGCTTTCTTTAAGCAATCCATATGTTCATCAAAACGAATTGTAGGATTGCGCTGGGTCATGCCCTCGTACCGATAGGGGCATCCATCTTGGCAATCGATCTCATATATATCTGAGCATGACAATTCAGGTATGTCATCTTTCGTGCTCTTAAATTTCTTCTGTGTCGTGTATTCATTACTGTTCACCAATTCATAGCCCCACTTACGATAGGTTTTCGATAGCTGTTTGTTTGTGTAAGGGTCGAATGGAACGCTGATTCGTTTCTTTTCCTTGTGTTCAGAATTCTGGAACAATACGGACAATCCTATGAGTTCAGCTTTACGTTGATGTTTTTTGATGATATTGGAAACCGTCTCATGGTCGTATCCGTTAATTCTACCAAGTTCTAGGATGATGTTTCGCTCTTTTTCTCTCGTCATTCAACGGTACCGTAACCAACCTCTGTGCCATACTGTGGAACGAAGCCATCTTGTTTTGAAAGTTATGGAACGAGTCGCTAGTGATGAATCTATTAATGAAGGTAGGTTTTCGATAGATGTCAAATTCGAGTTGCTTTCCATTATTGATGATCATAACATCTAAGAACGGAATCTTGCCATCGTTCTCTAATTCATATGTGAATTTAATGGATTGATGCTGCGAGTTAAGCCAGTTACATGTTTCAACCACTTTTCTTTTATTGATAATAACAAAGATATCATCGACAAACCTTATCCAGATCCGAGGGATTTCGAATTTTTGCTCAAATTTAATTCAAAATCCGCAATGAAACAGGAGAGTGCATTGCCCATTGCAGTTCCAACACGTTGAACGTAAAATTTACCTCTGAACTGGAAGAAGTTGAGGGGCGTAAGAGATCCAAATTCTTCAACCAACCATTTCGCTATATTTTCAGGAGCATCAATGTTCGAGGCAATAGGTCCTAACTTATCCGGTGGGATTTTGTGGATCTTCGAACACCTATATAAATCTTAGTTTGTGTAGTGTACCGTCGTGTGCTTATAAATTTACTTGTTGTTATCAAATTTCACTTGTTTTCAAGGTCTGCCATAGAAAAAATACATTGAAAAAAGAGATAATGCCGATAATGTTGTAATACAAACCTCGGCGGCTATTGCTCGCTTTCCATGCAGAGACGATAATCTTATATTACAGTATATAGTGGTTTACTGAGATTGAGTATCAAGTATTTATACTAGGGACATTTTGTTATCGTGCGGTATTCACAAGTCTTGCTATCGTTCTGTCGATCTTGTAGTTGGTAGAGATAAATTGTTACTTGTGTACCAGATTGTGACGAATAGATTTTTTGCTTTTTTGAACAAATGGAGCATTAATCAACAATACAAATAAAAAATTAAATGGATTTGGTTCATTTACGAACACCGAAAACTTGGATTTCTGTTTCTCACGCCAGAAATTTCGAATGTAATACCACGTTATTACCATTTTAATGCCTTACACACCACACTCAATAAGATTTAACTGAATTTGACTATTCACAAAATCAATACACATTCTATTGATGAACTATGGAATTCCCAAACTACACACTGTTCATTTCGTTTGTGTAACCGTCATCGTCAATTTATAATTACAATCGAGCTTCCCAAAAGAAATATCGAAAAACGAAGTAAAAAAGTACTGGTAGAAAACCATTTCAATTGCTCTACTTAATCTTTTTGTACGGTTGTGTAGACGATGATGTATACTGGACGTTGGCTGCATTATATCGACTTAGAAATTATTTGAAATCATTATTGGTTATGGTTTTTGTGAAGAATTGTTTTCGGTTGTTGTAATTTTTGTTTGGATAAAATTCACACGATAATTATAACTGTTTGATTAAGAACATACAATTTATTTGGTAAATTTTGATTTTATTTACATATTTCGGTATCTGTTTTTTTCCTTTGGAGTTCAATTAGAGCAAATCCACTTAATGTGCTCATTGAGCAATATCCAAGTCTTTCATGCAAATAACTCGAATCGGTTCATTCGGTTCAAAATATTCGATATTTTACGGTTATTTTAACTTTTTACAGCTTACAAGAACAAATTCCTAATGAAACACTTTGGTTCGGGTAAAAACCTTAAGGGCAATCGATGAACGAAAAGTGCACAAAATAAATTTTGTGCAAATATAAGAAAAATTGTGCACAGAATGTGCGCAAAAAGTATAAGTGCAAACAAATCGAGATTTTGCGTACATTTTGCCGAGTTCAGACGCATAAATTGTGTATTTTTGTGCGTTTCATTGAATGTTTGTGCACTATTTGTGCAAACAAATCGAGATTTTGCGCATAAATTGTGCACTCTATGTGCGTCCCTTGTGCGTTTCGTTGAATGTTTGTGCACTTTCTGTGCAAACAAATCGAGATTTTGCGCACATTTTGCCGGGTTTAGACGCATAAATTGTGTACTCTTTGTGCGTTCCTTGTGCGTTTCGTTAAAGTTTGTGCACTTCTGAGCACAGTTGCGAACCGAGATTGCCCTGCGGGAAAGTCAGAAGCTGTCGTACATCCATATTAACTAGAAGTAAATTCCGAAACCCCTTTCGAAGTAGCCCTTAGAGATGAGTGGGTCGATTCGATTTTAGAAACCCAGCCCAAGTTAACGCGACCTAAATTCAATTTAATTAAAGCCCCGGTACACTTCCGAGCAACAGATTGAATTCTGAAAATCAAGCTTCAAAAAAATAAAAAATCCTCTTGGTTTACCACAGAACGGTGAAAATTAGACGACCAAAATAGTACAGCTCTGGGACTAATTATCTCCATAACGCAACTGTTCTAGATGTGTTAATGTCTGAGTGTCATGTCAATGACAAAAATTATTCAAATAAGAGCTTACACGTTCATAGTAAAAGTAATACACTGGAATTGACATTTCTTTAACATTTTTTTTCTTTCTCTTTGTTATTTTGGACTCTCAACACCGAGCCACCGAACCGATCTCAACAAAAATTACGTCGCTAGTTTTGTGAAACCGTTACCTTTCGTTTGATATCTTGATTTATTGTAACGGAATATGCCATATCGATTAATCGGAATTTTAAAACGATTATTTTAGCTATAGATATGACTGTTTTTGAATAGACTTAATCATTTCCTCGCAAATCTGCTTCAGGATTGAAATATCCAAAACAAGTTCGTGGAAAAAGCTCAAAACCCTGCTACCAACTGCTCCACGAATCCCGAACCACAGACCTGTAAGGAGTTCTTCCGTCCGAATTGAGTGCGTACAGTTGTTCAAAACACTGATAGCCATTTGCGCGGAATAGCTCTGTTATTTGATTCTTGACACTATGATGCCTTGAATGTATTACCAGGTTGTTGAAGGGACAGCTTCCGATCACTTGACTTATAGTCTATTTCTCTTAGAAGCATCTGCAACAAAGGACGGAAGAGTTCTCAACACCAGGAACGCCATTCAGGTTAGCGTCATTTTCGTTGTATGCGTACCTCTGCTCCTTGGTGTTTGAGGTTGAACCATTGTTCGTAGGTTTTTTGATGAAAGGCTACCCTTAGCGTATGAATGTTGTCGACAGCAACGCCGAGAGCTTGCGCACAAGAAGTCTTTTCTCCGCAGTTTTAAATGTTGAAGGCGAATTTCTCATGAGACCTATTCTTCTTAATTTTCTCGGAGTACAAAACGGATTGTCGTTGGTGTGTATTGGGACACCGACGACTGCTTTTACTGTGCGCCGAATCATGATATGTCTAAGCCTTCGGTGACGTATTTGTGAACTTTGTTCAGTGGAGCACATTGAAGTGAGAAGGTCATTTGAACATATTTAGTTTTTGATCTGGCTAAGAAACGGCGGAAGTAGAGAGGTTTTTCAGCATGTTGGTCAAATTCTCAACACAAGTGTCCTTTAAGATTAATTGAACGGTGTTTTGCAGTAACTGAGTGTTTTCATTGTAACAATAGTCTGACAAAAATGGTCCAATTCTGAATCGAAGGAACATCCCAGGTACCTTATTCTTTGATAAGCATCGAAAGAAAATTGTTCATACAAAAGGGAAAACATCTGCCTATCTTTCTCGCGTTAGATAAATTTATAAAAAAAATTACAGATAGAATTGTGTTTTCCCTCGCAATAGTTTATATTCCTGCATTTTCCCACATATTTGATAGTGCACATACGACGCAAAAATCTCATCCCCAAGTGCTGTTTCTTAAATTCAAGGAAAAAATAGGAACTTTAACAATACAATAATAATTATAATCGTTACTTGCGTAAAGTTATTGTATTTAGATGCACAATGGTTCTATTATACCACTTCTTCGAGCAAGCAAGCATAGGAGGTACACCGAAAAAGAAGTCCCGAGATCGCTCAAGGCTGTTGTAAAAATAAAATTGGGGTGGCTTAGTTTTCTATTGTTAACAACACCCCACATATAAACTTTGCGAACAACTTACCGAGTAAATATCCACGTAGAAGCAACAATATGGAAAAAGAAGAATAAACTTTTGGTTTCGGCGACTAAAATGAGGGGTCGAATATGTATGATGGATGTGTTGACGACGTAGGATAAAGAAATCCTTGAAAAATAGCTATACAACTCTTAATGGGAGAACGAAGCGTGAGAAAAACGCACCCTTTTTTCGATATTAAAATTGCTCAACAAATGAAATATTCCACGGAACAACGTTTGCATAAAGGTAAGTCGCATATACTTTGACAAAATCCTCTGCGTTCTAAGTTTATATTGTGTAAGAAAATGCGGGGAAATCTCGAACTTGATTTTGTGACATCTGCTTCTTGTAGCCATGTATTTTATGTAGGTAATAAAATTCTCTATCATGTAATATGTGCATAAATATATGTGGATAAGCGAAACGATGAAGTATTAAATGTGCGTCGTAAATATGAGGAACATACAATGGTGCTTGTCGTCTGTATTCCCACGAATTCGCATTATATCAGTAATCACAAAAAAAATATATTCATTTGACATATTTTGATAAAATTTACAATTTCAATGTTTGAAATTAGCATGGAAAATGGTGATCAACGGCTCAAATCGGCCAATAGACATGCACCACTGATATGCGAAACAGTTTCGTTATTGATTGATCATTGATTTACAATACATGAAAAAAAAATCCTTGGATTTTAAAACACGTCTATGCATATCACATTGACCCGAAACGAAAACACACACTCTACGATTTATTTACATTTCATAACTTGTGGTTAGCGCTTCCTTATCGCTCGCTGTGTTTGTGTTGTGTAGTACATAAATTTTAATGATCCAACGTCACAAGAAAGGCAAACGTCAATAATCACCGAAATTGATAAGAATATTTTTGAAATTTTATACAGCCAAACAGAGCATTTCATTCGTGTTTTAGTAATCGAAAACGTTGAAGCACAGACCTCCCAACACAAAGCTTCTGGCTGTGTTTCAGCCCTAGGAGTATTCTCTAATGTCATGAGTCGCCTCAGTAAACAGAATCAATCATCATATTAGTGAATCACATAGCGGGCCGACTTTGAGAATTGTTAAAAACGTGATATTTTCAAGGGTCAATGAAACCTTTTCGCATTATATCCGGCAATATTATCTGAAATACAGTCGATGGCATGGAAGGCGGAAATAAAAGACTATGATTACATTTTTCAGGAAAAAAAGTTATTCACTCGTAGAATCATGCTTGGCGTTTTTCTCGTATAAATCCAACCGATTCTCATTGCTTTCACGAATGTGCTTGCAGCAATTTTGAATGTAAGAATCTGACCAAGTTAATAGTAAATTTACTTGGTAATTTATGCGAAAAGGAAAAAATTTTGTCAAGAGCGTAGCGAGTCACAATCAAATTATTTCATTTTGCATTATTCTTTTGGAATTTTTACTATTGCAAATTTTACTCAGTGTAACAAAAGATAAAGTAAGCGAACTCCTTTTTTCAAGAGTTTGCTGTACAACATTTGTACCACGAAGTTAAAATGCATTTTTTACTTCTTAACAGAGGGCTTCGATCTCTTCCCTTTCTCTCCACAGGATTATCGCCAAACAAACAAGTAAGACAAACAGTAACTAAAGGTTAAAGCGGCCTTCGTTCCTTCCCTCCCTCGGCTAACGTCACGTTAACTGATATTGATGGAGTTTGACCTTCATTGACACAGACGTTGTTTCGGCCTAAGAATGCTACAGTGATCCTAGCACAGTACAGAACTGACAGTCATTCTATAGCATCCCTTCACAGAACAGGAAGGAGACTGGTATAGAGTCACAGGACATCATTGAAATGTCCTTACGGAAGTAGTTCGCAAACGAATCGAATGAATAAATTACTCGATCACTTTAATCCATTCATTCAACCCAATACCAAAAAAAATCATATAGGGGGGGGGGGAGTTAGTTACAAAAGGAAGTAGTAGTAGTGAAATTACAGAGTTATTGGGTGGTGGGTAATTTTCGAAAAAATTTAGTCATAAAGTGATGGATTCGTATAATAGTCTTTTAGTAAAATCATCAAAAGGGTCGAAGGGTAGGTGGGATTCGTAAGGGGTTACATTACTTTAGAAGAGGAAGTTGCAAAAAATTTTTACATTTTTTACAAAAAGTGGAATTGAAAAAAGAAAAAAAATTTCTCCACTTTCTACCACTAGCAGGTAAATCATCATCTTGATTTGAAACGACATTCGAATTTGAACCATTACAAACAGAGAGTCTATGTAAATAACGACGAATCCGACGAATCTTGAATCTTGAAATCGTCTCGAAATCAAAATTTGCATGTATTTTGGATTTGGAACGCTTTGCACGGAGGCCCATGTCGTTCCATTTTCCAATCATTCCAAATCAACATAATTTACCTGTTTACAGTACCTTATAATTTGAAACATGAAAACATGAATCGATGTGAAATACAGACATTTCGAAAAAAGACAGAAAATTACCGTAATATTATCCAAAGCCCGGTAACATTGGCAATTTAAGTTTTCGATAATATTACCCAATCTTACGTAATATTCGCGTAATATTAGATACGTATTATTACTGAGAAAAGTACAGGTAGATAATTTTCTATCTCTGACGACAAGTGTCTAATTTTATGTCTGAATTGGGTTCCTTTCAGGACACGGTACGGTGATTGCCTTGTTTTTAATAACACAACACTTGACCATGAACTCATCTCGAGTATGTTGACTTCCAACTTACCTCCGGCTGAGAGATTGAGAAGGATTTAATCGAAAGTGGTTTTGAATAGCTGTAGGTCTGGTTGCTATTCTCAGCATTTATTTACGATTTTCATTCTCCGCAAAACATATTCAGAAAACCGGTGAAGATTTACTTTGGCATCTCTACTCAAGATAGATTGCTCTATTGAAAGATTGTACCGTCACATCTCTTTATTTTTTCAAATAAAAAAACACCAGCAAGGAATTTTTTTACGCAATATCTCCAATCGTTGATCACAAACATTAGAATCTTGGTTTCTGTACTCGTTCCGAAAACGTATTGATTCAGTATTAACATTGTATGTACAACATAATGTTAAGGAGAGTCACAGGTTATGGAACATCTCCAGTTACAGGACACTTGATGTTTTAATCTTAAAGCATGATATTCCATATGCAAACACAATTTTTTTTTCAGCTCGTCTGCAATCTCTCTCATCTCCTATTTCTTATCAGGCAGGTTGCAAGCAGTTTTTTAATAATAATGGAGTTCTGTCAGGCTTTCTCCTTCTTGTGATGGTAGTCCCATTTAGGGGCCATTTTAGTTCATTTTAGTACATTGGATGATCTTCTCTGAATAGGATCTCTCTCTTAATGTGTAAGTTCAAAGCTGTTGCATTCGGTCTTCAATCAGATATTGCGATTATTCCGCCACTGCTTGGGGGTGTCCCTCAACTAAGCTGTGAATCTGGGGCTATTTATGAACTATGACTTCTCATGGCTCGATCATGTGGAAAAGACAACTCAGAAAATTTATGCCAGCCCCAGAAGTTTCTGGGCTCTCGGGGATGACACCGCTCAGGACGCGGCTGTTGCTATCCAAGACTCTTTTGATGTCCCATTTTAATACGGTCGTATGCATTTAAATTTACTTGCTATCAAGTTTCAAGGTCTGCCATAGAAAAAATACATTGAAAAAAGAGATAAAGTCGATAATGTTGAAAACAACATAACAAGTAAGTTTAAAATTACGTGCTTGTAATTACTTCGAAATCTTTCTTTATGACATCGACGCGGCTTCGAGTAGCCTCCTCGACAGGGCTTTCAAATCAATTGTAAGATACGTTTTTGGTATTCGGAGGAGGTGAATAACAGCTCCAGCTGCTATTACGAAGTTCCTCGGCTGTTCTAGGGAAGAGCATATATGAAGTTCCGTGCTATGTCTTTTATATACAGCAGGCTTGTCCATTCGCAGTCCCCTAAAGATCTATATGAGCTTGTAAACGTGACTGCTAGGCTCAGACTCCTGCGATTTGATAGGTCGCGGTGAAGAAGATCTCTGTTTTCCAAATGGAACGCCCTTCCAGTTGATGTGCGATTTGCTAGCACGGTTGATTCGTTCCTCAAGATATATTTTTCGGAATAATTTAAATCTTGAGCGGGTAGTGTAAGCTTTCCTCTATTTCAGGACTGCCGCTGAGTTCACATTTTCTTCGCGCTTTACTTTTATCTTTCTCTTTTCATTAGCCTGTCTCCTTTGTTGCATCGGATGCCAATTTGTCGAATTTGCAGAATTAGAAAGTTTTCTTTCCTTCATCTTCGCTTCGCCTTCGGCTAAGGCCACAATACCCTACACGTCAAAATAACAATTTTGTCAAGACCTGCATATGATGTTTTATCTATCGAGAACAGATATATCGAGATAAGTAAATTTGCCCTAGAGGGATAAGTTCGAAATTATCGTTCTATATAGATAATAATAGATTATGCACCGCTGTCCAGGATGCTCTATTTTGACGATTTGGAGGTTATTTCCCGAGCCGAAGGCGTAGGAAATAATCCAAATCGTCAAAAACCATCCTGGACAGCGGTGCATATATAGTTTTATCTATCGAGAGCAATATATCGAGTTAAACAGTTTTGCCCTAGGGAATTAAGTACGAGATTATTGCTCTAGATAGATAAATTCTTATTATTAGTCTACTTCAGATTTTTAGACCCGTACGAAGAACGAAGTTCTTCGAAAAGAGGTCTTATGCGTTTACCACGACGTTTGTAACCAGTCGAATTTCGACCCGGAGGTAGGGGGGAGCATCGATTATGGTCCTTAGATGACGAATCAGCAATAAAAAAAATGTCCGTCTGTCAACACGATAACTAGAGTAAAACTATACCGATTTTCGAAAACTTTTGTTTTCCTAAAAGGTAATCAAAAAATCTTTAATGGGATTGAATCTGGGGACTGTCGGTCCAAGAGCCGCCGAGCTAGCGCCGTTTAAGTGGTTTTTGGCCTTTTGTACATAAATCGAGTAAATCTTTTCCGATTTTCATAATTTTTTTTTGTTTGAAAGATCTGGGCATGACCGACAATTTGTGGAAGAAACATTTTTCGATTTGCTGGGGCACTACAAACGAGTCATTGTTAGGGCCCTACGTGTTTTTTGTACGTAACTCGAGTAAATCTCTTCCGATTTTCAAAACTTTTTTTTGTTTGAAAGATCTCGGCACGGCCGACAATTAACGGAAGAACGTTTGCCTGTGCTTAGGGCTCAAGTGGGCCTCATGTCGGTCCAAAAATGTTTTTGCTATATTGCAGATCAAATTGAGGGAAACATTTTTGTCTATGGAAGTATGTGTCCGAGGCCTCTACTTAGGGCCCTAGGTCAGTACTAAGGTCGGCCCTAGCCGAAAAAATGGTTTTTTGCTATGTTGTAGACAAGATTGAGGAGAACATTTTTCTCTATTTGGAGGTCAATTTTGTGCGTTCGGAGATTTTTTTTACACCGTTTCTTTGTACGAGTTTTTCAATATTGCCCTATCGGCAATTTCCAATACAATTTAATGTGAACGGAATATTGACTTAAATACGTTCCAGTCTTTTCAAAACATCAACTCTGTTTGCCGTATCTATTCTGATACGTACGGGTCCCTTCGTATGTTTTTTTATATTTTTTATTTAGTGTTTATGTTTGTAGTGGAATTTCTGTATTAAACTTTATATTTTTACGTATTTATGCACTATGAAAATTGTATAAAGGTACCTTTTCATCGAATGAAATCCGGAGCGATTTAATGGGTGCTCAATGGCGTTAAAGGAAAAAAATGGCCGAAATCCCTGCATCAATATCTTCGTCGGCAAGTATCCGAATATTCTTGTTAATGGGCTTGTTTTGTAGGTTTTCTCTTCCTCTAAAAATTGTTTGTAAGAAGCTAGACTCTAAAGCGATTCCCAGTATGACTTTCGCTTAATTGAAGTGGAAACAATTTTTGCAAAAATGCTACACTACTTTAGTCGTGTGGAACTCATACAAGCGATTCATTTCCAGTCTAGCTTCTTAGTAACAACTTTTAGAGGAAGAAAAAACCTAGAAAACAAGCTCATTAACAGCACCCATTAAATCGCTCTGGATTTCATCCGACCCATAGAAACTTTTTTTCGGTGGACCATTTGACACTGTTTTCCGGGCGGGCATCCTAACTTTTGGACAACATAGAATTTTGGACAGGTCTAATGGTTAATGACTGAATCTTGCCAAATTGAAGCGAAAAAGAATTAGGCTGCTAACTGTTGCTTTTATGAGGGCGTGTAAATGTAGATATTAGACACGTGCATAAAAATCCAACAAAAAAGATTGCAATCTCAAAACGACGTTATTTTCGGTTATGGGGCATTGATGGTTGCGGGACAGTGACTTTTTTTTGTAGAAATGAATGGATATTTAAAAAAATCTTCAAAAAATGTGTTTTTGCATTTTTTTACTTTTTCATATAATGACTCCTTCAATGTTTTTCGTAGGAGTTTCATATGTGATGCCATCAGATGAGAGAATTTCATAGATTTTCTCTCAAAATTTACTTTCTAAGCTTTTTATGGGTTTTCGGGGTATAATAACCTATCCAACGATATCTCTATTTCCCAAAAATGTTCTCCCGATCGAGAGTAGTGAACGGAACAAAAAACGTGTCCCATAACCAGCGACTCTAACTTACTAAATTTAAATTTTATTTCATAGCTTTTAAATGAACTATTCAAGTTCTCTCAGACTCAGACTACCCTAAAAATAAGTTCTAATTTCAGCGCTGAGTTTCATTTACAAGAAGTAATTAATTTCCAGCACTTAATTGTAATGTAATAAAAAAGTTGGGTAATTTGTTCATCATTCAACGATTGCTTAATACGAATTTATTTCTTTCTCCACCATAGGACATATCAGCACTTCCGCAAAACGACTTGAATGTAACGAGATCGCATCAAATACTGAACCAATCAAACAACCCGCGAGCATGTAAGTGTTAACTTTTCTGCATAAATCCTTAAACTCATCATTGCTGTAATGCAATATAATGCTATATGACACATTGTCCATGGTATATAATGCAACAAATGTTATGTTACACGTGAACCCAATATATGACAAATATTTCGGTATAACTGAAGAGATAAATTTTATTGTATGAAAACAATACAAGAGGCAGACCGACTGAAACTCATCATCAAACACCAGCAGCTACCAAACGAACGTAACTTCACATATAATGCAGTATGTAATGCAACACAACAACTCTTTGCGTAGATGGTGTATGTGTGTGAGTAGAGAGTGTGTGAAGGAATTCTGCGTTGGTGTGCTATTCGTCTGTGTAGGAACACGGAAAATAGGAGGTGCGCGCGCACTATGTTGCGCAACCCGCAATCAAAACAGAAATCAACTACCAAGAAAAAGAGCGTGCCAAAGTATTTTTATTCTGCTATCTTATTGTGTAGTGTCGGTTCATACTCGGGGCCGGCAAGATCGTTACAAAATAGTTAGTAGACCGTTTCACGTGGTGTGTATATTCGTGTAGATGAATTAAAATGTTCAATTAATTAATTATGATTTTTTATGTCAATTATTAATTATGTTAACGGGGTGTACACGTTCAGTTTTTTCGTTTATATCGGTTGTGAACGAAAGATGCTAATAATTTCAAAAATGAGCGGATCATTGGAAGTGATTGATTCGAAATGATGATTTTTGAAACAAAAGTGTTTAAAATGTTTTGTAAAAACGGTGTTCTTGATGTACTGTTGTTTACTTAGTGTTTTGATGAATCAAACATTATTTTTTTATTCGAAAATTAATTAAATTCGAATTTTCAGTTAATACATTTCGGTGAATCAAAGTGTTGAAAATAATCACAATTTAGAAATAACTTTTATGTTTAATTTGCAATCAAATTTTAATGTTTTTAAATCTCGAAGCAATACAAAAGCAAAAACAGTTAATAGATTTGTACTCATAGAAAGCAACACAAATTAGACGAAGAAAAAACTGCAAAGCAATAAATATTTACCTTTTAAAATTCAGCATTTAAACAATCTTTCAAATAAAATATTTCCATAAATAAAATAAAAAATTACCAAAATAATCAAATCGCTAGAATTTTCCAATTTTACTCTAACTATAAAGTACCTTTTCTTAGCTTGGAAATATTGTTAAATATTCTACTTAATTTATTAAGAAAATGCTCATTAATTAATGGTCAAATGGCATTAAAACAAAATAAAAATTATATACAAACTATTTTTATACATTTTCACTATATGGTTCGAGATAAATCTATATATGAAACATATTACAACACAGTTAAATAAAAGACTAAAAATATTTAAATATATTAGCGTGTATGCAACATTTAAGAAAAAAAAATGTTATTATTGAAACAACGTGTCTTAATAAATTAAAAGTGATAAATTTTTAACAACAATTTTTGTACAATAATTTATGAGAAATATAATAAAAGTGAAATCCAAATGTGCTAAAAATTGAATGTTATAATATTTGACGACAAAATTATGGCTTTATTAATTGAAATTCAATAATAAAAAAAATATTCGGTTAATTAGCAATAACAACGTGAACAAGAAAGTTACTTTTTCAATCTACTAAAAGGAAAAGGATTATCAACATATTGCAAACGGTAAGATCTCAAGTTCATTGTGCAATATTTTTATTCCAAAATCGTTCATTATGAAACGCATTATAAATAAATAGTTTAATCAAGGCGCATAGAAGAAGGAAGTGCCCGAAACATAAGCTTGTTCCACTAAATATCTATGCGAACGAGGATCGCCCCCACCTCGTTCAATTTGTGGCCGATCTTGTTTGGAAAGTACCGATGTGATTCGATGGAATAACACTGAGCCAGGCAATAGATTCGCTGCAGTCAAGACATTAAAATCGCGCGGCATCGATCGTGTTGGAATAATTGACATTTACGTTGACATGAAGTTTATTTTGTCCCAAGCTGATTCATGAATCCAGATGGATGAAACGAATTCGTTTAAAGAAAATAACTTATGAAACCTCACGCTCGTAGCGAATGATAAAATCCAAGTACTTAAATCAATTGCGCAATTAAACATGAGGGAGGAATAGTAACAGTTTTTTTTATTGCACCTTAAAATACATCATAAATTACATAAAAACATACATATCAAAGACATCATTATACGTGTCCCGTATGCTAACCTCTCTGGATAGCGATCGACAAGCGCTATAATGGAAAAGCGCGTGTTCGGGGGTCACCGGCGGGCGCTTTTATTCATAAGCTTGCTTAGCTGAAGGTTTCAAATGCAAGTGGTGTAAAGTTATACCGGTCCTTCAGGTCAATTTATAAGTTATGTCATGACATGGCCTGATCAGGCGCTGAACCGCTCGTTGATGCAGTTGAGGTCAGATAAGTGGCCGCCGTAGCATCCCACAATAATGGTTTTCTATGGCTCCAAGGTTAGCTTGTCACACCGTCCGGTCGTTTTCCGTTTCGTCGGTAGAGTTGATAAGGTACGAGTTTGTTAGGAAAGCCGGCGGAACTGAAGGCCAAGGAGAAAATCTTGTTAATTTCAGCGTGCCGCGAATATTTTTTTTAGTTTTGTTGCATGTTAAACCTGAATAACCCTTAGGGTCAACCATAACAAACGCACTGATAAGACTCACAAGCTTTGTTGCCTAAGTGAAGCGCCACTGCAATTCTCGCAGAGCCGTTGTCTAAAAGAAGTCCTCGCTCATGGGATGGACTCTTTGGAGCCACTTAAAAGATGGTTTTGTTGGTGCACCATTTCAATGGCCTGTTAATCAAAGTTGTTGAAATGATTGTTTTTCAGTAGTTGAGTGAAGTAAAAGCACGAAAAAATGATAACATTTAGTTATTAAGGCTAGAATATGATTTAAAGCGCTCTGGGCTTACTAGAACTCAGCGCAGCTTACCGGATATACTAAAATACAAGTTAGTGTTCAAAATTGAGATTTTGGAAGTGTTAGTCTTGAGGGATCGTCCCTAAATAGAACATTTGCCTTTTGACAATTTTGACGCAAAACATTATTCTGAACAAAAAATTGTTCTACAGTACGCCTCTAAAATGCACAGAAATTTTTATAGAAATTATTTTGTTTACAAAGTACGACCAGCACTTGAAAGCTACCAAAAATTTGGCTGAGGCCATTTGTGAATATGTGATATTTTTCACTTTTGGCTTCCTTAGAAACATGAGTTCGTGGGTGCATTTGTGATTAGTAAAATTCGGAGTGAATAGAAACACGACATTTAGACAATGATTAACCGTTAATTTTTTTAAAAATAACCCCATTCACTACACTAAAAACGGTCTGACCACCGATTTTCTTTACGTATTTTTTTTTTTGTGGTGAAAAATCATGGAAGGGCTGATGTTGTGTTTTCGTGCTGCTTTTCTATATGTCATCCCTCTCTCAACGTCAGGTATGGTTGCCTGAAGTATACCTGGCGTGTGTTTTTTGTAAACCTTTCTGTCCGGCTTTCTTTTATAGAATGGCAGTAATATTTCTTTTGTTTCTAATCATCCCGAAAAAGAAATATTTGTGACAGCGTATGTTTTAATTTTAATAATATCAACTTACCTTATGTAATTTTTGATTTAGAACTTCCACAAACTAATTAATAAACGAATAAAAAGTCCTCGGTCAACTTGTTGTAAAATTTCTATGCTCTGTTAGCAAAGCTTGGCACGGTAATTAATTTTGATACTTCAACATTAAACAAAGACATGACGAAAAGTGATGGCAAGAGTGTTGACAATCTGAAAATGTTGTCAACCTGACGAAAGAAATGTAGTCCCAGTTGAAATGTTTTCTGAATATAGTATGTTACTTTGCGAGAGTGTAAAATATGAACGACGAACTCTCCGACTTTTCGTTCCAAATCACCCCTGCGTGCTTAGTCACCCCATTTTACCTTGCGTATCTTTGTTTTTGAGATAGTATGCGAGGATTAGATAAACCAACTTCATGTGATTGACCTTTTTTAATACAGGAACGGAAAAGTGAAAACCGACAAGTTTCTGATTTGTATGGTAAATTCGTGTGATAAAACAGAAACTTGTTGGTTTTCACTTTTCCGTTCCTGTATTTTGAATTTTTGCGCCAAAAGCTTTCTCTTCTAGGAATAGGCTAGAAATTTTAATCCCTAGACAATTGCAATCAAAAAAATATTTCGGACAACTCAAAAGTCAGAAATATTCGGTCGGCCAATTTACAAAATTATGTAGGAGGCTGCACAACTTGACGTTTGGGAAAACTTATAAAAAAATCGGTGCATTTTCGAGGCATATCGTAGAACAATTTTTTACTCAAAAGAATGTTTTACATCTTTTGAAAATTATTTGCGAAAATGCAAACGTTTCATTACGTAAAGCTTTTTCAGTGTTGCCACAAATTTTAAATCATCGATATCTCGGAACAGACGCACTCCAAATAGGGGGATCGACCATGTATTTGACCTCTCTGGAGTGCGTCTATTCCGAAATAACGATGATTTAATATTTGTGGCAACACTGAAAAAGCTTGTTTAAAAAGCTAATTTAAGGACAAACCCTGAACACAATGTATTGGACATTATGTGCTTGTAATTTTCAACGCATACAGAATCTACGTATATTTCGTCTGCTTCATAAAAAAAATTGCGAGCGTAGCGAGTCTATTTTTTTTTTTACTTCCGTTATTCCGAAAAGCTTCTTTAATTAAGAGAAAATGCAAAACTGTTCTTTGTGAAATGAAGAAACTGCTGCCCCTTAGCCAAATTACCCAACCTTTAGACTCAAATTTAGCCCATAACCTAATGTGACCCTGGAGATATCCCATATGAAATTGTGCCCATGAATGCTAATTTTAAGTTACAGCCATGTATTGTTTTTGGAACAAGTAGTATAATATGATGATGCTAAGTATAGTATTCTGTCAAATGGTGTGTTAAGCGTAATATAGTACTCCTTTATGTACCTTAACCTCTGTCCACCTACTCCTACATCCTATCCTACCCGTGGTGACACCTGTTATAGTGAGCAACCCGCATGAACGATCAGGTAACCAACCCTGGTGTAGTAGTGTGGGTCACTTAGCATAAGGATGAGGGGGGCTGCCTTCGGGTAGTACCTAAACGGCACGTATAGGGAGGGCCGAAGGCAGCTAGGCGCTATCAAGATGGGATGGCGACTTAGTATGGTGGCGGATGATCTCAACAGCAGGAGACAACGGCAGCATACACAGCCCTAGTCAGATGGGCTACCATCACCACCTGGTGACTTTCCTACGGGTCATCGGGAGAAGGAAAGTAGGTTGGGCGCTTGGCTAACTCCCAGACACCGTAAAAACAGTCTTGTTATGAATTCCCCAACACAGCCTCGGATCGGACAGGATAAACGGCAACGACTCAAGCATCGGAAAAGGACAACGATTTACAATTAGGAACATGGAATGTAAGATCTTTGTTGCGGCCAGGAGGATTGAGATCTCTCACAAGTGCGCTAAGAGCGGCAAAAATTGACATAACAGCTGTGCAAGAAACGAGATGGCCTGGAAAGGACACCATGACCAGTAGCGACTATAAGTTCTACTATAGTGGGAAGAGTAACGACAGTCCAAGAGAGTATGGAACAGGCTTCATGGTCCTCGGCAGAGCTAGAAACGCGGTGATTGGTTTCAGTCCTGTTGACGAGCGATTGTGCTCTCTACGGATAAGAGGAAAATTTTTCAATTACACTCTTATAAACGTTTATGCGCCTACGGAGGAAAGCGACAACGAGGCGAAGGAGCTATTCTACGAGAAACTGGTGGATGTATATGATGGAGCGCCGAAACGAGACATTAAAATTGTCCTTGGAGATTTTAATGCTAAGATAGGCCGCGAAGTATTTTATCGTCCCACAATCGGTAAACATAGCCTTCACGAAAACTCGAACGAAAATGGAACGCGGGTGGTTGATTTTGCAGCATCAAGAAACATGGTTGTCAGCAGTACCTATTTCCAACATAAAGACATCCACAAAGCGACATGGGTATCACCGGATAAACGAACCAAAAACCAGATTGACCATATTTTGATAGATGCACGTCACTGTTCAAATATGTTGAATGTCAGAAGCTGTAGAGGACCGAATGTAGATTCCGATCACTACCTGGTGAGAGCGGCAGTTAGGTCTCGAATATCGGTTCAACACAATCGACAACCGGCATTGGAAAGGTGGGACGTGGAAAACTACAGAACGAAGACATTAAACGTCAATATGTTGACAGGCTGGAGACGAATATTATTGGCGGAATGGTCAGCGAACAACGAAGCGTAGACGATGCGTGGAATCAAATTAGACGGAATGTAGAGAGCGCCGCAGCAGAGGCAGTGGGAACGAGAACGGGAAATAAAAGAAATATCTGGTTTGACGATGAATGCCAGAAGGCCATTGACGACAAAAACGCAGCTCGCCTGAAAACTCTAAGTAGATTCACTCGAGCTGGCCAGGAAGAGTACCGTTCTAAAAGAAATTTCGAGAGAAAACTCTTCCGACGGAAAAAGCGACAGCGTGACAAGGAAGTTTTGATCGAAATGGAGAAGTTTGGCAATCGGAAGGAGACTCGGAACTTTTACCGGAAAGTGAACGAATCCAGAAACGGTTACAGTCAACAACCTTTGCTGTGTAAGGACAAGCATGGATTGGTCTTAGCAGATGAGGAAAGGTGCATTGCGAGATGGGGTGAGTACTTTAAGGATCTGCTTAACCCGAACAGAGCGCTCAACCGAGACGACGAAAACGACGAATTGCCATTTCAGACTGCGCAACCATACATAGAAGAACCAAAGTTGCAAGAAGTTGAAGCTGAAATTTGAAAGCTCAAAAATTTCAAAGCCCCGGGGACTGACAACCTACCCGTTGAACTTTTCAAGAACGGCGGCAACGCGCTATGTATGGAGATGCACCATTTTCTCCAAGTCCAGTCAGTTGCTTGGTTTTGCAGATGACCTGGACATTATTGGCCGAACTATGGATGTTGTTAAAGATAAGTTTATGGCCTTGGAGAGGAAAGGTACCTACGAATCGATATCGGGAAGATAACGTAACGATCGACACACACACATTCAAAATGGTCAATAAGTTCGTATACCTTGGATCAGAGCTGAACATAAACAACGACATTGCGGACGAAATAAAAAGGCGAGTAACTTTGGGCAACCGGAGTTATTACAGCTTGCTGAATATTCTAAAGTCCAAGTCAGTAAGCCGAAATTCAAAATGCACACTTTATAAAATTGTGATCAGACCGGTAGTTACGTACGGTTCGGAGTCGTGGTGCTTGACACAGAAAGATGAACAATATCTGCATACGTTCGGGCGAAAGGTACTGCGTACAATATTTGGACCAGTATTTGACCGAAAACTGAACCGATGGCGCAGACGATACAGTCACGAGCTCATAGAGCTTTTTGGAGAGCCCGACATAGTCAGAACAACAAAAATAAATAGACTACGTTGGCTCGGTCACGTACAACGAATGAATGAACATCGTATTCCAAAAAAAATTCTGAAGTCCAAACCTGAAGGCAAAAGGAGTGCAGGGCGACCCAAGTCCAAGTGGAGCGACGCTGCTTTTGCCAACTTAAGAACTGTGGGAGTAACCAGCTGGGAGACGTTAGCTGCAGATAGGCCCGGTTGGAGAAGCATGTTGGAGAAGGCCAAGACCCTTAATGGGTGGTAGTGCCGGTAAAGTAAGTAAGTAAGTATAGTATTCTCGGGTAAAGTAATTCGTACCTGCAAGTACAAGTTTTTTCATTTTTTACCCGTGAAGTGTAGTTATTTGTTGGCTTTTAGTTAGAAAGTAAAAAACTACAAACTACAAAAAACCACAAACCCAATTAAACCAAGAAATAACGTCAGACAGAGAGGCCGCCTACAGCGAAAATATTTTGTTTTAAATTCTGAAATTTCATTTTTCAATTGAGTTCTCGTTCAATTGTAATAAGCCGATTAAAAGATGGAATTTGTAATAAAATTTTCTAGGTTTTTCTACATAAACTTTACCTTTTAACGTTTGAATCATATGTTCTATTCTATAGAATGGAAATAAAATTTCTACCGATTCGCTCGGAAATTCAACAGCGAAAAAGTACGTTCATGCATTCATGCATTCATGGCGCACTTTTTCACTGTTGAATTTTAGAGCAAATCAACTATTAATTCGAGTAAAAGATCGCTCGATAAAAATATATTTCTGAATTTGATACACACCAGAATTCGTGTGAAAAAACCATTTCCATTCCACAATTCCCGCACTATTTCTACATTTCCCTTCACTGAATGCATGGTTGGAAATGTTTTCAAAACTTTTTGCAACATTCCTCATTGAAGTACGAAATCCTTCGTACTCTTTTTCCTAATGATATATTAAGTACCTAATAAGTATAGATTGGCAGTCTTTGACAAAAAATTAACAAAAATTGAAGTAAAAATGAAATGGGAAATGTTAAGTAGTGTTAGTGTGTCCACCTTTTTTGCTTATTTTAATTTATGTGGATCATGTAAAATTTATTCAGCAGAACAAATCAGTTTCAATTGTTTATTTGTTGGTGTGCGATTATATATTTATTTAGCGTATACACACAACTGATACATTGAGCCTCAAATTGTATATTGGTGTGCGATGTGTATCATACACACAAATTACGCATTTCCAATACGGGCGACTAAAATACGGCCAAATAAAAATCCAGACGAACAAAATCCGGACGACAAAAGTCACAGCTCTAAATGTGAAAATCATGAGTCTGACGGAATCGAGGAGCGAGGGATTTTCGAAAAAAGAAGTATCGGAATCCAATCATAAAGATATTTTTTATGAAAAATAAATTAGTCGAAATGGCATTCTATTTCTATGAATGATGCCAAAGGTGAATAAAAAAGGTAGTGTGCAATAAGTTGCATTAATGTTAAATCATTAGGCGTGATAGTTATTAGGTGTAAATTGTAAGGTATGAATATAATTTCTTTCTAAACCCACCTTAATATAGTTGACGATGTAAGGTAATTGCGCATATGTTTGACCGCTTCAGGCTAGTTAGTCTTGTAATTGATTTTAGTATAATAACAATTAACATTCGAAGTGAGATATTTTTACAAAATGCAGTTTTTTCACAGAGTTAGCTTTTAGATTGCTCCAAAGCGAATAGGTGTCGGATAATAGTTTGTAATTGTAGTCTGAGCGAAAACTGCAGACTATGAGAAATAGACGGCAAGTGATATTTTAGGAAAAAAAAATCGTAGACAAGAGTGTTGTTTATATCCAGCAACAGAACAAAGAAAATTGCACCAAGATTGAGAGCGAGGGTCACAACTCGCTTGTGTTGCAATATTTTCGCCGAGAGCTACAAACTCCAATTAAACTGAATTTGGGTAATTCCACCACATATTCTACACTATTTAAATTATGTTAAAAAATTGTTGACGCAGGTGAATTTATGATTTTACAATGTAGCAAAGGAACGTAGAAATACTTTGTCTGAATATGGATTGAAATTTGTACAGTCTCTTTCATATTTCTTGTCGATGCAGAATGTCAAACTAGATTCGCTTTGATTTTTTGAATTCGAAATGAAAATAGACCGTGTGGTCCTTTTTCAATTATTTTTTTAAATGCAAGTGTTCATTCTTTGTATTTCTTCTAATTTTCATTTTTTTAGTTGGTAATAGTTGAAATTAATATATTTTTTCGAGCGCGAAAGTTTTAAAACAATTTCCGGTCGTTTCATTTGAAGTTTAAAAATATTAAGAACGTGTTTCTGACCGTTTCTGTTTGTGTACGCTATTTTCTCAGAGTCATCTGTTGACCAAAAATAAATGAGGTTAAACGACCACAGTCTATTTATAACGTTAAAAGTGTGCAACAAGAAGTATCAACTTTTTTGTATAAATCGCTTTGAAATTTCATTGCTTTTTCCACTACATCAACTAAATAACAGAGTAAATTACAGGCTAGGCCTTAATGTTGTGTTTGAGCTAAGCTTGTCGAAAATTTCTTGGGGTTTCATCAACATTCTTACAATGTATCTGAGGGCGCGTCAACTCCGTGCAATTTTAAAATCCAAACGTTTTTTAGATGAAAAGCTAAACAATGGGAAATTCCATAGCTGTACCGCAAGACTAACTGTGATTACTCACGAACTAGTATTCGCACAATATGTTTTTCGCTCATTGGAACGCAATGGCCTTCCAAGAGGCCATTCATACGGAAAATATGGGCGTCCAGTTTTGGAGGGTAAGACATTCTAGACATGGGACGTCATTATTGAATGGCCCTTATCTTGCAAAGTCTCACTTTTCGCACTTAAAACAGAGTAACATTTTTGACGAATAATTTATTTATTTATCATTAAAAGCGAAATTGCCTACTGGCTCAATTCTCAATATATAACGTACAAATCATAACAATTATTCTTCGCCGAACTAAAAATTACATTTTATTTGTGTAGAGTTTTGATGACCATTAATTGCACGGTATCGATTGTCTTCAAACATTTTTTTTAAATTGAAAGTTGAAAATAAATAAAAAATAGTATAATTACTCACTTTCACATTAATTAATTTCAATTATCCGTAATTTTATCGACTAGAACATTTAAAAATGTAGTTCTTGTTTAAATTATTCAATTTGTCTGATTTAACATTTGGTTTCAGTTTTAGTTTTCCTCACTAATATTTTCAAATTTTCCCGCCCGTAGTGGATTTCGCAAAGTTGATCAAAGTCATAAGTTCCTGTGCTTTGACAAAGTCTTGAAAAGTGTTACTATAAAACTCATATTGGATTTTTATTACCTTCGGCTCATCCAGGAAGCTTTACACTCGTTGAAAAACCTTTATTTCTCATCCGTTAGGGTCAAAACACATTAGCAGTTTGAGTTGTCGATCTCAGCAATTTCCATACTAGTTTTCAGTACTAAAATGTTTATTTCCCTACAGTGATTTTTCGCTCTATTGTGAAAATAATAAATGTTGAAACGAATTCTGGTATAATAATTGTTAAGATCGACAATTCAAACTGCTAATGTGTTTTGACGTTAAAGGGGTCATTATATAAGACGCGATACGAATCGCATCGCGTCAGGTTTGTGTGAAATCCCAACTTCACAAAACAAAAATTATTTTTTGTCAATTTGAACTTTCATACAAACCTTAAGCGATGCGATTCGCATCGCGCTCAATATAATGATCCCTTATCGGATGAGAAATAAAAGATTTTTAACGAGTGTAAAGCTTCCAGGATGCGCCGAAGGTAATAAAAATCTATCTACTATTCTCCCACTAGCAGTGAGATGGGTTTTGTGCGTTTGTTATGTACCTATTTACAACTTTCATTGACAAATTCAATGCTTCAGAAAAGTTTTATACAGAAAAACGCCTTTTAAAT
Organism: Pseudolycoriella hygida; assembly: GCA_029228625.1. NCBI lineage: Eukaryota > Metazoa > Arthropoda > Insecta > Diptera > Sciaridae > Pseudolycoriella > Pseudolycoriella hygida. Next base: position 4,443,730 of record CM055404.1, read on the forward strand.
TGTACCAAATTTTATTTTCCGACTACTTAAGTTTCGGTCACGGTGACCATTATCAAGTCGTGTCTTCTTTAAAACAATTTTTCTGAAGTTGTGGAAGTTGACTCACATCAAATTCATACGTAAGTTGTAACACATTCATACTTAACATTTTGCAATAATTGTAAAAATGCTGACATTTTTTGTCTGATATACGTTGGCAAATCCCTGTTTAAAATCACAGCATTGCTTTACACAAAGACCACGACCGATATAATAACCGATAAACGAAAATCTATTTAACAATTGCAATGGGATTCCTTACGACGTCTGTTACAAGAAATCAGTAACATTTACCTTAGATATGAATATATACAGAGCCCCGATGCAATTTGGTTCAGCTGTTGCAACACGCATATTTAAAGAATTTTTTTATAACGAATCCCTTTATGTTGTACGTAGCTTTGTTTTTGAGATGGTATGCGAGGATTAGATAAACCAACTTCATGTGATTGACCTTTTTTAATATTTTAAATTTTTGCGCCAAAAGTTTTTTCTTCTAGGAATAGTGGCCGTTAACAGAGAGAAGGCAGCGCTTTAGAACGATACCCTATTTTTGAACGGTATGATAATTCCAACGAATCACAATGCAGGAAATATCGTTTACGATGTATACAACTTATTGTCAAAGATATTTCCTGCATTATGGTTGGTTGAAATTACCGTACCGTTGAAAAAAGCGCATCGTTCTAAAGCATTGGAGTTGTCTAATAGACAGCTAAAACCATGTTCCAATAACGTATTGTACAGAACGTTTTCAATTGTTCTCAAAAGCATAAAGTTTGTGAGATAACGAACGAACACCATTTCAAATTATTTTCCTAAACGAAGCTCGGTTAGATTGATATGAGTCAAGCCAACACTATCACAAAATAACGATTATTGCTTTCGAAAATGACGTCTTTCACACGTATTTGGTTCAACTGAGAGTATTTATCAGCAAATAAATATGTAGGTCAATATGGGTCTACTTAAAGTTCATACAATCAAAATAACAGCTAGAACACTAAATACCTTTGAAGTTCGTTAGTACTAGATACTGCCGAAGTATTCTATTAGAATCGAGCGTCATGATGTCGTCGTCGAGCCAGCTTCCTATATCCACCATGCTACGCTTTTTGTTGGCTTTAGCCGCTTTAGCGAATACCTTTCCTCCTAATACCTTAGTTTGTTTTGTCTTGAGAACAAATACAGAAAAATCTCAAACTGCAGTTATACAACTGCAGGAATGAGAAGTTTCCGGTGGAGGCCTTGAACATACAATGAATAACTTCCGGAGGTGCACATATGACAAGTTTTCGGTGGGCCATCGATTAAAAACATTTTTTTTTATATTTTATTTGAATCCAAGGGTTTTTTAGAAATGATTGGAAAGAAAGTATTTTCTCTCTTTCGTTCTTCTTTCGATGGTGTATAATACAGTAGTCCAGTAAGGTAGATTTTTTGATTAATTGTGTTGCTAGTGCAGTCAGATTTATAATTTTTTTTGTGAGTTTGCTTTGTCCCAATTTTCGAAATTTACGACGCCATCCAATTTTATTCTTCTTGGAAGACCCCCCTGCCCCCTCCTTCAATCGCTTTTCGTCCAACTTCGCCGAGTGACCTCCCCCTCCCCCCACCCTTCTGATGAACGTTATTTATGAATAGTTCATCCGTATTCCTGTGTTAGCCCATGGAAACAGAGTATACCCTCATCGCCATGAAGACCTTAGTTTTATGCCAATCCGTACCATACGTTATCGTTAAGCGGGAGAAAAATACAAGCGAAAACGGGAAAAGACGATAAAAGAGAAATCACAAAGGTGTACAAGCTCATGATTCCCTTCCTGTATGTTTTTATCATTTTCTTTCTCTGTATGGACCGCTCTGTATTATTACAAAATGTTATGTAATATAATTCACGCGTTTAGTGCAACATTGATTTCTGTCAAAGTATGGCAGATTTCATGATGAAATGAGTAAATTTTTATAGGAATTTATATTTTACGTACTGTACTGTAACGCATCTCATTAAATACGCTATACTTTGACAGAAGCCGATGTCGCACTAAATGCGTGGATATAAATCGTCTTATTATAAATGCTATGTTTGGAACCGTCAAAATTTTTGTTTTTCACTTTAAATAATAAAAAATAAGTAAGAGAGAGAAATGTTGACATCTTATGTCTGATAGGTGTCTACTGTCTGCAGACTATAGTCTATCTTCAATTAGTCTTGTGAGACAAAGTTTATTTGTTATTTGATCAGCATGATTGTTAAATAGCAAAAACTGGAACAATATTTTTATTGATGTTTCCCACTCGATTTGGTGCAATTGCTCTACACTAACATGTTTTTTTTCTTAAAACTTTTAGCATTATAACCGGAATGAGCGTGAAATATTTCATGAACATCCACATAAGGTTTGCCAAAATATTTTAATTTCTTATATCGGCATTGGTTTCAATTCCACAAAAAATCTCGTTGAAAATGTTACCTTCTCTATTAACGAGTAGACCAATAACGCTTAATGTCATCAATACGAACAAAACGACTTATTTAATCCAACATTTTGCAAATTAACATAATGTAGACATCACCAGCAACATAAGATACTTGGATGAATGCATTAGAAAACCCAATCCATTTAATCATTTAAAGTCTTTTTTTGTTTGTTTTGTAAATAAATAATTTGATTAATTAGTTTGACATCAATAATTCGATGTTTTTTTATTTCTTACTTGATAAAATATATTGAGTTATTTAATTTGTAATCTGAAGTACGTCAAGAAATAAAAAAAAATTAATGTTTTTCTAAATTCTTCTATCGCTTTGTTTTTTACGATTGTATTGCCTTTATTAGTTAGGACAATGAATGTACAGTTTTACATAAACGAATAGCGGAGATCCACACATTCTTCAAATCGAATAAAAGAAATGATGAACAACATTACGTGAGTGAGAAAGAATTTTTTATCTGCAATACTTTTCTAAACTCTCTGGAGCAGACAGGCGTTCCCCAAAAACTTAATTTATTTCTCGCCGCATTTTATCTGACTATTTGTACTGATAATTTAGTTTTTAGATTTAGCTTTTTTGATTTGATTACTTTCATTCGTCTGTACAATTATATTGCTTTTTGTCGAAATGATTTCGGTAGATTGAAATTCAAAGTGTTTTGACAAAAAAATCCTGTTAACTTCGCATAAGTCGGATCGGTCATACTAGATCTTAATTTAATACTTGGTGGTAATAAAACATCTTGTGCCACACGGACAACAATAGGTCATTCCGTATCTGGGGGTGTGTTAAAATGCATTCATCGTAAACTCCCAATATTGTGTTGGTGCACACATATCTACATGACAGTAACAATGGTAACAATCATCACTTCATCATTACTTTATAAATATGTTCATCAACACGATAAAATGTCACTCGTGACTGACTCACAGAATAATTAATACCTCGTTATCCAGTCACAGTTATTTGTGTCACTAGAATAAAAAAAATTGCAAAGTTTCAACCACTTATAAATAAAAGATTTTACGTCCGCACTTTTGCAAATCTAAAATTATATATTCAGAATTTGAAGCAGCTGGTATTCTTCAGCTGCTCTTCATTTTAACAAATACATTGATGTGAGACTGTATAGCTGTACTTCTCACACTCCCCCTCACTTGTCGATATAGCTATTTACTTCAGGAAGGGAAGGTCTTAAGAAAACTAGGCTCTTGTAGAAAAAATGTTTAATAGCGTTGACAGGCGGCCAAAGCTCACAAAAGGGGAGCTGCATTCATTAAAAAATTGTTAATTTTAAATTAAATGGCATTTCGAAATATGACGTCTGTTTTAGTCAAACCTCCTCTTTGTCTCTTTTCGTCGATATAATTTGTGAATACGTCGGATTCAAAAATTGTTTGTTTTATCTTCGCACAATTCCTTAAATTTTTATGCCGTCGAAGTGTCGAAACTGTTTCAAAGCCTCAGTTCTAAGCCTCACCTGCTCTGACCCAAAATATTTACAAGTGTAACAGATACTTGAGTCGCAATTACACGTATCAATCTTTTTTTTTTAATTCCTCACGTCAGACAACAGCGACTTAAGCACGTAATTTCTATGCAGGCCAATCAATCAAAATTATTACATGTAACTCGAGTCATTCAAACGTTAAAATAACTCTAAACGAAACATTATTAGAAAACTATTTTCTCAATATTTTTTTGATTCAGACTGAAATTGAAAAAGCGAACAAATAAATAAAAATAAAATTTTTGTGCGCTTATTTGGCGGTAATCCGTGCGTTTAATAAGACCGACGACGTCGGCTAACGTCAAAGTATGCGAAAGTTCACAAGGGCACCAATCTTGACTTGATATATTATGAATTTCGTCATGAAATTTTGTATACTTTGACATATGCCGACGCCGCACTAAAATCGTGGATGCTAATCATGCTAATGCTAAGTGTACATGTACAGTTAGTATCATTTTATCATTTTTAGGCATTTAGTACACAATTGACCATTACAAACGGATAGATTAGTAGATTACAGTGGGGGATGCGGAAATAAGTCATTACATGAGGGATTAATTTTGTGAAATGAGCCAAACTCAAGAGGGTGTTTTTAAGCAAAAAGCTTTGAAAACTGTTTTTTGACGAAAGTAGAGTTTGTATCTCGAGCAACTAAACAGTTTTTAAAGCGAGTTGCTTAAAAATACACGAATGAGTTTGCGAGTGTCACGAAATTATCCAGAATGTATGACATGGATGAATAGCATGTAATGAATGACATGTAATGAATAATTTCCGTGGAGTGCGCATATACATGTAATGACAAGTTTTCGGTGGGACAACGAGTAAAATTTATTTTCGTTGTATCCACGCCATTAGTGCGAGGCTTATATCAAAGTATACAAAATATCAGAACGAATTTCAAAATCCGTCAAGCGATGAAAAATTGTGTGCTTGCCAGCTCATGCTCATCAAACGTCGTATACTTTGACATAAGCCAACATTCCACAAATGGCATAGATTGAGAAATAAGTGAAGTTGCTGCGAACTAACATTGTGTGCAGCAGTTAAGAGAATCGAATAGGATTCGATCTTATCGCTGTGGTGGCCAGTCTTCTTCGAGTATTAGAATTCTTTGTCTATTTAACACCTTTGACAATGACAGAATATGACTTTTTCATGCTTGCTTAGAGAACCGAAAATATTTTCGGTCCTCTTACGAGGACCTCAAAGTGGGGTTAGGACCGATTGTAAAAAAAAAAAATATCCCCAATCAAAATATCCCCGAGAACAAAATATCCCCGGACAAAATAGCCGGACATAATAACACCAATTTTCCCATTAAAAAAAAGGACAAAATATCCCCTCAGACAAAATATTCACACTCAAAAAATTAAGAATATTAAAGTGAAGTGTACTTGGCGCCGCAGGCCTGAAATAAACAACCAAAAACAAAAAAGCGGGGTCGAGGGGCGGTAGCCCCCGAAAAGGGGGGTCAAGGTTGAGGGGGCAGAGCCCCCAACACACAATATAATATCTAGTTAATAATACCTTCTTACATTCACCATTTCTGAGTAGACATTACATCTGAGGATATTTTGTCCGTTTTTTGTGGGATATTTTGTCTGGGAACATTTTGTTTGGGATATTTTGACTGGGGATAATCGGTCCTAGAGCCCCTCAAAATACTTTCGGTTCTCTTAGCAAGCATGAAAAACTCAATACATCACGCGACAACGAGTAGGCCTTGTGATGTAAATGACTATCGGAAAAGTGCGATATTATGGGTAACCTGAATGATGCCGACAAATAAAAGTTCTGCCTCTTTCAAGATTTTCCAAATTTCGCAAATGAAGTAACGACATCATTTTCCTAGGTCTGAGATATAAGTATACGAGTATCTTCCGTTCGTTATGAATTACTTGAATTCGGATCAAGGTACGAAGAACATTTTTTAAGAAATTTCATCGAATGTATTGGAATGGAGCCTTTGATGATTTTGCGAAACCAATAAAGATTTTGTTCTTTCGAATCTAATTTCAATTAATTTAATCATCATCACCAGATGCTATAATGTTATGGGCAACCACGTAACGAGAAAAAAACGACAATAACAAAGGCAACTTAAATTCATTCTTTCGTTACATTAAAATGAGTTTTTAAGTGGCCATATGAAGTAAAAAAAAGCATTCCGAAACAGGTTTCGAAAACAACCTGCAGCATCTTTATACACCTTCTACAATCTACAATAAGAAGTACATGAAACATAAAGAGTATTCTTTGATATAATATGAGTAAGAGTATTCTACAAGTATGTTGTGTTCACATATGAGCTAAATCCGGTACAATTTTTTTTTTATTTATTCCAATAAAATGTAAAAAGAGATTTTTCTTTCTTAGTAACCGAAAGAGTAATTTTTTCTTGTGTGATAAAAATGTATAATTTAGTCACACGTTACAATGCCGATAGAGGTGTTCCAAAACGACAAAAAAAAATTACAAAACTAAGAATTTCTACTCTTCTCTTATATTCGAATAAAAGAAACAGTTTTTATTAGACTCACTGAATGACCAAAGAATGAATCTTTGAAACGGCCAATAACAGCAACAATGTCTCGAAGAGTTCTTGAACAAATGTAGCATAAAAAGAGGTCCTATATTTCTACCTAAATGATACGAATATTACGAGATGTGGAGAACCAGAAACCGAAGAAATCGATCGCTGTTGAAATCAAAATTCCCACGACTCGTCGGTATGCTTATCGTTATTCGATTGTACAAGAAGATATCTTTATGTATAATTCATTCAAAAATATGTATAAATTGGAGGAGGATTTTGACTTTTACATTTTTTTCTCTGTAATATGGTCACTGTTGATGTGATATTCATATTAGCATAAAGATGATGTTGTGGTGTATGTCGATCTTAATTTGTTATTGGTAATAAATTAGTATGTTAAACGATGTAGACCAACAAAAGAATACTAATCTTGCGTAATAGGTTGGACGACAACTTATCGAGTTGGGATTATTGTCATTGATAAAATAATTATTTGACTCTTCTGTGGTTACATGTATGGAATTTGTGTTTCAGTCACACTCGTTTTCAATCTTATACGCAGATCTTTCAAACGTTCCCAGGTGCCCTTTCTTAGAGGATCTCACGACATGAATAACTGTTTTCAGACCTTTCCTGCTCTCGCCTTATCATATTGACTGTTTGCTCAAACACGTCATTTATAGACGGCAATTGGATTGTTTTTAGATTTTTTAAAAATATTTTGGTGATCAGGAGCAGTTACCTTTGTCGTATTCTGCCGAAACTGCTTTCTAGGGTATCAAATGAAAGATGTCAGCAAACATCGGTTGAGCGCTTCGTTCTCCAGGGTTCATAGGGTGAGCCCAACTCGTGGTAAGTGACGATTCATGAGTTTTTGAATTTTTTTCTTGACTTTGCCGAGTTCTTTCATTTCACACCCTAATAAGCAGTTTCCTGACGCAACGCTTGTAGAAAATTGCACTCAATAACTTAAAGAAAAAGTCGTAACAATTACGATATGAATTAGTTAATAAAAAATTCGGTCTATTCCAACTGTCATATTGAGAATCAGTGCAGCGTTTCCATCATTCCTTTGGACTCGTAGTATTACCTCAAAATATGTTGCTGTCATTCGGTCTAATTACCATCGGTCGGAAGGGTATTACATAAAAAAATGACATCGTACCCTCCAATTGATTTTTTTTGATACACCCTATCACTCACACCACACTTAAATAGCACATTGGGTTCATATTAAAAAGACAACAGAAAATTATAATACCTTTGAGTGTTGGCTGACAATGCACATTCCGATTTTGATTACTTTGTGTATGAGTCGAGGCAGAAGTGGCATTGATTTTTTTAAAGAAAACTGTAAAAGTATACTGCTCGGGTGTCTGTATACTAATTTTTTTTTTTTGCGAATTATTTTTAATTAAATTGGGTCATACTGTACTGCAGCGACAGTCGAGTACATAAAAAAGCGCTTGCAGTATAAGTTTATTTGTGATGTGTTAATACAATGCATTCGTATTTGATTTGAATTCAATTGACTTCAAAATATTTTACTGTCCAATTTATTCAACCTTATTTCGAAAACTGATTGTTTTAAATTGCAAATTAGGTCTTTGTTTTGTCTCATGAGGTCAATATGCGAATGGAAAAAAAATTAAATGTTTTTTTTCCTTATCGTACGTTATACACCCTTTAGATGGAACATCGATCAAAAATGGTAGTCTTTCGTAACGAAAATTCAGAAACAAAGAATTGAATGGAATACTTATCATTGATTAAAGGAATTGGCGACAATTCAACTCACAGTTTGGCTTCAAGTAATTTGTTATCATGAAAAATCCCTTCCACGTCAGTGGCGTGACGCCACCCTAAAACCTACCAAAGAGGTGGTTCTTTCGTCTGATGGATGAACCTAAAACGTGGCCCAACCAGCATGGACGACTAATACAAATTATTCGAGGGAAAAACAACGCCGAGTGACGTAATGAAGAAAATGGAGGGAAATAGAAAGCGAATAGCAGGAAATAAGGGAAATAGTAGGAAATTCCTACTTCCTCAAATTCATTTAGACTAAAAGTTATGAAAAAGCCTAAATTCGGACGCAAATTATTTTCTTAGGTAAATAGGAAAGAAATAGCTATAAAGGAAGTAGGTGGGACAAGAATATCTAGCGTTGCTTTACCCCTCGATACAAACTATAACTTTTTATTTCAAATAGAGTCAACGCTCCCTATAATGAAATAGCTTTCTACAAAAATTATCCCCTTAAAAAAAGGACGCCTATGGCTTCAAAGATTGCAGAAATCATCAGCAAGAGTGCGGTCATTGTTTATCGTTATTGTACCGTTATTGTTATGCATGTGTGCTTTTACCCGCCAAAAATATTTTATGAAAATAGTATAATGAAAGTGACTCCCTTACTTAAGTCACATGAAGAAAACATGTGGATGTCAGTAAGACTGCGTTAAGCTTCATCTTTATTCAAAATATATTTGAATCGGAAGGAATCCGCTTATTGAAATGGTAGGGCAATTGGTTTTGATGGTTATACGTAACTAGTAAATACCCCCGCCCCTAGGGGCTACGCGGACATTAAGCATTCTTGTCCGCTAGGTCGGAGATTTGCGACATTAATACTAAAATTTATGTAAGAGTGTGCAATTTTCTCCGTACTACCGTTTCCCCGTACAAACGTTATCACCGTGCTACTTTTTCTCCGTACAACCGTTTCTCCCGTCCTACAATTTCCCCGTACTGCCATTTCACCGTTCTACCATTTCCCCGTACTAACATTTCGCCCGTTCTACCATTTCCCCGTACAAACGTTATCATCGTGCTACCATTTCCCCCGCACAACCGTTTACCCCGCACTACTATTTTCCCCGTACAACCGTTTCCACCGTACTACTGCTTCGCGTACAACAGTTTCCCCCGCACTACTGTATTCCCCGTACAACCGTTTCCCCCGCACTACTGTTTTCCCCGTACAACCGTTTCCACCGTACTACCATTTCCCCCGCACAACCGTTTCCCCCGCACTACTGTTTTCCCCGTACAACCGTTTCCACCGTACCACTGCTTCGCGTACAACCGTTTCCCCCGCACTACTGTTTTCCCAGTACCACCGTTTCCACCGTACTATTGTTTCGCGTACAACCGTTTCTCCCGTAATACCATTTTCTCCTTACTATTGTTTTCACCGTACTACCATTTCACCGTTCTACCATTTCCCCGTATCAACATTCCCCCCGTACAAACGTTATCATCGTGCTACTATTTCCCCGTACAACCGTTTCTCCCGTCCTCCAATTTCCTCCTCACTAATGTTTTCCCCGTACAACCGTTTCCACCTTACTACTGTTTCGCGTACAAACGTTTCTCCCGTAATACCATTTTCTCCTTACTATTGTTTTCCCCGTACTACCATTTCTCCATACAACCGGTTACCCCTGCTGCTTCTTTCCCCGAGCTGCCCCACCAATACTGGTGACTTTTACTAACAAAACTCTAAGACTTTGCCAAAGAAACCTATGGTCTACCACCCATACATTCCAAGATATTTTTAAAAGCATAAAAATTGACCCCATGTCCAACTGCCCGACATTTTCACCAATGCTGGTGACTTCCACTCACAAAATTCTGAGACTTTACCAAACAAACCTATCGTCTTACTCCCTTACATTCGAAAATAATTTTAAAAGCATAAAAATTGACCCAATGCCCAACTGCCCGACATTTTCACCAATACTTGTGACTTCTACTCACAAAACTCTGAGACTTTGCCAAAGAAACCAATGGTCTGTCTTTGCTTGATTGATGGTCTGTCTCTCATACCTTTCCAGATACTTTCAAAAGCATAAAAATTGACCCAATGCTCAACTGGCCGTCATTTTGACGAATACTGGTGACTTTTAATAACAAAACTCTGAGACTGTCAAAGAAACCAATGGTCTGTCTCTCATACCTTTCCAGATACTTTCAAAAGCATAAAAATTGACCCAAT
>CM055404.1:4458938-4501542 GCA_029228625.1 Pseudolycoriella hygida
GAAAAATATCGATAATGATTATCAAAAGAAATATATCGATATTTGATAATCAAAGTCATTATCGATATTTCAATAAATATCGATATTTATCGAAATATCAAAATTTGGGAAAATTAAAAAAGTGGAAAAAAACGCTTTTTTAACATGTCAGACTTAAATTTTTTCAACCGTTAGACCTGAAATTTTCGCGGACAATCTACAGACGGAAATTTTTCAATCGTTAGACCTAATTTTTTTTGCGAAGAGTCTGTTGCTTTTAAAAACTTGATCATTTGATATTTGATATTTCGATAATTATCGATATTTCGATAATGATATTAAAATATCATTATCAAAAAGAAATATCGATAATCGATAATCGATATTTATCGATATTTGATAATCAAAGTAAATATCAGCCATCAGCGAGACGCCTGCTTTAAGCCGTATAAGGTTTTTTTCAGCCTGCAGACTCTGTTGGTGCCATCTTCGTATCCTCTAGGCTGATTCATAAAAATTTCTTCCTTGAATTCGCCATGTAAAAACGCAGTTTTTACATCGAATTGTTCCATTTTCATATCTTCGGCAACAGTGAGTGAAGCCTCGACTACCAACCTCGCTTTGTATCGATCGATTTCACCTCTTGGACGCAATTTCAGTTTGTAAACCCAACGATTATCAATTACCTTCCTATTGCTAGGCAATGTGACTAATTCCCAGGAGTCGTTCTCTTCCAAACTTGAAAACTCCTCGTTCATCGCATCGATCCATTTATCTTTGTCAGGCGATACCAAAGCACTTTCAATCGACGAAGGTTCACTGAATTCACTCACAAAAGTCGACTAAATTGCCATTGTAGCGAAAAAACGTATTCGCAACGTATTCCATCCGGGAATCAATAATCTGTTTAAGAATTATCTACTCTGGCTGTGAAAAATGTACTCGAAAGATCTCTGCGTTGTTTGCATAGAACTGAATCACCATCATTTGTCTCGCACCGGACTTTCCTCCACACCAAAGAAATTGTATAGAGATCGAGGGTCGGTAAAAAGCAAAACAATGTAGATCAACATGTCTCGACATACTATCTCTATCTTCTCGAGTCAATATAATGTAAATTATATGAAATCTTTCTCTTTCTGTCACCAACGAGATTTGTAAATTGTATGGTTGATCTACATCATTTTATTCAGAACCGGTGTTCTATACTATGCAATTTCTTTGCACCAGACACATTCTGTCGAAAAACCACCTAACTTTGACCGATTTTTGTCTTTACAGCCTATGTCGTTGATTGCAAGTCCAATTTTGGGGCGATATAATGGAGAATAGAAACTACACATTGGACTGACAAAACTGAAAAAAATAATTTTTTAAATGTGGAGCTAAAAAAGCGATCAAAACTCGACAAATCGTTATTTTCCTAACTTTGACCACTTAGCGAATTTCATCGAATTTTGTCAGAAAAACTATAGCAAAACTAATTCAGGGCCTGTGTATCACTAAAAACCGAAACGCATCAACTTTGATGACTTTGAACAATAGACCAATGAAATGAGAGCGATTTGAACTCATTTGGACAAAGAGCAATTTTCGCCTGTGTGGACGCATCGTTTTTCCATTTTTGTAGATGACGGAAATATTTACAGCACAGACCAATAATGCTTAAAGTAATTTTAAGCATACGCATCATAAATTTAGGTATAACTGGGTATGAGCAAGAAATTATAGTCTTCAAATAAGCGGTCAAAGTTAGGTACATGGTCAAAGTCAGGTGGTTTTACGGTGTGGAATCTAAGATTGTGTGACTTAACGTGGTTTTGTTCAGCAAACATTTGGTGGTGTTGATATTGGGTTGGAGTATAACTTTCCTGGTGTGTTCGCAGCTTCCAATATTTGTTTATAGTTTTGAGTTACGTTGAATGTTTTGAGACTATTAGTAAAAAATTCATTTAAATTGCACATACCAAATGATTTTATTTCCTATTACAGTCTACAATGCGAAGAAAAATATTGCGTGGCGTAATGTGCTTAGCTATTAGCAAATAACAGATATAAAACAATTCATTTACAATTTATTTAGAAAATCGTAAAATTAATCTGATGCCGCGCCGTGTATGCTTTTGAACATTTTACAATAATTTTTCCAGAAAACAATGCAAATTTCCAACAAATAAATACTTAAAATAAAATAATGGAGAGTAGGCGACAACATTAAATTGATTTTGGATTGGTTTTTATTTGAAATAAACCGCTTGCCGCCAGTATCTAGAATGAGGACGAAAGGGAAAACGTAAATAAAAAATCATTAAAATCTTTGAGTGTTTGCTGGGAGATGAACGTTGAAATAAACTATCACTAATAATCCAACCGCAGCCACAAAACATCCAAAGGTATTCTCAACATATAATTGGCAAAGAGAATAAGGAGATTCCATTTATGGTAATTTTCTGTCATGTTGACTTGTCGGGATGATATTATTTTGATTACGTTCAAGTTTTTCAGATCTAATCAAAATAAACATACTGACGAGACAATCTGTTGTGAAGGTGAGATTTTCAATATCTCAAATGTTTACACTCCCCTTATTTAAAGCTTGTTAATTAAAAGAGGTGATGAAAAACCTTCAAGTTTCTGAAACAAAATTGTGTCTGTTATGTTACAGGGTGGCACTGCACCTCTAAACCATTTTTTTATTAGGAAGTAGCCTTTTTACCGCAGTAAAACATGCACCATGAGGGTGTGTGCTGCTGCGCTTTGTTTGGATTTTAATGTAGTCAACGCTAGTAACTTGCAGGACGACAAAGACTTGCATGACAATCATAGAGGAATTAAGGAACACCGCAATAGTTTATATGATAAAAATTAGAGATAAAAATCCGATCTAATCAAATAATTCCTCTCATAGACTTTTAGAACTATGCATCTGACGTATAGATGTCATTATTTATTTTCATTTCCGCATTTATTTATATCGAAAATCTTTTCTCACTATCTTTTGGAACGGGATATCACAGATTGCCACGTTACATTGCATGGTGAGAATATCACTTCGGACGAGCGTTGACATGCCCCATCACTGTTGTTGCCAAGTTATTTCTATAATATGGACAGAATTATCGAAAATTTGAGTAATGTTAAAGAAATTGTAAGTTGGGTTATGAAAATGCATCACAGAACGTGACAGGAGGGAGGGGGTTCCAGACCTTCGTGACGTCATGCGTGATTCTGGCGTGACATCCTTTATATTTTGAATGGCCCCTAACTAGGTTCTAATCGTTTGTTTGTTTGTTTGTACAGGGTATTGCTCATTACCGGAGATTTTGCCACATGCTAGCTAACATAATGACTAATTTAGAGTGTTTCCATATTAATTTGCAGTTTTCAAGATTACGAAATTTTGTAATCGTTTAGCGGACTTGCGTCGCGGTTATGTCGATACCGCACACTCATTATATTTTATATATCTCAATTTTTCACCTTTCCCTCTGAATATTTCAATAGATTTTAAACTAGATTTATAAAACAAAAAGTTGTACACATCTGGTGCAAAACGAAATTCTATGAAAACATATAGAGGAGAACATAACCTGATAAAAAACCCTTCTCTTGCCCGTATTTGTAGCTTAATGCGATAAAGAGACTCCCGCTTTCAATATTGTGTTACCGAAACATTGCGTGATTCTGCTTTCTATTGTTTGTCTCTTGATATTATCTTAATTGGGCGTTTGCATCAATTAATTTGGTTTTTAAATGGTTTGTTAGTGGTACATATTGGCTATGTTCGCATAATACCTTACATGAGGCGATATAGTGTTTTAAGGTTGATCATCCAATTAATTGGATATAGAATTATCTAAACGGAAAACCCGTTTAATAGTCGTTTAACATGATGTTTTTATTTAATACGGTGGGTTAAGACATTGCAAATTTAGCTACACTGATTTCCTTTCAAATAGACACATTTTAATGTTAAGTTAGTCGGAAATTACGTTCATTCACGGATCAAATTGAGATGATTTTTCATTATTATTTGTGTACTTTCGTGATTTGGTACATGTGGTATTTTCTACAAAATCTAGGTCGCTAACAAAGTTAGGAAGTTTCAACTTCTAAAAAATGTCACAAAAACTAAATAAGTTACTAATTTAGGGAATTTGGTGAAATCAGGTGTTCAATTAAGCAATTCAATCCGGTATTTTTCGAAGCAACATCGTTTTCGAACAAATCAACGTTAAACCGACTATAGAGATGAGCAGGCGGGAGGGAATTGTAAACTATGCCCGTGCCCGATAGGGAATGGGTCGGGTAGGGTAAAAATTTAAATAGCACGTTTTGAGGCTGGCGTTTTTTTGAATTTCACGCAGGGAGGGACTTAGGATTTCAATTTTTATCTAATGCTCATCACTTCGATTTTTTTAGTGGTATGTATGAAACTTGCTGGAGCTTTGAAATATGTCACCCGTTCAATACAGTTTCAAGGAGAAATTATCTCAATGTGCAGGGTCTTAGGAAGAAAGCGTCATGCTTGTAAAAGGAAAGGGACGAGAGCGCGCATTGTATATAGCTTTGAGATGTATATGCGGAGGTACCGCACTGCTGTCAGGAATCACCACCGAAAAAAAAAATTTCGCAAGATAAATAATTTTTAAAAAAGATTCCAAAGATACTCGTTTTGAACTTAAAATAGTTTTATTTTGTATTTAAATTTTCGGGAAAAAGTTTTTTTTATTACTTTACACATAAATAGTCTTATAATGACTTTGTATGTCATGTTATGACTGCTGTTGATCTTAATCTCATTTTTTCTTGTTTAACTTTATTCATGTATTCAGTTAATGTTCATTCCAGCCATCACTTGCTAGTTATACAATTTATGTGTCTTATACAGTGACCATAGGGTCACTGCAATGTTTAGTTGGGTTGAAGCATATTGTTGAGTGAGAACCAAGAAATTTACAAATACCACCCAAGAGACAGCATTATTAATTCAGGCAATTAATGAAATATCAAATTTATTTTGACTTTGTAGCTGAGTATAAGTATTGAGTACAAGGTATTTGGAAGTTTTTTCTGTTCATTAAATTCGAAAACTAACTCCAAGGTTTACAAAATTTTATAAAAGTCTTCCGAAAAATTGAAATATCAATTGCGTTTTTAAGGAAAATTTCAATTTTCCACTAGAATGCAAAGACCTTTTATCTAGTACCAAGCTTCTCCTTTCTCTTTATTCTGTTTGACTAAATCGAAGATATTATTGTATTTTCTTTAAAGATTTAGATTAATTGAGTAAGTATATACATTTCGAAAGAAAAGTTATTAATAATTATTAAAATGAAAAGTTTGTCTGTTTGTCACTTTATCAGTTTGTCGGTCACAAATTTTCGGCGTGACCAATGTACGTCCTACGCGCTTGAAGAATTCCAAAAAACTCCCAATAAACTTCGTATCGCACAGTGCAGCACAACTATAAAAATGTCAAATTAAACAAAGCGAAGAAAATAGAGAGATTCACCACTTCACACCTCTGCACAGATTTGACGGTTGCGTGAAGTCTTTTTCCATTGCTTTTAATAACCGAAAAAGACAATGCAAACCTCAATTGGAATGGGAAGAAAAAGCCACAAGGGAAACGTAGAGACACAGCGAGAACCTCTGTTAAGTACATGGAGTGCAATAAAGCGTAGCTTCTTCAAAAATATTTTGTTCCTATCATGGTAGCATTTTCCCATAAGAACGATGTCACCTTTCGGCGATACTATCAGAAACTTCAATTGAAAGGTTCCGAAAATTGTCTTTCAAATTCGATATTTCTGGAAAATTTCATAAGCTTTGTCTAACAAAAGTATGCAAGAATCTACAAATTTCACAAATATTTCTGAATGTAAAGAGATTATCAACATATTAAAATTTGTTAAAATCAAGCACAAATTCGCAGAAATTCACAAGATTCTTAGAAATTCACGAAATTCATCGAAAAATTCTACTTAAAACCACATATAAGCACGATATTCGGCGATGGAAAAAATCATTGCTTGGAAATTTATTCGAAGAATCTTGGCCGAGCATCCTCATGACGAACCTGCCAGTTTGTGTGTTAGTTTCACTCGAGACATCAACTTGGAATTGTTTAGTTCTTTTACGCACTAGATGAGAAATTGCGATATGCAGCGACTTTCAAAACACACACCGTGCGAGCACAGTCACCACAACACTAACATAACATAAACAAGATTTTATGTCAAAATAAATATTCAAAACAAAATAATATCGAAAATAGTACATGAAAATACTAAAGCAATATAAATACTTGGATGCATCGTAACCACCCCAAAAGTATTGTCCTAGCTACGGCCCTGATTTAGCTGTACTAAAATACAACTGTGACGATTTGAGGTGGTGGATGGCAACACCTATTGCGTTGTTGAGTTGAGAATTTTGTCCATACAACCAGAGTATCTGCTGTTTGAAAGAGTGGAGCTATCCTTTAGTTATAAATATGTACGTCTTGAATCATCAAATAATAGAAAATTGACGAACGAAATAAATAGCGATTTTATATGCATGAATATTTGAATTTACTAAATTAGTTTCGAATTGATGATAAATGGAGCAATTGATATCATAAAAAATGCAGAGTTAGTTAAAGAATCAAACCATAGAGGATTTAGATAGATAATAATGATGGTCTGCAATTTCCAGAGATTAGTTGAAATCACTATGTAGAGTCCCTATCGAATTGGAAACTACATTTTAGCAAGTTAGCGAAGTAACTGAATTGGAAAATCATCTTAAGATTTTAAACTTTTTTTATTATTGTTAATACTCTCTCAATGCAGCAAGCGAATATCGCACATTGCAATTTCTTGCTTATTAGATATTGGATGAAACAATTTTATTTTTCTTTTCAAATTATAACTTTATGTTATAACTTAATGAACAATCGTATTAATCATTTATGGAAAAAATTATTTCATAATTTCTGTTAAGATCACTTAAGGCGTGCAGCACTACCTATCGTCAGGGGCGTAGCTAGACCCAAATTTCGTAAGTTTTACGGACGACTGAGCAAACTTCCCATAAGTCCTTAATGGCGACGAATTCAATAACATTTTATTGAATTACTGATTGCATCCTTACTAAATAACGTTGAAAATCCACGCTATAAAAACCTTTCCGAAACAGCATTGTAAAACCTTTCCCGATATGCTCGACAATTAATGGAAGAAAAAATTTTTGGTCTTTAGCCCTTATACTCAGCCAGAGCCCTAAAACTGAGTCTCTACCAGAGCCTAACGTGTTTTTTCAACATAGATTAGAAAGGGTGGATCGAAGTTTCAACATAAATGGGGTAAATCTTATTATCTGCGAAATTAAAGCGAAAATTGCTCTTCAAGGTTCTGAATGAAAGATATGGACATCAGAAAATTACGAAAATTAAATTAGCGAAAATCGGTTGAATGGTTGGGGTTGTGGAATCTTTAGTGACCGTAGACGTCATTTAGTGGTTTTTCGTGAATATTCCCTTAATGATGAGGTTTTTTGTGCAGTGATGTAGAGAAAAAAATGATGAACTTAGGTGGGGTGGGTCGTTCTCACCTCGAAAAAATTTTGTTTTGCAATGTTGTGGAATAAGTTGGGGGAAACATTTTTGCCTGTGGAAGTATGGGTCAGAGACGCTACTCTAGGTCGGTTCTTGATCGGCCCTAGTACTACAAAAAAACTTTTTTGAGAGATTACTTGAAAAAAATTTTTTAGCTTTTTTTTTTAAAATTTAGGGGGGTTCGAGAATATTTGAAGAGACCATTTCGGCGATTTCCGCTTGAGAGTTAGACCAATATTTACCTAGATATGTCTTTTTGCAACATTTACACTGTTTACCACATCTATTATGATGCGTACGGGTCCCCTGCATATGTTTTTTAGAATATTTGCATTTTTTCTGTTTTCGTAGAAAATTTATCTATCTTTCTGGAAATAATCGGATGCTTAGTATAGCGCCAAGCACAGATTCTTAGCTTGGCTGAGTGCTGCTTCGAAGCGAATATTTCATGCATTTCGTGGAAACTAGTAGTAGTAGTAGGAGTGTGAGTAATGTGATCCCCCGAGTATAAAAATAACTTTTCCCGCAGATGCATTTGCGATTTTATTCACCAAATCATCAAATCAACGAAACAAAGTTTGACGCTCTAGGGAAGCACTGCGGGACCGATATCTTACTTCATTTAAAAAATTGTCACTACTGCAGCGCTGATAACTGAAGCGGTATTATAACTGAACTATATATTATGTCTCCGGTCTATATTTGGATTTGTTGCATTCTCTCAGCACTCTCACAATTTTATTGCGCCCTACATTGTTTGACAGAAAATAAGAAAAAGTTCTCTCAGTACTCTATTAATTTTATAAGACATGTGCAGAGAGCCGTTGTGTTCTCTTCTGTAAGGCAAATCATTTGTTTATTGATAGTATAATGTCACTTGAATGTACTCGTATTTGCCTACAAGTGTTTGTTTGCCTTACAGCAGAAACAAAGGAAATACAAATGCAATGACTCTCTGAACATGTCTTATTGCGTCGTACATTGTTTGACAGATAATGAGAATAATTTCTCCTAGCACTCTCTCAATTGTATTCCTCCAGTCTTAAAGTTCTTACTCCTTTAACGTCGTAAAGCGTCATTTATCTAATAAGTAAAGAGAGACGAACACAAAAAATAGAAGAGATAGGCTATATGAAGAGTTTCAATTTTTTTCTGTATCGAGTTAGACACCGGTGACTTTCATAGTTCTAGAGATATGGGTCATCCCGCCCAATTGTAGAAGTGGTTCCCTAAAGTTTCATTCTCTACAACTCTGCGTTTGGCAGTAGGCCTCCATATTGCATAGTTAAGCAAATAGGGACGAAAAACCATCTGCTTTCGTATATGGCCAAGAAACTCCGTCCATTCTATTGGTCCCAGTGCCCAGACCACTGACCCAATTTATACAAAAAAATTTTACCAGTTTTCTGAGGACAAATGCTTTAATTTGACACCGAAATGAACGATTTCCGTGCTCTACTTACTGATACATTTACGAAAAAGTTTCTCTGACAGTCGAAAATCTAAATCCATGTTCGACCTCCACTTCTTCGTCCATACCATCGGAACTACTTGACCGATTTTGCTGATCTTCAAACTTTCATCATGGGACATACCTACCTTTCAGGGACGGACGTACGTACCTTTTTTGTATTGCTGATTCATCATCACTAGACGATATAAACCTCCCACTTCGATCTTCCTCATGCTACAATAAAGTTGTTTTCAGTAAACGTATGGGACCTTTGAACTTCCAATCAACAAAATTCTTCCGATTTGAAAATCGGACAAAGAACAACAGATGCTTTTCCGAAGGATGTCCGAGTTTCAAATCGGAAGAATTTTGTTAATTGACGGGTCCAATAAATGGAAAATACTCATTAGAAGGGTATTAGCTCGGATGTGGGCAAGTGAATTGGTAGGAGGTCTAAAATAACATTTTCTAGAAGAAATCTGGTAAATCAACTATGGGTGGTAGATTGAATCATTAATTATGTTTTGTGTAATTTTTTACTTCTATACTCCACTATTTAAAAATGTCCGAAACCAATTACTGGAAAGTTAGAAGCAATCGCGACTCAGCTCAACAAGTAGTACAATGGGTCCAAATGGTGGTCCCCTTTTATTACTTTAATAAGAAGAGCTCCGTATTGTAACCTACTGCCACGTTTTGCTAGTGTGATGTCACTTGTGAACAACACCCAGTCTAAACTTATTTTCACTCTCATCAGGGTGCTGTTTTCAATACACTGGATGAATCTTCCTAGGAACGTTGTGTACCACGATACCAAACAATTTTATTGTACCCATGTACAACTCAAACCTTAAAGAAAAAGATCTTAACGGGCTTAGCTAGCCGGTCCTTTACTTGTTTTCATTTCTTTCTATCCAACTAAAGAAGGTGAAAGCTTCCAACTTTAAGAATATTATTCATTTCCATGGAATTATATTCACTGCAAATGAAAACGTCTCCTCGTTCGCTATCTGCGTAAGCTCTTTAAAGTGACCTTTTAAATAACAATAAAAATGTCTTCAAACTCATATAGAAAATAGATGTTCTCTCACTATATCAATATATCTCACGAAGTGCATAAATTCATATTTATAAGCAAATTGATGCGGGCGAACATTCCACAGCAAATAAATCTCGAATTTATATTAATCAAAACACAATTTTAAATTAATGTTTCGTCGAATAAATGCCTTTATAAATACACAACGCACAGCTTGATGACTTTATTTTATAATTTATAGCAATTTGTGCCATGTGTAAATGTCTTCTTGGTTGGTGTATTGCATCCATACTCCAAACTCAGAATAGAAGTTTTAAGTCGAAATTATTTTCGTAATTAACAACAAAATAATTGGATTCGTAGTGTGAAGATTTTGAAGCCAGAATCGTGCATTGATTCAATAAATTTATTTTTTTTTAGTCTTGTTGGTTTAAATGAGTTATTAATTGTAAATTATGGGAGCACTAATACACTCGCTAAAAGTTCCAACTATTCGCATAAAGTACAACAAGAAGAGCAGGTGGTACTTTAAATATAGAAGGACATGAAACATAATGGCATTAAAACGCAATTGTTTTTTAATCTTTTCACCTTTTGCACAGTTTTTTTGAATGAACGTTTTTTCATGAATGGTATCGAAGGCACTTTTCGAACGCCTTCTGAGCTATTGTAAATGTCTCAGTTGCTAGTAGAGTGGATCGGTTTGAAAACAGCTGTTTTCAATACTACACTTATTCCAAATAAGAATGTTACCGAATTATGTTAATTGATGTTTTGTTTAACAATTTGGAAGTATTATGAAAGAATTTTAATGGGTTTTTTGAATGTTGATACGAGAAGACATCCAGTAGACTCTACTCTACAGATGTTATAACAGCCGTAGAAAATTTGTATTGTACCGAAACTAGAATTATCTCACATTTTGACCATTCCTGACAAGTTCTCATAACGAAGCCAAGCATTGAGTAAGATTTTGCAATTATATAGTCAATGTGTTTACTGAATGTCAGTTTTTCGTCCCAAATCTTTTATTACCTTAACACGAGTCCACGCAACATCATCGATAGTTCAAGGCACATTTTCATTGTACAACTAACAACCCCCACTGACTTTGTTGAGTTTCGGTCCAATTTTGTTAATCAAATTTAAGACTTCGGCTGACCAAGGGCAAAATTACAAACACTTTCAAGATATGTCGCAGAACAACGTTTAGCTTAAAATCACTCATTTTATCGAAATAAAATGAAAATCACAGATGGCGGGCGCCCGATCAATTTGGTAACATTCTTTTTTGGAATGAATGATAACATACTATCTACTATAGCAATGAGATGAGTATGTTTTCCGTAGATGATCCTCGTTACATTTTTTTTCTTCCCTCGTTATGAAAATATTTTTTTACAAAACTGTAAAGTTCTTTTTTCACACATTTTAGAAGTAAAACATTTACATCGATCGAAAGCTCTTTGGTGGTCCAATTGAGTTTGCGAGATTATTTTTTTTCTCTAAAACCAAGATGCTCACATCAAGTCATTTAAAAATGTATGCAAAACCCTTCATTCTTTTTTATTAATCGCCTTAAAATATCATAATTTTGTGGGTTTTATTATTTTACCTTAAATTGCATAAATATACGAGTGTGAGTGGCACTTGACTTAAGAATAAAATTTTAAAGTTTTTTTTTGTTAATTTTAAGATTGTGTCTTTTCCCACGATAGATCCAGGTAACCCTGCAGCTTGAAGGCGGTGTGACATTCACTTAAGAGTGAATTTGCCAAAACGTCGCACGGCTTGTATGAAACACGAATCCGACGTGTCGCGGAATTTCGATCTCTATAGCTTATTCGATTCTTCATTCCTATACAAGAATTTCGGAGAAGAACATTTTTTTAAAAATTATTTTGTAGTTTTGAAATCTCTGGTCTGCACAGAGCTGAAAAAATCGTTTTATCGGAAAATTATATACGGTTAAGTAGTCCATACAAAGCTTTTGGCTGTGACAACACTCCTGACAAGTGCAAGTAGAGTTGGCTGCAGAAGTCAAAAACGTCGAAAAAGTGGTCATTTTCAAAGAATCGACGGTATACATGTTTTTCTCGAGCCCAAAGCGGGAGGCTGTAGTCATTGGTCTTAGCTTTCAAATCCCTAAGTAGAAGTTTGTGACGAGTAGAAAAAAAATGGAGTTGATTTAAGTAAAAATTGAAAATATGTAACTTTTTGTATCTTTAACTTTATATACCTCCTCTTATGGAATAAAAAACTTAACCCAAATGAAGAGTGAGTTCCGATATTGTGTGAAAAACATAAATTATAAAAAAAGAAGCTTGGAAGTGGGAATTAAGGGTCTTGGCCTTCTCCAACATGCTTCTCCAACCAGACCTATCTGCAGCTGACGTCTTCCAGCTGGTTACCCCCACAGTTTTCAGGTTGGCAAAAGCTGCATCGCACCATCTGGATTGTGGTTGCCCTGCACTTCTGTTACCTTTTTGTTTGGTTTCGAGAAGTTGTCGTCCATACGCTGCACATGACCAAGCCATCGTAGTCTGTTTGTTTTTGTTATTTTAACTACGTCCGGCTCTTGATAAAGCTCCATAAGCTCATGGTTAAATCGTCTGCGCCATCTGTTCTGATTATCGTCATATACTGGTCCAAAAATTGTCCGCAGTACCTTTCTTTCGAACGTGAGCAGCGATTGTTCGTCTTTCTGAGTCATGCACCACGACTCCGTTCCATACGTAACTATTGGTCTTATCACAGATTTGTACAGTGAGCATTTTGAGTTTCGGCTTACTGATTTGGACTTTAAAATTTTTATCAGGCTGTAATAACTCCGGTTGCCAAGAGTTATCCGTCTTTTGATTTCGTCCATCCATGATGTCGTTGTCAGAAATAAGCTGAGATCCAAGGTATACGAACTTGTCTACCATGTGTGTGCGTCAATTGTTACTTTTTGGTCATGTTGTCGATTCGATGGGGAGATTCGGTCTTTGCGTCATTAAATTTCAACCCGAGGTCGGTACTTTTTCTGTCCAAAGCCGTGAACTTTCCTTTAACAGCTTCCATGTTTCGGCCTAAGATGTCCAAGTCATCTGCGAAGCCCAGGAATTGACTGGATTTGGTGAAAATGATGCTGCTAGTGTCGATGTCCATAGTTCTCACTGCTGCTTGTAGGATCAAATTAAAAAGCAACGTCGCGAGTGGATCTCCTTGTCGTAGTCCTTCCTCAATGTCTAAAGCGTCTGTCAATTTGCTTCGGATTCTTACTCGGCTGTTAGCTCCATCCATTGTCAACTTTGTCAGCGAGATTAGTTTTTTGGGAACCCCTAATTCCTCCATCACTCTCCATAACTTCCTCCTGTGTCCACTGTCGTATGCTGCCTTGAAGTCTACGAACAATGGGTGTATTTCCACGTTGTACTCCTTACACTTCTCCGTGATCTGTCTAATGCTAAACAGCTGGTCCGTTGTTGAACGACCTAAACGAAAACCACCTTGATATTCACCAACAGATAGTTGCCACACTCCAATTTGTCAAATTTCTTGTATAACGGGCAGATGATGCTAGTCTTCCACTCTTCCGGCAACTCCTCGGCATTCCAGATGCGCTTGATAATCTCATGCATATCCATTCTCCATGCATAATGCATTACCACCGTGCCTGAAAAGTTGTCCAGGTATGTTGTCCGTTCCCGGGGCCTTGAAATTTTTGAGCTTCCTGTAGCGTTGGTTCTTCAATATGTGGCTGCGCGGTCTGAAATGGCAAGTCGTCGTTGGTGTCGTTCTGGTTCGGTGTTGTGACGCAATTTTTTAAAAACACAACGTAACTTCGTTTTAATTTTTTGCGTATCGAAGCTGAATGCGTCACCTTCCTCCGATTTCAGAACTTTTGTAACTGGAAGAAAATCGTTTTAACTTAGATGCTCAATGCGTCACCCTTTTCTGATTTCACAACTTTCGTAAGCAGAAATGAAGACTTGCGTCACACCTCCTCTGTAAGAGGTTTTTTGGCGTATATCAATACTTTTGTATTTCAGAGATAATCGATGGCCGAATAGTATTAAAGCACAAATTTGTTATTTTTAAACGACGCAGAAGATTGTTCTAAAGATAAAATTGTTACATGGTATATCTATAAAATGCATTTTTTTTATAAAATCGTTTTTGTTTTGCTAAGGTGTACAGCTTAAAAGCCGACAAATATTTCGCCGGTGTGACGCACAGTGGTCCAAAATCCGGAAAAAACGGCACTCACAGAATAAATCGGTTGGGTGATGCGATATTTGTGATTTAAGTTTTGTTGAATAGCTTATACATGGGCCTACCAGAATCACGAACAAAACTTCTGAAGTGATTAAAACTTGGGGGTCTCGGTCATGGTTAAAGTTGAAATTTTTTTACGAAAATTGGAAAAATGTCCTGAGGCCCATAATGAAAAAAAATCAGTCCATGTTTTATGTCAATCGGAAGAGGGCATCAATAGCTTTCCAACGATACCCATATGACCTCGCTACGAGGTCTCTAGCGAGAGGTAGGAGGTCTTAAATGAAAACACGTTTTTGCCTATATCCCTGGAACCAACTGCCGGACAGCAACGAATAAGGCATCGTTTGAAAGGCCTTTCTAATACCTTTCAAATGATACCAATATCAGCAATGTCCGACGCTTCGAGGAGATAGAGGTACAAAATCGATTAAGTTAAAATTTTACTAGAAATATCGACATTTCCACCTAGTCAGAGTGCTCATTATCGTCATGGAAGCTAGCTCAGCGGCACAGTACGCCACGAAAACGACTCGATGAGAGTACTATTCTCTATATCCGGCGAAGGTGAGAACCAACAAAGCTACTAGATACGAGATGCAAGAACAGTGGCATCGCTGGACCTACCAAGGCAAACTATACATAAAAGCACACTCCTCAAAGACTACCCGTATTTAGCTCGCATTCCGTTCAGTGACTTCGATGCGGCACCGAGAATTCTCATCGGTCTGGACAACGTCAAACTTGGTTTATCAAGAGAACATATTGAAGGAAAATGGTCAGAGCCGATAGCCTCCAAAACGTTACTCGGTTGGGTCATACATGGTCCTAATGGTTCAGTACCAAATGAATGCGGTTACATGCAACACCACGTATTAAGTATAAACCAGTGCACATGTGAAACCGACAGAGACGACGAAATTCACCAGCAAATTGAAGAGTTTTTCTCACTAGAGAACTTTGGAGTTCGAAGTTTAACGAACTCTGTCGAATCGAAGGATACTCAACGTGCCAGAAAGATAATGGAAAAAACTACAGTTCGCAAAAACGGTCGCTTTGAAACGGGACTGTTGTGGAGATTTGATAAAATAAAACTTCCCAACAATTTCTCAATGGCACTGAAGCGGTTAGAATGTCAAGACCGACGAATGAGATCTGATCATACGCTAATGGAAAATATCAACAATCAAATTCGAAAATTTGTAGAGAAGGGATATGCCCGGAAATTAATGCCTGAAGAGATCGACGTCGACGACCCTCGAATCTGGTATCTCCCAGTGTTTCATCATCTCGACCCTAAGAAACCTGATAAGGTCAGGTTGGTATGGGACGCAGCGGCTAAGTTTAAAGGAACGTCTCTAAATCAAATGCTGATGCCTGGTCCTGATAATCTAGTGGCGCTGATTGACATACTCAGAAAGTTCAGAGAAAGAAGCATCGCCGTAGGAGGAGACATAGAAGAAATGTTTCATCAGGTAAAGGTGAGAGAGCAAGATCAAAACTCCCAACGCTTTCTTTGGAGGGAAGGAAATCTAACGGCCAAGGCAGATATATACGTAATGGAGGTTCTGACTTTCGGAACAAACTGTTCACCGTGCTTAGCACAGAATGCAAAAAATCAAAATGCCACACAATTTGAGAATGAGTTCCCTGAAGCCGCAAACGCAATTAAGAAAAACCATTATGTAGATGACTGGCTGGATTCTCAACACACTGTGGATCAAGCAATTGGTTTGGCCAAAGAGGTCAAAATGATCCACCAACATGGAGGATTCAACCTAAGAAAATTCGTCTCAAATTCAAAAGAAGTACTGAAGGCAATGGGAGAAAAGGACGGCGGAGCGACGAAAGATGTGAATGTCACCACAACGCTCCACACCCAGAAGGTCCTCGGAATGTGGTGGGACTGCGAAGCTGACTGTCTCACATACTCTCTCAAGTATACTAAGTTGAATGAGGAAGTCCTACTCGGGCTACGAGCCCCCACCAAACGAGAAATATTAAAAACGCTAATGTCACTCTACGATCCACTGGGATTAATCGCTTTCTTTCTGGTGCATTTAAAGATCCTCCTGCAGTCAGTCTGGAAGGCAAAGATTGAGTGGGATGAACAATTGCCGGAAAACCTAAACGAAAAGTGGAAGCAGTGGATAAACCTTCTGCCGGCGGTCGAAAAGGTTCAGATACCCAGACTTTATTCCATAAAAATTTCACCTCAAACAGCCGAGTCAATAGAACTTCATACATTTGTCGATGCGAGTGAGAATGCATATTGCGCCGTATGTTACTTGAAAATAACGGATGAAAACGGAATCGATTGCGTACTGGTAGGTGCAAAGACTAAAGTCGCTCAAATAAAACCACTTCTAACAATACCGAGGCTAGAATTATTAGCGGCTGTGTTGGGCACAAGACTAGCTGGAAGTGTTAACGGAAGTCTGACACTCAGGATTGACAAACGTTACTTCTGGTCAGATTCAAGGGATGTTCTGGTCAGATTCAAGGGATGATAAGATCGACGACAAGAAAGTAGCGCCAATTTGTGGCTTTTCGAATCGGCGAAATTTTGGAAGAAACAAAGGAGGCGGAATGGAGATGGGTACCTGGGAAATTAAATGTTGCAGACGATGGCACAAAATGGTCAAAAACACCAAGATTTGATCAGAACTGTCGTTGGTTCCGTGGACCCGAATTCCTATATGGTGACAAAGCTACGTGGCCACAGGATCTGTCGCCGGATGAGTCAACTGAGGAAGAAATTCACATCCACCTAGTACACATAAAAGTGAATCCTCCCAGCGGAATAGACCCAAAAAGATTCTCAAAATGGTCGAGTTTAGTGAACGTTCAGGCACTATCTACAAGATACATTGGAAAATTGATGGCCAAAATTAAAGGCAAGCTAAATTCTGACCCATTGGAAACGAAAGAGTTGAGAGCAGCTGAAAACAATTTATACAAACTAGCACAATACGACTGTTTCTACGAGGAAATAAAAACTTTGGGCAACGTCAAAGCACAATTTGGAGAGAAGTCGGGGGTGCACAAAGTAAGCTCAATTTACCAATACTCACCCTACATAGACGAAAATGGACTACTTCGAGCTAGAGGTCGTATCGACAACATCGGTGGAGTAAAATTTGAAACTAAACGGCCAATAATACAACCGAAGTCACACAGAGTCACCGAACTAATCGTCCACGACTACCATAGAATGTATTTACATCGGAACAACGAAACCGTCATCAATGAAATAAAGCAGAGGTTCGCAATTCCGAGACTACGAGTGGTTCTTAAGGGAGTTATTTCCAACTGTCAAACATGCAAAAACCACCGAGCCAAACCAACCGCACCACAAATGGCAGATCTTCCGACAGCAAGACTCTCGCCAGGTTTGAGGGCATTCAGTTACACTGGTGTGGACTACTTCGGCCCAATAAATGTAGTCGTTGGACGCCGTATAGAGAAAAGGTGGGGCGTTCTATTCACGTGTCTTACGGTCCGCGCCATTCACATAGAACTAGCCCAAAGCCTGACTGCGGATTCATGCATATTGTGCATTAGAAACTTTGTTAACCTTCGAGGGACCCCAATAGAGTTCTACAGCGACAACGGTGCCAACATAAAGGCAGCTGAAAAGGAACTCAGACAAGAATTCAAAAAAATGGATAAAAGCAAAATTCAGTCTCATTATACTCGAACATACACCAGTTGGACGTTTAACCCTCCACTTGCCCCTCACTTTGGTGGAGCCTGGGAGAGACTAATCGGAGTCGTAAAGGAAAATTTGAAAATGGTTATGTTTACTAGAACACCCAAAGAAGAATTACTCCGAAGTTATCTGCTTGAGATTATGAATATAGTAAATTCACACCCATTGACGTACGTACCTCTGGACTCTACCGAAGATGAGGTTTTGACACCGAATCATTTTCTACTCGGCACATCAAACGGACTCAAAGCACCTGGCGACTTTCCGAACGAAGAAAGATCCTTAACGAAAGCTTGGCGCAGGTCACAAGAATTAGCCAACAAATTCTGGAAGCGGTGGATCAAAGAATACCTACCAACGATAACCCGCCGCACCAAATGGTTTTCCCGAACTAAGCCGGTTGAAGTAGGAGACATTGTGCTAGTGGTAGAAGAGCAAAACGTCCGAAACGAATATCCCAGAGGAATGGTGGTGGAAGTAATGGCAGATAAGTATGGGCAGGTCCGAAGCGCAAAAGTGAGAATAGCCGAAGTAGCCCCAGACGCTCAAGGTAAAACCAAAAATGCGCCAGTGAGATTCTCGATAAAAACCAGACCAGTTACGAAACTAGCGGTACTGGACGTTACAGGTAAGTCCGTAGAAGTTAAGCCAAGCGGCGTCCCCACGAGCCTTAACGGGGAAGTATGTTACCGACGGCAACACCGCTAGCATTGTCACTTCGGTCAATTCTGAATCTGTCAGATCTGACAAACGGAAGCCGGGTGAGATTCGAAGATCAAAACGGATTGCTGAACGTAAATGTTAATGCTGCATTCTCAAATATCGTTAACAATCGTGAGAATTAATAGTTTAGAAATAGAATTTTAGTGGAAATACTTACCGATCGTAGTGAAAATAGTGATTTAAAAGAATATTAGAATCATTTCAAGGTTGAGCCTGTAAAATAGTCAAGTGATTGAGTCGAGACCATCGAGGTCGTTAGGCGCATAATTGTGTCCAGTCTTGATTTAGGTTAGGTCACCGGTCGGTAGTTTAAGATTTCCAAATCGCTTAGAAGAGGTAACAAAGAAATTTGAAGCTGTTCATAATAAATCAGAATAAAAAATCCTCTAGTGTTTTATCCGAACTGCTGCTCAAATCTTACCTCCGATAAGCTAGTTGTATAAACAACATCCATTTTATCCATAAATCTTGAAGTCGTTATTTAATGTCCTACAATGAAAAGGATGATTTTTGACCCCAATCGTGCATACGATTATTTCTTCCCGAGTTAAGAATTTCTCATTTTCTCAACGCATTTGCGGGTACAAAACGCGGATTTTCTCAATGCAAGTATGAAACAACTTAAATCGATGCGCTAGCACACAGTAAAAAGGATATTTTTTTGAATTTTGAAGTGTGTGCACTGTTACAAGCAATAAAACGAACGGCATATAGAAGCAGATACATGAAAAATGTATCAAGTTCAGGCGCATGCCCAAATTTTCCGTTCCTTAATGCTACAATGCAAAACATTCCAAACGAGGTCAAGACTTCCACATAATAGCATTGTACCGGTATACCAAAAAATAAAGGAAATTACACCTTAAAATTGATGTCTTGTGTTGTTTTTAATTGTAAAAAGTTGACGAAACGACTTCAAATGAGCAATAAAGTTATAAAATTGTCTTCATTTCGATTATAAGAACTTTTCAATTGTAAACATCGATAAATTGATTATGTCAGCGCAATCGAATCCATCCGTAACTAGAAACGATTCTTTGGAATACTTTATCAAATTTCCAACACCCAATTTCAAACAGAATCGGGAACTAGGTGAATCGGATTATGTTTTCGTGTACAATGAAACAAATGTACCGATTGTGTTGTTACTCGGATGGGCTGGTTGCAAAGATCGATACCTAATGAAATATTCTAAAATCTACGAAGACCGTGGGTGAGTCAATTTTCAATGTTAAGACTTTTTTTCATTGTACGCACTATTTCGATCGTAATTGCATTTAATTTTTCAAATTATAGACTCATAACAGTTCGATATACAGCGCCAGTTGAAAATCTGTTCTTGAAACGAGAGGCAATGAAACCAATTGGAGACAAAATTGTTAAACTAATTTACGACATGAACTTTGATAGTCATCCGTTGATATTTCATATATTTTCGAATGGTGGCGCGTATTTGTATCAACATATTTGGTTGGCTTTTCGGCAGTACTCTCCAACTGTGCAGGTATGCCTACCATTTTTGAATTTCTTTTACAAAAAAAATAATTTCCAATGATTTCTAATAGTAGATGGCTCTGAACCCTCTGAACTGACTCAATTAAGCGCAGCTCATATTTTATATACAACTTTGTGGAATGAAACGTTTTCACTTACTGTGGGACTGTATGTGTGATTCATTTGATTGTTTTTGTGAGTTTAGCTTTGTAATCTTGACAAAACTTCCCTGCAAATGAATTTGTTTCATTCCGCGAAGTAGCGTGTTGTCATTTCTCTAGTTTCAAAAAGATTTCCGCGTTTTTCTCTCTTACTCTTAGAGGCTTTGTCCACGTCTTTAGTAGAAAGGCTCTGTATGTTCGTATAGTTTTTTGAAAACGTATTGCAGAGCAACTCATCCTAATATCTCCATTTTCTTTGTTTTTCCGATAACACAAAACAAGCAAAAGAAATATCCAAAGTTAAAATCGTGCGGGTGTAGCGGAGTACTCGTACTACTGAAGAGAATTGGTATGGGGTAAGTGCGAGCAACAAAGAAGGGGTGTGAGAATAACTAAACTTATTTGCTATTCACACGCGTGAAAACTAAATTAAAATTACACAGAGCGTTTAGTTCAAGCGATATTTTTAGACCATAAAATTATGTGTCTGAGGTCTCTCCTTAGGACCACACGTTAGTCCTAAGATCGACCGTAGCCAAACAATTTTTTTTTACTTTTTTAGATATCATTTTTATTTTTTACATTTTTCTTCTGAAATTCTTTATTGAAAATTGTGAATGATTTGTGGGGGTCTGGAAAGATTTTTATGCCGTTGCTTCCCTTTCGGAAATTTCTAGTCCAACTTAATGTGTACGTAATTTCATAAACTTAAAAGTGCAGGCAATATTTACTTAGATACGTTCGAGTCTTTTTGCAACATCAATTCTGTTTGCCACATCTATTCTGACGCGTACGGGTTTCTTGCATATGTTTAGACCCGTACGAAGAACGAAGTTCTTTGAAAAGGGGTCTTTTGCGTTTATCACGACGTTTGTAACCACCCCAATTTCGACCTGGGAGTAGGTGGGGAGCATCGATCCTGGTGCTTAGATGACGAATCAACAATGAAAACGTTGTCCGTCCGTCCGTCTGTCACCGCGACAACTTGAGTAAAACTCAACCGAGGGCCGCCGAGCTAGGACCGTTTAAGTGGTTTTTGGCCTTTTGTACATAAGTCGGGCAAATCTTTTCCGATTTGATTTTCATAATTTTTTTTTTGTTTGAAAGATCTGGACATGGCCGACAATTTATAGAAGAAACTTTTTTAGATTTGAGTCCTTGGACTTAGCTAGGGCACTAAAAACGATTCTATGCTAGGGCCATACATGTTTTTTGTACATAATTCGAGTAAATCTTTTCCGATTTTCATATGTGTTTTTTTAATCGACAGGTCTATGGAAGCCCAACAATTAGTAGAAGAAACCTTTTTGAGATTGGGACCTAGGATATAGCTAGGATTAGGATTAGGATAAAATTAGGATGTACATTTTTGCCTGTTTGGGGGTCAATTTTGTACTTTCGGAAGACTTTTCTTTGGACGGGTTTTTCGATATTGCCCTCTCAGCAATTTCCAATACCATTTAATGTGAACGTAATTTCATACACTTAAGAGTAAAGGCAATATTGACTTAAATACGTTCGAGTCTTTTCGCAACATCAAATCTGTTTGCCACATCTATTCTGATACGTACGGGTCCCTTCATATGTTTTGTCTGAGATTAGCCGACTGGGTTAACGAAATTAAATTGTCATTGAAAGTTAATTCTAGGATTCTCTTCCCCATCCCCTGCAAAAGTGCAGATAACGATAACTGACACAATTTTTCAGATTCGAGCTGTAATATTCGACTCAGCTCCTGGAGATCGACGCATGGTGGCATTGTACAGAGCAATTTCATCTATTTACGGAAAAGAGAAACCATTTAATTTTGTAGTTTCATGGGTTATAACTTTATTTCTCACTGTGCTGTGGTTCGTGCAGGTAATAATTTTTTTGTTAAGTATATTGTACATCAACTGAAAGTTACTTCAGGCTTTGAAGGCCTAGCACCACATGTCAGCTCTATGGGCATCAACACCATAAAATTACCATTCGGTGTGAGCTCATTTGTTGATATAATGAGCCGCGCCGCTCTATGACCTCATCGTTGACCTATGATTAAATGCTTGCACTTTGTTGCGCTATATTCCTTTGTGTTAATACGTGCGACCTCAGCTAACTCACCACCACATTTCCCATTCTCCATCTTTCATCGAATTTCTTAACTAACTTCCCATCCTCCAAAAAAATGGTTCCTAAATATTCATTGTAAGAAATCTGTTCCATCTGTTGCAAGCTACCTCCTCCCGCGAGCATCTCGTGATTTTCCGACATGCTTAATCCCATTCTTGGCCACACTGATCTTCATCCCGAACGCAAAGAATGTAAAGAAAACATCTGAGAGTTGCGGAATAATTTATAATTTTGAAGGTGATCAGTCAATATAAATTATGTTTTTAAACTGTAGGTAACATGTAACCTTCGTTCGCTCAATTAACTAAATTTCTTCAATCGTTTATTTACTTGAAACTAGTAAGATTGGTATAGTGATTGCAACCCGGTTATCGGATAACCGAGCAATTTTGTAATCGGTTAACCGACGATTCAAAACCGGGAAACCGGGTTAACAGAATATTGAAATGCAGATTTTTTTAACTTTCGAAATTCCGCTTGAGAAATCAGTTAGATTCAGTAGGAAAAAAGGACATATTCGGCTGAGTACTTTTATTCAGCAAAGCTTTTTGTTAGATAGTGTAAATTGACTTAGAATAAGGTGCATAGCTACACTTCGCTGCACTTTGTTAGATAAGTGTGAATTTTTGGCCATAAGTAAATGTTGACGAGGAGACTCCAAGAGACCTTTGTCAAACACCCTAGATCCCCCTAGCCCCTCTCAAAGTTCCCAGTGCAGAGGTAAATTCGCCGAATTATTGTGAAGAGCACGTTGCAAAAATGTGAACTGTTAAAGTTGCATGTTTTCTTAGAACAAAATTTTGCGTAAAAAGGCAATTATTCAAAATAATAGCTCATGTACTGTGAGAGTATGACTCTTACACGAATAATAGATGAATCAGAATTCAACAAGTATGAGTACGAAGGTCGAAAGTTTCTCTAAAAAATCATCGCATTCCAAATTCGTTTGCGATGTTATTTCAGAGCAAATTTGTAACTTCATACTCAAACTTTTTCATCTGTTCATCTGTTCATCATCTGATTCATCTGTTATTCGTGTAACAGTTATCCTCTCACAGTACATAGGCTACAATTTTAAATAATTTGTTATTTACGCAGGATTATGTTCTAAAAAAAACATGGCAAATTTGAGAGTTCACATTTTTGCGACGTATTCTTGTGACCAAATGAAAAGAGGAAAGTTCACTTTTTTAGATGTAGTTTATTGAGCGAACGAAGGTTACATGTGCATGTACAGTTTAAAAACATAATTTACATTGACTGATCATCTTCCAAATTGTTAACTATTATAACGAATATTTTAGATTTGTTCAAAAGTGTGAACGTTAAATACCTAGACGTGTACGACGAATTTTGAGAAGTGATTCTTAAGGATAGAAACTCAGGTGATACGGAGATTTTTTCATCCAAAAATAAGCCACACGATTATGCGACTACTTTCGAATGAAGTTAACTGTATCGTTACGAAAATGAACTCTCAGTTTAATGTTTTTTTTTTATATTTCTTTAGGAAAACTTCCACAAAATAGGTCTGCTGTTTGGTGCAGATAATCCAGCTAAAGCCCATCCTTTTGAGAATTTAAAAAACCAGGACTGCTCTGCTCCTCAATTGTTCTTGTATTCAAAACATGATAAGCTTGTGCCGTACACGGATGTGGAAAATTTTGCAAACTATCGAAAAAGTCGTGGTATTCATGTTCAAACGCATTGCTTTGAGAATTTTGATGCCGAACATGTCAAGTTATACGCCAGTCAGCCGCAGCGTTACGTCCAAAGTGTTTGCGAATTTATCAACGAGTGTTTTTCATGCAATTACGAAATTAGAGAATTTGCTAGTAAAATAGATTAAAAGAAGTAAAAAAAAAGCATTTCGGAAAGCTCCCTTTTGAACGTAGAATTTGTTGATTGTGTTAATATAATTAATTTATGAAAATGCACAAAACGTAACATTTACGGAAAAGTGTTTATTTTTACAATTTTTACGTTTCACCGATTTTTTGCTGTTTAAATTTTCCGACCCAACGACCCAACTTCATGAACATCACATCTTTGCAAAAAAAAAAGATGGCTCCACAATTGCGGTCATCACATGACTATCGGCGTCTCACGTGTCTCGTTTACTTGAGCTACTAACTTCTTTTAAGCTGCTATAAACTTTGCCAAGTTTACTCCAACGCACGTAAAGTTATACACGCAGAAAACCTCATGTTTTCTCATGTCTCATGTCTCTCAACATTTGAATGTTAATTGAAACTTGAATAATTTGACACAAGACGGCACTATAGGTCATGTTTAACCTAAAAAATAATTGTCAATTTTTCATTGTTTTAATTTACAAGAGATGGCGCCGATGCCAAACTTTATGATAAATTTGTTATTTTGTATGGGATGTCCATGATTTTACTTGGAAAATGCAAATTTTTTATTAAAATGCTCATACATTTCAATGTTTTGTGCTTGAATATTAAACTTTAATATGTTCTGTGTGATAATACAGCCAATACAAATGGATTAACTTTAATTTTCGGTGTGAAATTAGTGTTTTTCTGTACCGTGTGTTGACCGTTTTACAAAGAACTTGAGTCAAAATGTAGATAAAAAAGATTTTCAACTCATTCGAGCTATCAAAATTGTGTGGATTTTACGAAACGGATCAATTTGCACCAGACAACACCTCATTTATACACAAAACTGAAATTGTTTGAAAAAAAAGAAGGAACAAAACACCAACATTGTATCCACAAAAATTCTTCATAGAACCTTTTTAATATCGATTATTTGTCTAAATTTCTATTATTATGTGCTTTGATCTAGTTTATTAGCCTTAACTATCACTGAAACAGCTTATAATGTGTGAAAAACACAGATATTCATTATGTTGTCGCGGTCCTACGTAAACGGAACACAGAAGAACACTAATTTCACACCGAAAATTAAAGTTAATCCATTTGTATCGGCTGTATTATCACACAGAACATATTAAAGTTTAATATTCAAGCACAAAACATTGAAATGTATGAGCATTTTAATAAAAAATTTGCATTTTCCAAGTAAAATCATGGACATCCCATACAAAATAACAAATCTATCATAAAGTTTGGCATCGGCGCCATCTCTTGTAAATTAAAAGAATGAAAAATTGACAATTATTTTTTAGGTTAAACATGACCAATAAAAATCTATAAAGTCCAGTCAACGTGTTGTGCAGCCCTCACTGCGAAAGAGTCGGTGCCTAGCGGAAAAATATTCAAATGCATTTCTGACGTAGAAAGTGGAGCCATGACGGAGATAGCGGCGAAAATATTAACTAATAAAATGCAATTTCAGCAAAAAAAGTGTTAGAGAAAAAATTCACAACAGCGTAATTAACACCACTTCTCCCTTTTGACGATTGTGATATATCGGGGTATGACACTTCCATATAAATCTTATTGAAAACAAAACCTCATTTTTTTCAAATTTCACAACCCGTTTGGCATTTGTTTGTCAAATAAATGTTTGTAGTGAAGTTAGTGACGTTTGCCAATCAAACTTTGAAAAGCGCCATTCTGTCAATTTTGTTTGAAACATGACAGACGTGAAGCACAGTTTGCATAAATCACAATAAAAAACATTAAATTTTTTCAAACGTTGACCGTATCGCACGACCATTTTTTTTTGTATGGAGTGTCATACGGGGAATGTACCTCAAATAGAACACTCCGCATGTCATTTGTTAACCAATATTTACTTGGCTGAAGTAAACCAATTTGTAAACCATTGGCGTATCCCAAGACCTGCATTACCATTTCTATATGGAAATCCCATGATCACCCATCGCCGATACGGTCGTTGATTAAACAAATAACATGACAACCTCATTCATAAAATGAAAAGTTAGCAATGAATGAATGGAATTTCAAAATTGCAATAAACTTCATGTTGAATAGGAAAAATATTTAATATTTGACAAAGAACTGCGATCCGGGTGTCATAGGATAATGGCGTCACCTTGAGTAAGCGGACGCTTTTCATTGGTCTACTCGTCTTAACAGAGAAATTGTTATGTCAGCTACCATTTTTTCCTGCCACAATGCGGAATGATAATTTCTGTGATTCGTTTTTCTTTCCAGCATTAATTCTTCGTCAATATTTTTTATGAAAGATATACCCGCGCTATAAATTTGAGTTTACGAAACTATCTGTTGATAGCGCCACACAGCGCCGTGCACTGTCAGTTAGAGGTATATAAACGTCAGTCAACATAATGGTGAACTTGGTAAAGTCTTCAAAAAAAATCGGAAAAATGGCAATAAATACTTGGTAAACATTTTACCGAAATTTAATCTGTTTTAAGCTGTAGAACAAACAACAAGAATATCGTGAACGCCGTTCCTAACAGTCTTGCTAATTTTGAATAAGGGACAGTGCTACTGTGTTCCAAAAAAATAGTGATAATTGTTGCGATTAAATTATTTCAAATTGCGAGTTTCAAAGCCATAAACAAATAAATTAATATCTAAAAATGAAAAATAAATTGATCTCTCGGCCAAACCATTATTTTTGTCAGCTGAATTGTTGAGACATATTTTTATTTCTTTAATTTTATTCGCCGTTAACAATCGTTGTTGCAACTATTTAACCATGGCTCTGACATTGATATTGATACCATTTTATTAGACTTACCACAAAACTTAACGATTCTATCTTTTATTTTGTTACTTTTTTTCGCATTCATTGCATTGTTGTCCACCTAAACTGACAAAAGAAGCTATCGCTGTTTTTATTATTTATTTATTTTTGATAATAGTTCTGTATACAATTCCTACGAGCGTTCACACGTAGTTTAAGTGAAAAAGTTTTTCTGTTACAATTGTTTAAAAGAGATCGCTCGTTCATCAAAAATGGTGAAAGAGAAACTAAATCAAATCAGGATTTATGACAAAGACGGCTTTCGGCGACGCGCGGCATGCATCTGCGTAAGATCTGATGCTGAATCTGAGGTAAGTGCCTTAAGTAACATAACAAACTGCTAGGTTCATAGACCTATCGGAATGTCAATTTGAACATCTTAATCAATTACAGGTTGGTCTTAAGTTCTTCTATGCGATTTTGCCGAACAAACAACAGTCCGTTTCTTTTCGATCAAGTATTTTTTACCGTTGCCACGCAGGGCTCGGCTAACAAAAAAGAGATGGCACCTCATGTCTACCCAACGCACAGTTTGTTCCTCTTCGCCTTAAGTATCTGATTTCATGTCGCAAGCAATAATATTGTTGGCAAACTTATATTAGTGAAACTAGGACGTTAATCAGCTTCGTTGCGAATCTCGTTGTTATGTCATCGTGGCATGCGGACATTCATGTACAGTTTACTATGACGTTGTTTTGGTTTTAACCTTCTATGACTGTCCATGTGTAAGGCCTGGTTTCCACTTAAAAAAAGTGCTCCGTTTTGCCTCCGTTTACATCACAGTTGTCGAATGTAGAGAAAATTGAACACGATTCAGTTTTGTCTCCGTTTACTTGACACGGAGTACTTTTTTAAGTGGAAACCAGTACTAATGTCACTCTCATTACTTGATGGTAAACACCTGGTTTTAGATCTGTGCAAAGCTCTTTCATTTGCCCATAGTATTCACTAAACTCTTACTGGGTGTGCTACTAGTTTAGGATTTCACCCCCTCTCCCCCTTGCACGCAAAAATACATTCAAAAAAATTCAAAATGTATGGAGCGCACCCTCTCCCCCCAAAAAAACGTGCGCACTATTTGAATGGGCACTTATATTGAGGTTTTCACTAAAAATGCAATTAATATCTAAGTTACATTAGCTGTCAAAATTGCTCTACACATGCAAAAAGTTTTTTTTTGAGCTTCCTGCAAAATTTCAATAAAAGTTTTCGGGCCGTTCTCGACCGCCAGCCAAAAAAGTCGTTTTTCAAACAAGTGCTAATGGAAACCAGTAACTAACCTAGAATGTTTTTATTAACTTTAGCTTCTATGAAAATTCACTTTTTGTATTGATATATCCCCGGATCCGGATCCAAAATTTCAAGAAAATAACGAAAACTTTCTAAATGGCGGGCAGTGTTGAGGTGCTAAAAATGAGGAATTTGTATCACATATGGCTATTATAGTGCGAGGTTAGAGAAAAGTTCCAGGGCGGCAGCCTGTGGACTTTTCTCTAACCAAGCACTATAATAGACATATGTGGTACAAGATGGATTTCTAATTTTTTATCTTTCTCGACTTAAATGGAAAAACAAAACAATTGAAGTAAAATTTACTCTTCATGTGAATTATTATTTTCATTCAAATACGCATCGGTTGATGAGTATGCTTTGCACTGAAATTTCAAGATTCAAAAAAAGAATTGTTTTGCAAAATATTTTGAGTTTTAAATACAAACATTAAAAATGGGGAGAAATTGTAAAAAACTTAATTTTATCCATGCAATGTTGTCAGACAACATTTTGAGGTCATTCTCAACTAAATGTAGTCACACATTCTAATCAAAACAAACATTCACAATAGCCTCTACTTATAAATTCATCTTAGTCGAGTTTTCGAGCATTCACAATAGCGTCGACTAATAAATCCATAATAGTCGAGTTGCATTCATTCACAATATCAACATAACTCCTTTTTCATTGCACTTTTTGCCGGTTGGGTTGATACTATGAGTTTTTTTACTCCATTTACGATGCACTTTTCAAAACGCATCAAAATTTCGTCCATTCCAGGACCTCTTTAAAATTTGTGCGTTTTGAGCGTTTTAAATACAGTATAATAATATTTCCAAACTTCATTCGTAACCTACAGAGTTTCACATACGTGGTTTACCAATAAGTGTCATATGTTACTCTGTTTTCTAAATTTACATCTTCCATTTATTAGTCGAGAATGATAAAAATGTATTAATTTGAATTTGAAAATGTTTCAATGGACATACATCGTCGCCTGCAGGCAACGACTGATGTGAACTTTTTCGTGTGGAAGAAATTTCACTCTCGTTGTTTGTCGTTACAAAATATTACAAAAGAAATTCACATGAAAATATGTTCGGAACCCTTCACTCTGACGAAATTGTCATAAATGTGTTTCGCTTGCTCAATACTCATGCAGCACTTTCACTACATTACTTCATTCATTTAAAACCGATTTAAAAAGCTACTGAAAATCCGTTTCAAAAGTTTAGAATCAATTAGGAAGTTCGACTGGTTACAAACGTCGTGGTAAACGCATAATACCCCCATAAGATCGTAACTACAAATTCATTTAAATTGTACCAAATTTTATTTTTACATAAATAATAATGACCGAAAGCAGACCTTATGTCCTCATCATCAGGGTATGTTCAGTCAACTTTGACAGTTATTTATGTGAAAATAAATTTAAACTCAATTTTTGATTATTTTTACATCTCAGATGTTCTAACTCTACATAGACGAAAATGTACATCTCACATCGTCTAATATGTCTCGGGTCTAGCGGGCTCAAAATATATGCAACACCTCATATCATCTGAGATGTAACATCCCAGAACAGATACAGTGTCACATTTTGTCTAAGATTTACTTTTCAACTTAGTTTCCGGTTCGCTAAGGGTGAGAAACATAAGGTTGAACACTTCTTTTATTAGAATACACGAATTACTCACAACGGATCGATCTGAATACAAAAAATGATTATCTGATGTGATCTGAGCCTGAATCCACTTCTTTTATTTTGAACTGATCTGATCTGAAGTAATCAGATAAGATTTTCGAACTATCTGATCTGACCTGATCTGGTTGAACTTTATCTGATCTGATCAGAATTACAACATTTAGACTTTCTGTCTATTTTTTAGCCCTTGTCGTACTTCATTGGGGCTGGTTCTCATTTTATTTTGGGAACTATTTCAATTCTTGTCAAACTCGTTCATACCATATCGGCATTGAAAAATGTATAAGGTTTTTTGTGTTCCATTTTTGAATTTAAACAGTGAAAGCTGTCCTTAATCTTGTAATTTAGATCAAATCAGATAACGTTCAAACAGATCAGATAAGGGGCGTTCGTAAATTACGTAACGCAAAAATTGGCTTTTTTGGACCCATCCCATCAAGCCGGTCCCTACTACTCCCATATGCAAAAGGAGACACTGCGAAGAGCTCGGTGAAGCTTTCAATGGACCCAACAGCTTTCGAGTATTTGTAAGCTTTTTCAAATATTTTGCCTTACATAACACTTGTTCAGACCAACCCCCCCCCCTGTCACGCTAGGCACGAACCCATCCACCCCTCCCCAAAAACGTTACGTAATTTATGAACAAAATAAAAAAACGAATTCAGGTCGAACGAAATCTCAAAATTTTTAGATCGATCTGATCTGATCTGAGCATATGCGAGCGTAGCGCGCCAAAAAAATTATTCGCAATCTGTATGCTTCAAGAATTGGTTAACTTTTGTTAACTTCGGAAATATTTGAGAGTTAGCTAGACTTTTTGGGATGCTCAGCTTACGGCCCTTAGTAATTCAAGCATATGACGGTTTATTATTTTTTTTTTATTATTATTTATTTAAACCCAAATACTAAAATAATATCACAAAAACTACAAACTACAACGTACATACAATATTATAAATCACAAACAGATAATCACGAAAATACATCACAGCCTTGATCACACTATAGGTGTCGCGAATTAAAACTGAATTGCCTCTCTGGATGGATATGGAAATCCGTTGCAATAGATAATCTAAAGATCGCGGCTCTTCAGAACTTCTCACTAACACTTTTCCGAATTTTTTTTGACAAAGTTAAGTATCCCAAATCGCTGCGCCCAATACAAATGTCCGCATGACGTGGCGGCACTGCTCTTCCCTCTTACGACTTCAAATAGGTGAGTGTGAATGTTGACAGCTAATGTGACTTAGGTATTAGTTGCATTTTAAGTGAAACACGCCAATAACAATCTTTCAAAGGACTGAACTCAGAACCGAGAACCTTCCAAAGACATGGTGGTCATAATAATAATCCGTTTGTTGATAGAGTTTCATATTCTTCCTTTCAACCAGAAGCACTTCCAAGAACTAAAAAACGTTACAGCCGATGATAAAATATTCGTTTTATTATTTTTTGAATAAATGATAGACGATTGCTAATTCAACAGGTCTTGCTGGTAACATCATCTCGCAACATCAATCATTGGATAGTTCCAGGTGGAGGAGTTGATCCGGGGGAAGAATCAGCAGTAACAGCTGTTCGTGAAGTTCTCGAAGAAGCTGGTGTTGAAGGAGATTTAGGCCGAAGCCTGGGAGTGTTCGAGGTAAAAGTTAGTGTTTATTGATTTTTTTAGTAAGGAACGTTCATAAATGACGTCTGCCTTAGGGGGAGGTCCGAG
Source organism: Pseudolycoriella hygida (assembly GCA_029228625.1). Taxonomy (NCBI): domain Eukaryota; kingdom Metazoa; phylum Arthropoda; class Insecta; order Diptera; family Sciaridae; genus Pseudolycoriella; species Pseudolycoriella hygida. The sequence continues at coordinate 4,490,840 of CM055404.1, forward strand.
AAAACAGACAATTCATACAAAAAATCTTAATTTGTATGGAACATTGCAGGCAAGAGGGAGGGGAGAGGGGGTCCCAAAAACTCGGAAAAATGAAGACGTCGTATATAAACGCCCTCTAAGTTAAATAGTTATCGTATCTAAGACTTGAAATAGTTCGACCGCTGTCAAAGAATGGCTTGATCTGATTCAAAAAATTCAGATAACTGAAGATCTGAAGATCTGAAGAATAATCTTGCAACTATTTGCAAGAGAATAGGCCGCTTCCTGTTTTCAGACGCAGATCATTTTTCACGTTTCGGGTCAGATCCGATTCTGTCATTTTTGTAGTGTTCTATCAAATATTAGACGTTTTTGCCGTTTTTTAGCCGACTTTTTGATTCGTGGTGGTAATGACATGATTCCCACTGCATGTGATTTCCCGTGTTCACCTAAAATTTTAGTGGGAATTCGAAAATCCTGATTTTTCTAATCTCTGTAATTTATTTCCCTATTATTCCGTTTTGCCATGTTGCATAAATCCGAAGAATAGTTTGATCCTCGGCAAAAATTTGTTATCAGTTTGCCACGTAATTTTAATCGAAAAGGAAGCTGAAGAGATGTTGTCATTATACCATCTGGAGAAAATTGAAGAAAATCAATGTCTTGAATTCGTACAAAATGAATTATTCAAAAACAAAGTAAAGCTATGGGAATTTTCAAAATGTAAATGTTTATCAAACTAGCAAGTCTTCGATTTTTTAATTTTGATTGTGTACAACATTCTTTAGCCAAAAACTTCTAGTAACATATAATAGTAATTTACTTATATGCCTGGTGTGGTGGTTCTTAGGCTTTTTCGCATTATGTCCAAGTTCTTCAAGCAAAAAAAAAATTGACTGAAAGCTATCGGCCAAGACAATGATTCACACAAGGGGTCGAAAACCTGGGCAAATTTCAGAACTATCCCCGTTTTGGTTCATCGCATGTTACGTCACTATACTAAAAATATATATCTTGTAAAAGTGGCGCCCTCCCAAGGTACTTCTACACACAAGGTTTCTAGATCCTCATTTTTTAACCGTGTGACGTGACAAGTACTATTTTGTGTTGTACAAGTGGAACAAAAAGTGAACGTGCTGACCCTAAGCAACATAAACAATATTTTCGGAAAGTGACTATTTCTATCCTTATGTTTAAAACATATGCAAAAACCCGTACGTAAAGTCTTCACGTGCGAAAAGCCTCGATGTACCAAACTCTTACTATTATCATAAATATAATGCGCATCTGAATGCATAGTCAAGTTCTTTTAGAACTATCAGGATTTAAATCACGCGTTGTCTAATGTTCTTATCCCTCTGAGTTCTAGAAGTGGCTGAATCTCAGGATTGGGACATTTTTCGGGAAACACGTGTTTGATAACATTTAATTCTCAACAACTTTGCCTTTGGAAGCAACTTTCCAATTTCTATCTGTCATAGTTCTTGATATATGAATCATCCCTACCAATTCTAGAAGTGGCTAAATATCGGAATTGGGACGTTTCTGGGGAAAACCCTGAAACACGTGTTCGTTAAAATTTAGTTCTCTACAGCTTTGTCCCAGAAAGTAGCTTTCTAACTGCCTTAATTATAGAGATATCTGAGAAAAAGTCTCAGCAACCCCCCAAAAAACATGTTTTTGGACACCTTTTCGACCATATTTCCGAAAGTACCCGATCGAGTTTGCTCATCTTTGAACTTGAACCATGGGACATATGTACCTTTCAGCGAAAAAAAAGTTCAGGGTGATCGGTGCAGCCGTTTCGAAAAAAAAGTGTAGACGGACAATTTTTTAAATATTGGATGTGTGGGAGCCCTGAATTTGTAGTAAACGTATAGGACCTTCGTGCTTCGTACGGGTTCAATGAAACAAATTTCCGTTTAATTTGGAAACCAAAATTTGCTGCGAACAGTCTCCATGAATCGATTCGCAGTTACTGCAATAGCATCTTCGATATTTATATGCGCCGTAGAAACGTTAAGAATATTGAGATGTTTGAATGAGTATTGCGGGAATTGTGCCCAAAGTTTCACTATGTTCACAAAGGATCTACCTTTCAGTATGGTAATCGATTTTTGAGTCCGCTCAAAATATTGTGTTTGCGATCAACCCGATCAACTCAAAGTCAGATAAATTTGTTAAATTAAGTAGCGATAGGTACTTCATGCTTTCACGCTTTCTGTCCGTCCGTCTGTGCACCTTCACAATTATGACGTCACAAAAATGACTCGCAAAAATGACATGACGTCACAAAAACGACGTAACAAATATAGCCAAAAGTTATGACGTTATAGATACTTTTTCGTTAAATTCTCTAACAATACTGTATCGCCACTTTTCTGTACCCATGTCGATAGTTATTTTATGTTTTCACCCTTCCTGTCCGGCCGACCGTCCTCATTGCACTTAGCGGCACCTCACTCCTAGCCGCACCTATATGCACCTGGCTGCACCTAACTGCACCAAGATGCACTTAGCTGCACCTAACTGCAATCAACTGCACCAAGGGAATCAACTTTTTTGGCTTCACTCTATCGCTACTTTCGTATACCCATTTCAATGGATTATTGGACCCGTAACGAAGGTCCTATACGTTTACTACAAACAATTTTAATGTAAAATGGGGTAGATCGAGGTGGCAGTTGGGGGGATGCATTTATTATCGTCTAAATATGACGAATTAACAATAAAAAAATGTCCGTCTGTCCGTCCCCACTTTTTTTCCAAACGGCTCAACCGATCACCATAAACTTTTTTTTCCCTGAAAGGTACATGCCGTCCATGATTCAAGTTCGAAGATTGGCGAAATCGATCAAGTGGTTCCGGAGATATGGTCGAGGAAGTGACCAAAAACAGGGTTTTTCGAGGGTCGGTGAAGCGTTTTCGAAAATATCTCAGCAAGTATTGCACGGAACCAATGTTATCGACAAAATTGAGTTTCTTGGCCATATACGAAAACAGTTTTTCGTGTTTAAATCCTTAACTATGCAATATGGAGATTCACTGTCAACGGCAAAGTTCAACGGCAACGGCAAAGTTCAAAGAATGAAATTTTAGGATACGTGTGTTTCAGGGTTTTGGGCAAAAATGCCACAATCCCGGGATATGACCACTTCTAGAATTGGGAGGGATGACCCATATCTCTAGAACTGTAAGAGGTAGAAGGTTGCTTCCAAAGGCAAAGTTGTATAGAACAAAATTTTAGAGATCACGTCTAACAGGATTTTAGGGGAAAATGGACCAATCCTTGGATGGTCTGAGATGTACTTCGGTAGGGCCTTTGACATTACCTTGGGTAATTTCTATGGATCTTTGAAATTCTTATAGTTATAAAGAAACATAAAACGTTGGATTGTTTGCTTATAACGATATTGAGATACGTTCGAGTCTTTTTGCAAGATTTGTTCTATTTGCCACATCTTCTGTTTGTCATATCTATTCTGATTCTGATACGTACAGGTCTTTGGTTATATTTATCCTTAAAAGGGACAATTTTCCAGAGTATTACTAAAGTCTCTTAAAAATGGTTTTTCATCATATTTTTTGTAATTTCACTTATTTTTATCAATCTCTATTTCTTGCTCAAAAAATTAATCTGTAAAAGATATGACGAAAAATATTTTTTGAGAGACTCTAATGACACCAGGTAAAAATGTCCCTTTTAAAGATCCAAGAAACTTATCCAACTTTGAGTTGACCGCAAACACAATATTGTGAGTGGACTCAAAAATCGGTTAGCATACTTAAAGTTATGAACACAGCGAAAATTTGGGAACACAAATATTTTCAAATTTGGGGCCATCCAAGCTATGATGTTCAAAATCTTTACTTTTTACTCCAAGCTATACAACAATTGATTAGTTAAAATTAAGGGATAAATAGGGATAAAAAGGAACAATGGAATTGACCTTCAATTTTGTTGAAGTTGCAAAATCGGGTGCACGTTTTTTATGTCTAGCTCCGTCGTATTCAGATAAAAACTCTGCGACGTTGTTTGTTTCAAAAAGACTGATAAAATATTTAACAGAAAAATTATGTTGTATTGCAGAATCGCGAGCATAAACACCGAACCGAAGTTTTCGTCATGAGAGTTACAAAGGAACTTAAAGAATGGGAAGATTCTCGAACGATTGGCCGCATACGACAATGGTTTACCATTGACGATGCTTTAGAAAAGCTGGCTGTTCATAAGCCGACTCAACAAGAATACTTACAAGAACTCAAGCACTCAAAAAGTTCAACTTTATCTCAACCATCATCGCCATAAGTTGTCAAAACATGTCCAAAAAAATATTTACAATAATTTTCCATCGATAGTTTCTGTTTCCACAATTTGTTTTAATCAAATTTCATTTCAATTTTCGAATATCTGATTTTTGCAATAGTTTGTAACTAAGTGACATTTAATTTCTCAAGATCCAAGCTAGTCACTAAAATCTTATGCAGAAAAAAAAACAATTAAATTTCGATTTTTTTCTTTAAATCAGCAGACTAACAACAGATTTTAAATTCAATTCGTCTCTTAATCTTAAACAAAGAAAGAAAAATAGTTTTAAAAATTTAATAAGTAAATAGAATTACAACAACAACAAAAAAACACTAAAATTGGAAAGTAGTAATTTATAAAAGAGAATGATTTATGCAAAACGTTTGTCAAACATTAATTAAAATTTAAAATTGTAATCACAGCAACTGAAAAATCTCCATCTTATCACATACCCTAAAGGCGCCCATAACAGCTGCGACTTTCCCCTTCTTTATGGCTGTACTCAGTCTTTGCTGAAGTTCGAATCCTCATCAGGCTCATCAGGAGTACCTTTTGGTCAGTTCATTGAAGAAATCAATGGCTTCATGACACCATGATTCCATCGTCTCCACCTCGAAGGGTACACACAGATAATTTTAACATGTGTCTTGTTGTGTTTACTTTCCGTATGGTTTTGTCTGCATCTGCTCTTGAGCTGAATCTCATATTGCTCTTTGCGAAAGTGTTTGTGTAGGTTGCATCCCTTCTTTAGACCAATCCGTCTTCTCTCCTTCCGTCCTCCTTTGACGAAACCGGAGATTCTGATCGTGACCGCACATCTGTCGATGTGTCGATACCAAAGCTTTAATTTCTGCATGATTTTCGTGGCGGGCGAAAAACATTTTTTTTAATTGTTAGACTGCAGTGCTTTCGTTTGTCCACCGTTGAACCACACACAAACGTGAGGTCTAATCCTAACCGGACACCCGTTATTGTTCGGAAAGAGTTATTGTCGAGCAGTGCATCAATTGATTTCGTGGACAGAGCAGTGCAACCAAAATCCTGACTTTGTTCTTTGTACTGCCAGGAATCTTGCTCTATCTTCTTTCCGTCCGAATTCATTTTGTTCAAAATGTGACTATCCACGGTCGCGTTTCACGTTGTTATTTCAAAGTGAACTGACAGCCCTCTTGGAAATACAACCGCCTGATTCCCCCGACAAGCAGCTCAGGGCCGTAGTTAGATAGGCACACTGCCAAAATTATCTTGAGTACTTCTCGAGATAGTCAATCCACCAGGTTCCTCTCATACTTTTTGAGATACTTCTTTGTCACCAAAGTATGCTAATGGCGTCATCTGTCAGAAAAGAAGTTCTTGTTCAAAGTAAATACTTCGCTTGAGCACCCCTTAAGGAATTGTCTTAGGTACGACCTTGCACATAGGTCACCATTTCGCCGAGCACCGTTATTGAGTGCAGGAAGAAATCGCCGTGCCGTTAGACAGTAGCGATGGTCACGTGTAATGCCGCCATTTCATTCAAGAATGTGTTCACCTCGTTCAAGGCAATTATGAAAGTGGATTTTGTCAATCATGCCCTTTCGCTGTGAGTTTTGTTTTCGCTATAAGTTCTCGTAGCGTGCGCTGTAACTACTACTAATACCAAAACCAACTAGTCGTCTGTGTGCGAATTTTTTTCTATATCTATTCGATGCACTTGCCAGTTTGGATGTGAGACGGCGAAAAGCTCAACCGACAGTGATAGGGCGTATGCCACCTTCTTTTTCTTGTCCAGCCCACAAAATGCTTCGCCATACAGAAATTGCACTGCAGGATGTTCCACGAAAGAAAGTAAAGCGATAAAATAGGCCTAAAATAGATCAACCTGTATCATGTTATCCCAAACAAAAAATTGTAGTCCAAAATGACAAAAAAAAATTTCTGAATTTTTTGAGTGGAAACTGGCCGAGTGAAATTTCGAAAATGTGATTTTTCCACCATTTTTCAAATTTGAAACACTCGCAGTGCCATCGTATCGCATGTTATGTGAAAAAATATATTTTTTGAGAGGCCTATTTTATCGCCTATCAAACGGCACATCTCCCATGTCCTAATGAGTTCCTTTGGAGTAATTATTTTCCAAAATTTGCAAAAAAATTCTTTAGGAAACTCATTAGGACTTGCGATGGCTCTGCGAGCGTGCCAAATTGGAAAAAATGGCGGAAAATGGCGTTTTGGACTCGTACAGTTTTTTGTGTAAGGTAACGAGATCAGCCTGTGGCTTTGCTTTTTTTTCGTGGAACACATCAAAATTGGAGTAGAATTTGATTGTGCTTTTCCTGAGAGCATTCAGTTCAACTAGGATGTAGTCGCTTTCAACAGCTTTAAACCACGGTTTCTGCTGTTGAGGTCTTTAGGAAGTTATGGCAAAAAACCATCAATACCTGAAACGAATTCATGTGAAAGTATTTTAATTTAATAAAAAACGTCCATCTCAGTCGGTTATGATAAAATTCTTGTCGCCATTTTGTGTTCGATTCGTTTGAATAGTTGATTTCTTGACACGCTCTGTTAATATTCGCTCAGCATGTTCCTCTTTACCGCTGTAGATGTTATGGGCAACTTTCTCAGGTTTCAAGGGCCATATTTTCAACATGCAAAAATTATTGTGATGTTTTCTCACCGAGTACTTCTGCTGTTCTAACCCACGCGAAATAAACTCTAACGAGAGAAAGAAAGTGAGATATGCATTCTACGTTCTTGCTTGGTTAAAATAGCGACCCATAGTGAATTGCAAAGTGAGAAGCTTGTTTCAATCCATGCGTTTGGTGCGACTTCGGTTTATGTCAAAGTAAACGGAATTTCATGATTAACATGCACACATATTTTCATCGCTTGCCGTATGATAAACTTCGTCATGAAATTGTGTATACTTTGACGTAAGCCGACGCCGCAATACAAGCGTCAATTTGATGACTAGTTTGGGTTAGCCACACATTCTTCCAAGTTCTGTGATAATTGGTTTGCCGCTAAGAATCTGGCTCCCCTTGACACTCTTTTCAGTACTTTAATTTCTGACCAACGAGCTAAGCGTATAATGAAGAAAGAAGTGTCAGAAACTCGAGTAACGTCCGTGAACATTGATTTATGAAAAGAATTATCTCGAGAAAGAAAGTCTAAATAAGTGAACAACAAAAGAAACTTTTTTTTAGATAGAAATGCGCACGTTTCATTGATCACAAATCACAGACGTGTCTCTTTTTTATTCAAATTTATAAATCGGACTTTTTATATGTGAATCTTACATATTGGATTAATATTGAAATCTTTGCATTTTATCAACATAATAAAAAAATTCGAAAAAAAGGAAAGGAAAAAATCGATTTTTGTTATAAATAATTTTTTTAATCGTCGAAAACAAAAGAAAAACCTTTTTTTGTAAATTACAAGAATTTTTTTAATACTAAATCGTATTTAGTGATCATTTTACAAAGTTGTACAAGAATATATACTTAAAGATAATAAAAGTGATCAATTTGTTCATATGAAAGAAGTGTCTTCATGCGATTCCGAGAGATGTCCATTACAGACTATAGATGTGCGCCGATCGAAAAATTTCGGCGACGGCGGATAAACTTTTTGGTTTTTGTCGGCGACGGCGAAAGTCGACGCTGGGGGTGACGGCGGCGGCGGGCGGAGGTGCCTTTTTCAGCTGACGAAATATCATTTCAATAAGATGCATTTTTCAGATTCTTTTGAATGCAGGGGATGCAGATTAGCTCCGGAAATAGCTAAACACTTCTTGTGTGGCCGCCCGAAGTTAAACTGTTTGAGAGCTGAGCACCTGAGAGACTTAGTCTAAGATCACTGAGCGATATCCTATCCTTTACCATGAAACCATACCACTTAAAGTTTTACTTCATGGCTCGCCAGAGTTGTTTTTTCTACGCCCATATTTCTCTAGAATTTTATTGACAAAATTAATTATATCTCCCCAATTTCCTGTCAGATTGGAAGTTTAAGCTTTGTTTCATTAAACTAACAATCGAAATCTCATTTGGAATTGGGTGTTTTTAAGAAATTCCACTTAAAGTTTTACTTCATGGTAGTTGTTCATGGTAGTAGTAGCCAGAGTTGTTTTTTCTACGCCCATATTTCTCTAGAGTGTACATTTGAGTTTTGATGTGTAAAGACGTATTCGATCGCGCTCTGCATGCATAAAGAATTTAAATGTGCAATTAAAAACGATAACAAGAGTGTGTATATAATAACATTTCTCGCGTTGTGAAAATATAACCGGACATAGTGCTGATAAAGCACAAACATTTATATTGTGTGACACGGTTAGCAGCCGTATATGCTAACCAAAGAATAAAATCATGATGAATAACATGTACGACCAGCAAATGCAAGGTACTCTACCGATTATTCAAGACCCGACAATGCATACTTTAAATGCAGCTTCTACAATGATGCAGGCACCAGTGAACTCGTCGTTTATTGGTCCTCTAACCCCACTCCAAATGTTGGCCATGAAAGAACAACAAATAAGTCATTTGATGCAGAGAGTAAGTGCACTAGAACAACAACTAATGCAGTACAGTAACGCGAATGCAAACCTGAACATAGTTAATCAAAATAAAGATTATAAACTTGCCGTTATGAATACCCAATTGAACAGGGAACGTTCTGCTACCCGATCAACTAAAGAGAGATCCAGACCTTCCACCCCCTTCAAAACTCCCTCCTGGGAAGATGAAGAAAAATTGGTGGAAAGAGAAACAGACTGGATACTCAACGAGAATAAGAAAAGAAAGAGAACCAATACAACTTCCCCAAAAAAGTTCTCATCAAAAAGTGGCTCCCAAGAGCAAAAGAAAACTTTAACCAAGGCAGAAAAACCGCCACCCGTCTTCGTATATACGAACTATGTAGGTCAAATCCACGAAGCAATGATCGGTATTAACTTCGAACTTACGAGCATTAATGATATTAAAACCAAAATAAATGTTGCAAATAGCGACGATTATAGAAAAATGACAGAGATCCTAAGAGCAAGAAAATTTGAGTGGTACTCATTTGAAAATAAACAGTCCAGAAACGTCAAAGTAATGGTAAGAGGCATCAATGCTGCAGTACCGGAAAATGACATTTACGAAGGACTAGAGTTGAAAAACTTCGAAATAATTACAGTCAAACAAAAATTTAAAATTACCAGAGATGAAAAAGGCGAGAAAATTTATAAAAAACTCCCCCTATTTATGCTGACATTCAGTCCTAGAACCGAAATAAAATCGGTATATGAAATCAAAGACCTCTGTCACTTCCGAGTTACAATAGAAGCTCTCAGAACGAACAAAATGATACCTCAATGCAAAAGATGCCAGGAATTTGGTCATACCCAAAACTTCTGCTGCAAAGCCCCTAGGTGTGTCAAATGTGCAGGTAAACACCCTTCAATTGACTGCCAGAAACCTAAAAGCGTGGAGGCCAAATGCGTCAACTGTGGCGGTAGCCACCCAGCTAACTACCGAGGCTGTGAAATTCCAGTCAAACTCCAACAATTGAGAAATAAATCCAAAAAACCAACAAATTCGGCAACAACTAGCACGGATAAAAGCCCAAAATTGCCAGACTCAAAAACCAACAAAAACATGACCTATGCCCAAGCCGTAAGTAAATCTATTGAAAATAGTGGCAAACAGAAACCTACCCCCAAGCAAAATGCCGAAGGTAGCGAATTACTAAGCCTAATGAAAAACCTGATGCAGAAGTTTGAAATATTGGAGAGATCAAACAAGACGCTATCAAATAAAGTAAATGCTCTTGAGGGTAAAGCACCAGCCAATAAAAACAAACAAAAAATTTAGTATGGACCAAAAAGACATACGAATTGGAGCATGGAATGCGAACGGCATTTTAAACAGCGCTGAAGAATTTTCAATTTACCTAAACGAAAACAAAATTGATATCTGTTTTATCTCCGAAACACATCTCAGTAACAAAAACTACATCAAACAAAATGGATATAATATCCACCACACACCCCATCCAGATAATCAAGCTCATGGAGGGAGTGCAATTTTCATCAAAAACCACCTCAAGTATAATGAAGACCTCAATATACAGAAGGATGAGACCCAATTGACCGTGTTGAACATATCTTCGGCGAAGCAAAACTTCAAAGTTGGAGCAGTATACTTTCCTCCAAAACATAACCTCAAGGAAGAACACTACTCATCGGTACTACAACACATGGGAGAAAGATTCAGATTGGAAGTTTAAGCTTTGTTTTATTAAACTAACAATCGAAATCTCAATTTGGAATTGGGTGTTTTGAAGAAATTCCACTTAAAGTTTTACTTCATGGCTCGGAATAGTTGTTTTTTCTTTGCCCATATTTCTCTAGAATTTTATTGACAAAATTAATTATATCTCC
>CM055404.1:4502042-4518359 GCA_029228625.1 Pseudolycoriella hygida
AATGCATTTCCGTCAAAAACAATATTTTCAAATTACCGCTCAAAATTTTTCAAGAATTTCGCATTGAAGTTCAGTGCATGAATGTATTGTTGCAAAATTCGTAGCCTATGTGGAATTTGTTTGGAAAAAGAGCGGATTTCACATATTTTAGAAGTTCATAATATCGTCATTTATACATTATTTGTCCTAATTAGCGTCATCTTTTTTTATGATATTTAAGGAGGGGTTGCACTGTTCGATTTCAGAAGGCAGCTTGGTGCCAAAAAAGTTTCTATGGTAATGTTGGATGGCGAAACGAGTACACTAATGTTCACTAGGTTCCGACTCGGCACCAGGCTGCGTACTTGAAAAGTATGAGTAGCCTTTATGAAGGCAGCTTGGTGCCGAAAATCACTTAAACGCATTGTAACGGAAGTAACGAATACTATGCGTCACATAAATTTCAACTCGGCACCAGACTGCTGCTGCCCTCTACATTCACAGTAGAATATCTTAAGTAGGCAGCCTGGTGCCGTGTTGAAATTTATATGACGCATGGTATTTGTTACTGCCGTTACGATGACATTAACAGATTTTCGCACGAGGCTGCGTTCTTTATGGCTACTTAAACTTCCCAAGTAGGCAGCCTGGTGCCGAGTTGGAACATTGTACATAGTAATGTACTCGTTCCCCACTCCAACATTGCCATAAAAAATTTTTTGGCACCAGGCTGCCCAGCTTGATATGCAGACCTCTACTTGCTGCAATTTTTCTCCCTGAAAATGTTTTACACGAAGTTGACATAAGAAGTTCATGCACTACACAAAGGACCAGTCTACTGCGTGAACTCCTTATTTCATAGTCTCGTAGAACATTTTCATGGAGTAAAATTGCAACAAACAGAGTCCTTTTTTAACCACCACAGCCAAGGTAATAATAACGAAAAAACAACAATAAACTTGGAATGCGCATTCCTTATCATGGGCGCGCGGTAGCAATGCGCCCGTGACGCAAGTCTTACACGCCAAAAAATTCACAAGAAATTTTTTCGTAGACTAAGGAACATATATACAGGAACTTTTTGACTTCCCCCCGAGCGACGTACCCCCCGGAAAATATTTTTCCCGGATTCTACGGAAAATTTTAGGCCGAAGTGCCTTTTCACTCATTAAAATCGGTTCAGTCGTTCCGAAGATATGAATTAAAAAATTTTGCTATTTTGTATGGAATCGGACTCAAATCGAATATTTTTAACTAGTCAATTTGGTAAACCTTTCTTTCTTTCTTTCTTTCTTTGTTTGTGGCAATTTTTTTTTGACGTTGTAAGGTTTTGAAAGTTTCATAAATGTATTCCGTATCTCTAGAACTATGAGAGTTAGAAAGTTGGTTGCAAAGGCGAAGTTGTAGAGAATTAAATTTAAGCGAACACGTGTTTCAGGGTTTTGGGGAAATATGGCCCAATCCTGGTATATGGTCACTTCCATAATTAGGCAGGATGAACCAAATCTCTAGAACTATGAGAGTTAGAAAGTCGGTTCCAAAGGCGAAGTTGTAGAGAATTAAATTTAAGCGAACACGTGTTTCAGGGTTTTGGGGAAATATGGCCCAATCCTGGTATATGGCCACTCCCATAATTGGGCAGGATGACCCAGATCTCCAGAACTATGAGATTTAGAAAGTTGGTTCCAAAGGTGAAGTTATAGAGAATTAAATTTAAGCGAACACGTGTTTCAGTGTTTTGGGGAAATATGGCCCAATCCTGGTATATGGTCACTTCCAGAATTTCGTCTTTTTTATGGCAATTTGTGGCAGGATGACCCAGATCTCCAGAACTATGAGATTTAGAAAGTTGGTTCCAAAGGCGAAGTTAGAGAGAATCAAATTTAAGCGAACACGTGTTTCAGGGTTTTGGGGAAATATGGCCCAATCCTGGTATATGGCCACATCCATAATGAGGCGGGATGACCCAAATCTCCAGAACTATGAGAGTTAGAAAGTTTGTTCCAAAGGCGAAGTTGTAGAGAATTAAGTTTTAGCGTACACGTGTTTCATGGTTTTGGGAAAATGTGGCCTAATCCCGGGATAACGCCACTTCCAGATTCCAGAGGGATGATTCATACCTCTAGAACTATGGCAGCTAGAAAGTTGTTTACAAACTTACAAAAGTACTGATATCCGCAAAAAAACCTCTTACAGAGGAGGTGTGACGCAAGTCTTTATGCCTGCTTACAAAAGCTGTGAAATCAGAATAGTGTGACGCATTAATCACCTAAGGTAAAACTATTTTCTTCCAGTTACAAAAGTTCTGAAATCAGAGGGGGGTGACGCATTAAGCTCCGATTCGCAACAAAAATTTTTAAACAAAATTATGTTGAGTTCAAAAAATTGCGTCACAAATGCCAGACCCATCCAGCGACAAGAAACGACTAATGAAGCTTAAAAGCTTCAAAATGGTCAAGCTTCTCAGCTTTGTGGCATTCGTTAGCCATCTAGTTTTTTGCGGCGTTTTCGTTAAAGCGCAAATTCCCTAGTTTTTTTTTGACATTTAAGGAAAGCTTCCTAGTTTTGTTAGCCATCTAGTTTTCTTAACATTTCGTTAAAGTAACAGCTTCCTTGTTTTGTTCTAGTTCCTAGTTTCGTTAGCCACCTAGTTTTTTGTGACATTTCCTTAAAGGAAAAGCTTCCTAGTTTTTATTGTAACAGGCTATTTGCACCTTGGTGCAAATAGCGTATTAACGGCGATTTGCACCCGGGTGCAAATAATATATTATGAGTTGGTACCGCAATAGCCATTTATTTATTTGACGACGAACTGGCAAATTTATTTTGCGGCCACTCTAATAAGATCCAATGACGACTCACATCACTCAATTAAAAATGATGGCCGCTGGCAACACTGCATGAATACCAGCTCAGTGCAATTAAGAGTGCGTACAGCGGTACAGCTTTAGTTCGATAAGATTCACGGGTGACGACTTTTACAGATTTGATATGGAAGGAGTGTCAAAATTTTCACCAGTGAAACTTATCGAACCAAAGCTGTGCGCACCTTAAATCTTCAATATTTTTGTAGGATTTCTTTGTTCGCTAACTTTAAATACACATGAATAAATAAATAAATAAATAAATAAATAAACATGAAACAATAGAAAACCACGCTGAGCTTCAGCTTGGTACTTTCTGTTAAACTCGAAATAAGGTGAAAATAATCATTTTATTACGCAAATAACGTCTCGCATGTTATAATTACGGTCAAAAAAATCAACATAGCTGGAAACTTCTGAAACACGGGTCGAGGCACAGTGGTACCTCACAATGACGACAAGTGGCGTTCGTTCGCTTTTCGTGGTTCTTTGTACTACAAGACATGCATCGCCGGTATGTTTGATTCTTTTTGGGTAAGTGCTTTCTAACCAATCTTACTTCGTTAGGTACTGAATTCATCCCTTTCATCTTCTTATTGAAATTCACCGGCTAGGCATAGCCGGAATGCAAGTTGCTCCTGGTTCTTGTCAGCTTCTCTGGGTGTTTTCCACAAAATAAATGCGACCACAATAGCCAAATCAAACAAAAAATACATAATTCGATGCCACCATTTAGTAGATCTACGGCCAATCTCATATCTTTCCCGGAATTGATTAAAATGATCGACATCACCCATTTTATCATTATATACCTTCACAGAAATGGATAATTTGGTGCTATCTTTGTTTCTTCGTTGCACTGTAGAACACTCCAGCGGATTGTGTGCCGTGGACAACATATACAAACTGGTTTGCTGTCCATCCACTTTGTAGCAGCCACAGGACCTTTCGTTTGGTATTGATGATGAAAAACGAATCCCGTTGTTGAATCAGCAATACACCACACTTTGTAGCCCCATTTTATGGGCTTCTTCGGCATATATTGCTTGAAGGACGATCTGCCTTTAAAGCGTATCATTGACTCATCAACTGCAACGTAGGACGATAACGAGTATACACAAATTTTTACAATATTCGAATTGAGCATTGTGATGATGGGGCGAATTTTATGCAGTTTATCATAAGTGGGATCTGATCGTGGCACTTGTTTTGGATTGTCGTTGAAATGGATGTTTTCCAGAATTTTCTTCAATCTTTTCACCGGCATAACGTCAGCGACGAAATTTACTCGCAAAATCGGATCCGTTGACTAGTAGCTGTCAATTGAAGGCAACACATGAATCCCCATCACTATTAGCATTCCGATGAATGCCTTGATCTCATCTGTCGTTGTAGGTGTCCAGTTTTTCGATCCTTTCTGGTCAGCATACAAATTTGTTCGACTATGTGCTCAAACATTCTGTTGTCAAAAAACTTGTTGAATGAGTCGAATTCACCTTGAGTGTAACCAACTGTCGGCTCGTCGCCAAACGATAATTTTAAATTTTCGAATCACGAAGCGTCATTTGACCATTCCAAATCATTTTTTTCAGGTGCAAGTGGATCGAGTGGGTCTCCGGTCTCTTCTGGTTTAAACTATTGAACAGACAACACGAACGCCGTTCCTTACAGTTTTACCAGTTATTTTTTGAATAAGGAGCTGTGCTACAGTGTTTACTAGAAAGCTTAACATCCGATTCTGTCTTTTTGTTAGTTTTTTTCTCGTTTGTGCTGAGAGATCAAAGATTGGTAAAGATAAAGTCAAACAAGAAATGATCTATGATGAATAAGAATTTACGCTACGCGCTGCTGGCATCTGCGTACGATCTAATACCGAAACTGAGGTGAGTGTCTTAAGTAACATATAGGAAACCGCTTGGTTGCATCTATGCAATCGCCATCCTGCGAATAGAACTAAAAGTAAATATTTTTATCCAGCAAATTCGATTTGTGGTTAATAAATCATTATTATTGGATCCTTTGTATTGCTAGGAACTCAGACCAAAAATTGTTTTCACAATTAATTAAAGTGAAAATATTACTTTCCAACTTTTGAAGGGACGAAACAAAAGACAACGACAAATATGCTGATTTCGCCCTCACATTCAGAAGTATGTGATCTCATCAGTACACCTATGTCTTGTCGGACTATGTGTATTTCAGCGCACATAAAAACAGAATGAGCAATCATTCGAACTACAAGGCTTTATATACACCCGTTTCCAAACAATTTTAATTATTGAATTTTCTTAAGGTACTAGACCTTTGTTGTCAGATCTGTCACATCCAACTTTTGGTTGAAGTCTCCAAAAATTTTTGACTTCATATTTTACTGAATCTGCTACATCCAGCATTATTAAAATAATTCAGTAAAATATGAAGTAAAAAATTTTTGAGACTTCATCCAAAAGTTGGATGTGAGCCTTGTAATTCGAATGATTGCTCATTCTGTTTTTATGTGCGCTGATATACACATAGTCCGACAAGACATAGGTGTACTGATGAGATCACATACTTCTGAATGCGTGGACGAAATCAGCATATTTGTCGTTGTCTTTTGTTTCGTCCCTTCAAAAGCTGGAAAGTAATATTTTCACTTTAATTAATTGTGAAAACAATTTTTGGTCTGAGTTCCTAGCAATACAAAGGATCCAATAATGTGAATTATCAGATCAAAAGATTCTAATTATAGACCAAGCAATACAAAAAACCTTAAAATAAATCATTATTTATAATTGTTTTTGAGAATATCTTATACATTACTCGAGCTTTGCTTGATCGTGGAACAATTAAAGTGAAACGTGGAAATTATTTATAATACTCATAATTCAAACTTGCTGGGTAAAATTGCAAGCATCAACGTTGTTGGCAAACGTACCTCAAAGATTACAAAATCTTTAGAAGCTTATTCGTAGTTACTTGCATACTTTGTAACGCCCATTATTGCAATCTAAGAATTTGACGCTATGACAATGAATGTTCCAGTAATATCTTTTAAATGGTTTTCTCAATGGTTTTTAAACAACTTTTGAAACGGATTTTCAGTAGCTTTTTAAATCGGTTTTAAATGTGATAATGTAGTGAAAGTGCTGTATGAGTATTGAGCAAGCGAAACACATTTATGACAATCTCGTCAGAGTGAAGGGTTCCGAATTTACACATCACTGTGTTAGTCACATATTTTCATGTGAATTTCTTTTGTAGATATATTCTGTAACGACGAACAACAAGAGTGAAATTTCTTCCACACGAAATAGTTCTTATTTCAGTCGTAGCCTGCAGGCGACGATGTGTTTGTACATTGAAACATTTTCAAATTCAAATTAATACATTTTTGATTGTAAAAAATGCCTCGTTTTTAGCGGTTGCACTTGATGACTGGCACCTCAACACTGCCTGCCATTTAGAAAATATTCGCGAAATTTTCGTTATTTTCTTGAAATCTTGGATCCGGATCCGGGGACGTATCAATGTAAAAAGTGAATTTTCATAGAAGCTAAAGTTAATAAAAACATTGTACGTTAGTTACTGGTTTCCATTGGCACTTGTTTGAAAAACGACTTTTGGCTGGCGGTGGAGAACGGCCCGAAAACTTTTATTGAAATTTTGCAGGAAGCTCAAAAAAAAGCTTTTTGCATCTTGTAGAGGAATTTGTCTGGATCATTTTCACCTATAGAAGTAGTAGCACCCGCGCTTCGGTTTAGCGGCGGGGGCTGCTGAAAACAATTTTTTATATGTTCTAGAGGATGTTGATTGGATCATTTTATCCCATGGGAAATCAAAAAGCGCAGAAAAATTATTGCCTTATGAAGGTTCGGCATTTGTGACGCATTTTTTTTAATTTAATGTGAAAATATTTCAAAAGAATTGTTTGCATTCCGAAGCTTTAAGCGTCACCCAAGTCGATATCAGTTCTTTTGGAAAAAGGGACGAGATCTTGCGTCTTATTTCCCTTTAAAAGGGGTTTTTTGTTCTAATCGAGTTTCCTGCAAAAAAAATATTTCACGAAAATTCAAGAAAATTTTCTAAAAAATAGTGCACATCAATACTTAGGAACATATAGACACTATAGTATCAACATTCGTTTTACTTCCTAGTTTTAAATCTGTGCGAAGATTTTTAACTTGCCAGGAGTGCTTAACAACCCCTTTGGTTCCCACTTAGTCGACAACTTTTATCATTAAAAATTGAGATTTACTTTATTTCCGTATTTCAGCCTTGTATGTACCCGTAACTAACGTAGCTTCTTGGACGTTTTACCTCGAAAAAAATACAGTAAGATACGAATCTTCATACTGAACTGAATCTTATACAATCTTTCAAAGGACTCAACTGAGAACTGAGAACATTCCTTTTTTCCAAAGACAAGGTTTTTAATAACCCGTTTGTTTATAACAAATTATATCGATCCTTTCGCTTTCAAGAGCTACAAAACATTAGTTCCGATGAAAAAATATTCTTTTTATTATTTTTTGAATAAATGATAAACGATTGATAATTCAACAGGTGTTGTTGGTATTATCATCCAGCAATGAAAACCAGTGGGTAGTTTCAGGTGGAGGAGTTGATCCAGGTGAAACAGCGGCAGTAGCAGCTGTTCGTGAAGTTCTCCAAGAAGCTGGGGTAGAGGGAGATCAAAGATCAAAGATGGGTAAAGATAAAGTAAAACAAGAAAGAATCTATGATGAAGAAGGATTTACGCTACGCGCTGCTTGCATCTGCGTCCGATCCAACGCCGAAACTGAGGTGAGTGTCTTAAGTAACATATAGGAAACCGCTTGGTTGCATCTATGCAATCGCCATCTTGCGAATAAAACTAAAAGTAGATATTTTTATCCAGCAAGTTCGATTTGTGAGTACTAAATCATCATTATTGGATTCTTTGTATTGCTAGGAACTCAGAGCAAAAATTGTTTTCACAATTAGTTACAGTGAAAATATTACTTTCCAACTTTTGAAGGGACGAAACAAAAGACAACGACAAATATGCTCATTTCGGCGTATCACGCCCTCACATTCAGAAGTATGTGATCTCATCAGTACAACTATGTCTTGTCGGACTATGTGTATTTCAGCGCACATAAAAACAGAATGAGCAATCATTCGAATTACAAGGCTTTATATACACCCGTTTCCAAACAATTTTAATTATTGAATTTTCTTAAGGTACTAGACCTTTGTTGTCAGATCTCTCACATCCAACTTTTGGTTGAAGTCTCAAAAATTTTTTACTTCATATTTTACTGAATTATTTTAATAATGCTGGATGTAGCAGATTCAGTAAAATATGAAGTAAAAAATTTTTGAGACTTCAACCAATTATTACTTTATTTCCGTATTTCAGCCTTGTATGTACCCGTAACTTGTAACGTAGCTTCTTGGTCGTTTTACGTCGAACAAAATACAGTAAGATACGAATCTTCATACTGAACTGAATCTTATACAATCTTTCAAAGGACTGAACTTAGAACTGAGAACATTCCTTTTTTCCAAAGACAAGGTTTTTAATAACCCGTGTGTTTATAACAAATTATATCGATCCTTTCGCTTGATGAAAAAATATTCTTTTTATTATTTTTTGAATAAGTGATAAACGATTGATAATTCAACAGGTGTTGTTGGTATTATCATCCAGCAATGAAAACCAGTGGGTAGTTTCAGGTGGAGGAGTTGATCCAGGTGAAACAGCGACAGTAGCAGCTGTTCGTCAAGTTCTCCAAGAAGCTGGTGTAGAGGGAGATTTGGGCCGAAGACTGGGGGTCTTCGAAGTCAAGGTAAATGTTTATTTTTTAGTAAATAAAATAGTTTTTATCATTCTCGACTATATGGCCGATATAAATTCCGGACCGTGCCATAGGGATAAAAAGGTACATTGAAATTGAAATTTAATTTCGTTGAAGTTGCAAAATCGGTTGCAACTTTTTTATGTGTAGTTCCGTCGACGTGTTCAGATAAAAATTCTGTGGCGTTGTGTGTTTCAGAGAGGCTAACAAAATAGCAAGAAATTTAACAAAAAATGTATGTTTCATTGCAGACTTTGAGGAAAAAACACAGGACAGAAGTTTTGGCATTGAGAGTTACGAAGGAACATCAAGAATGGGAAGAATTTCTAATTGGACGAAAGCGTAAGTAGTTCAAGATTGAAGATGCTCTACAGCAACTTGCCTTGTACAAACCTGCTCAACAACAATACTTACAAAAACTTATGAGCTCAAGAATTTGATAATTTGTACAATAAGTATACAATATTTACATACACATATTTACTATAATTTTGCATCTATAGTTTCTGTTTCCACAATTTATTTTAATCAAATTTAAAATTGTAAACATAACGTAACAAAATAAATGAGCAATCAATTTAATGTTTTATGTTCTTTTAGAAATATGAGAATTTAAAAGATCCACTGAAATTATCCAAGGTAATGTCAGATGCCCTGCCGAAGTACGTCTTAAACATCTGAGAGTCTTAAACATCTGAGACCATTGAAATGTTCTCCTCTGCACCACATCACAAACAGAACCAACGTAGTTTCTCCAAAAAATCCTGAAACACGTGTTCTCTAAAATTTTATTCTATACAACCTTGCTTTTGACAGTAAATCTCTGATATTGCATAGTTGAGCAAATATAGACGAAAAACCATCTACCTTCGTATATGGCCAAGAAACTCAAATTCGTCGATTCCATTGGTTTCAATGCCCAGACCACTGACCCGGTTTCTACAAAAACATTTTTTCCAGTTTGTGAGACTAAATGCTTTCATGAGACACCAAAATGAACAATTTCCCTGCTATAATACTTGCTGAGATGTTTGCGAAAAAGATTCACCGCACCTCGAAATTCCACGTTTTGGGACACTTCTTCGACCATATCTCCAGAACTATTTGACCGATTTTGCTCATCTTCGAATTTGAATCATGAGACATATGTACCTTTTAGGGAAAAACATATTCAGGGGACCCGTACGCATCAGAATAGATGTGGCAAACAGACAGATGTTGCAAAAATATTCGAACGTATCTAAGTAAATTTTTCCTTAACTCTTAAGTGCATGAAATTACGTCGACATTATTATTTTTATTTATTATTAAAAAACAGCCGTTTTACCCTGTGGTAAAACTTGCACGGGGGCCACCGTTTGGGTCCATTGTGCTAGCTGAAAGATTAGACATTGGCTATTATATCAAACCTGCCCGTACTGCTAATGTAGTTCAGGATGTTTTTCGGTTCTAAGTTTTTTATCGTGTTATACCTAATCGTGTATCCTCCTAGATGTATCCACCTATTTGTGATGAATGTCGGGCAGTTATACAAATAGTGTTTGGCTGTGTCTGTGTGCTGACCGCACCGATCGCACCCTGGGTCCGATCGTTTACCTATTGTGGTTAGATGTGTGTTGAAGCCGTAGTGTCCAGTTGTCACACCGGTAAAAACTTTTAGTCTTTTATGTTAATAAGAAATTTGGAGTTCTATTTCTGATGCAGCTCTTAGCCTGACGGCACGTGGAAATATTGTGCCAGTAATTTCTGAATTGCCTCTCTCTCATTGTTTTAGTGATGCTTCTCGAATGTGAGTGAGGCGTCCCCGTTGCCGGTTCCGGTCCGGTTAGTTCGCCTAGCGCCCCCAATCTGGCTTTTTCATCTGCTTTGCCTCTGAACCCGCTGTGTCCCGGCACCCAGATTAGGCTAGTCCCGTCTAATTGGGATACGCTGTTGAGATTATCCCAACATTCCAGAGCCAGTGCTGACTTGAAGCTGTACGCGGCTGTCACTTTAATCGCTGCTTGACTGTCTGTGCAGATTGATACCTTTCGACCTAATAGTCCTTTGTCCTTGAGAATTTGGTAGTTTTCAATAATTGCTCTAATTTCCGCCAAAAAGATGGACGAGTACATTCCTAGTGGGATTGATTCCTCGATCTCAGGGTTCTCACAGTAAATACCGGCCCCTGCTGATTTATTTATTAATGAACCGTCGGTGTATATTACATTACCTTCTAACTTTACGCTATCTTGCAACCATTCTTCTCTACTAGGGATGCTGACAATGAACTTTCTGTCGAACCTATGTTGCGTTACAATCTTGTCTGATGGCATAGCTAACGATGGCTCTCTTTTCAGCGTCGTTAACCAAATTTACGAGTGGTCGGTTTCTCTGATGCGCAGTTGGCTGGATAATCTATTGAGGGTGTTGACGGCCTCTGTTTCTATATGGATGTGTAGTGGTGTAGTGTGTGCTTCTATTGTTGCTGTTGGCGTCGAATTCCAACGTTGACATTAAATTGGATCGGAAATTTCCGAAAAAGCAATCCTGAAAAACCCGTCCGAAGAAACGGCGAAAAAAGGGAATACTGCGTTTACCACGACGTTTGTAACCAGTCGAATTTCGACCCGGGAGTAGGGTGGGAGCACCGATCATGGTCCTTAGATGACGAATCAGCAATAAAAAAAATGTAAAACGAGTAATAAATAAATGTAATAAAAAAAACGAGTAAAACTCAACCGATTTTCAAAAGTGATTTAAGTGATTTTTGGTCTTTTGTACATAACTCGAGTAAATCTTTTCTGATTTTCAAAATTTTTTTTGTTTGAAAGACCTGGGCAGTGTGCATAGCCGACAATTTATGGAAGAAACTTTTTTGAATTTGAGTCCTTGGACTTAGCTAGGGCACTAAAATCGAGTCTCTGCTAGGGCACTATGTGTTGTTTGTCCATAACTCGGGCAAATCTTTTCCGATTTTTATAAAAGAAACTTTTGCCTGTGCTTAGGGCTGAAGTGGGCCATGTCGGTCCCAAGGTCGGCCCTAACCAAAAAACAATTTTTTTTTTGCTATGTTGCAGAGGAAAATGAGGGAATTGTGGCTATGGAATTGTGTGTCAATTTTGTGCTTTCCGAAAGGTTTTTTTTACACCGTCTCTTCGGACGGGTTTTTCAATATTGCCCTATCGGCAATTTCCAATACAACTTAATGTGGACGCAATTTCATACACTAAAGAGGTAAGGCAATATTTTCTTGAATACGTTCAGACTTCAGACTTCGTAACATCAACTCTGTTTGCTGCATCTATTGTGATAAGTACGGGTCCTTTCATTTGTTTTTTATTGCTGACTTTACACTTTATGTACATACAATTAAAATCACAAATGTGATCATATTGCTGCATTCACCGTATTCAAATTTGAACGTACCAAAATTTAAATTTGAGCCGACGCCACATGTGTTTTCTAAGATACTCAGGCAATTTTAGACCGTTGACGCTGTTGACATGGAAGACATTTTATTGGAAAGAGAAGGAGAGATCATAACAACATTTAATTTGACATATAAACTTCTGTTTTTATTTGCATTTTAAGGTGAAAGGAGAAGCATCGATATTTTTTAAGCATTTTTTTGAGGACAAAGAATGGCTGAAGAAGTGATAGTTTTGGATTCATCAGATGATTCTAATGGCACTACAGAAAAGAACGACAAAGGTAGGCATTCAAATGAAAACAAATGAAACGAGTTCTTCAATTGTCTTTTATTCGTTTTAGATATGGAATGTCCGATTTGTCTACAATTTTGTATTCATCCGTGTAAACTTCCGTGTGGTCATATTTTTTGCTTTTTGTGTGTTAAGGTAAGATTCTGAAAAATAGCGCTCTTCGTTGCACATATGACATCGGTATTCAAAGGGTCGTAAATTATAACGTTACACTTTTGGAACATAGAAAAAAACTGGTTGCAAGTATTTCAAGGTTTTCATATACTTGCTAAAGGTTAGTGTTGTTATTTGATCGGAAATAATTTTTGTGCACAACTTTTGTGACCATGTAAATTAATTTGCAAATATTTTTTGAATTCATGGTTTCACTAGCATGAAGCTAGAGTCAATCTATTAGCATTTCAGCAACTTTAGTTGAATGGACGACCATAGACCTTGAGTCAGACGTTCTCAATTATCAAGAATTAGTTTACATCACTAATTCACACGGCTAATAAAGATAAAGGTGGGTGCTGAAGATATGTTGATGATTTGAAATTCTAGGGTCGGTAGAATCTACTCCTCATGTCCTAGAATCTCATGAATATGATTGAGGCCACATTGTTCTATGATTCCTACAGTCAAGTGTTTCTTATGAAGGTCCTTTGGTTCGTCTTTCTTTTTAAAAGTTGCAGAACAATTTTATGTATTCGTTTCCTTCGCATTTGTACCAGACATTGATATGTTCTTTAAGCTGCCGTTCTGTCTATCTCTTCTTATACCGAATTTGCATTCAGACCTAACGTACCCCAAGTATAGGAAAATACTGGGTCAAATTAATCAAAAAAGATTTTTTATGAAAAAACTGACCCATTTCCAGGGTGTTGCATACAAGAATCGGCGGTGTGCTCTTTGCAGGCGTGACATTCCAGCCGAATACCTTGAAAATCCGAATCTTGTGTACGGAGTCCAAGAAACAACTTCAGCTATAACTGAAGATGGATACCAATGGTTCTACGAAGGGCGAAATGGTAAGTTTGATTCCATTATTGTAGTTCCTTTAATATTATCGTTAAATGTCAAGGCGGATGGTGGGAATATGATAGTAGGACTGCTATAGAAATCGAACTCGCTTTTCAACGCAAATCAAATCGATTGGAAATTGTATTGTGCGGTGAAGTGTACGTAATCGATTTTGTCAATTTGTGCCAGTACAAGAAATACACGCCGGAACGAAAACGAAACATTAAAAGAGAATGGAAGCGACAGCTGCAAGTCAAAGGGGTTGCAGGAATTTTCAGGACGATCTAGTAGATAACATTTAAATATATCGTGTTTGGCATGTGAATTTTGAGGTGAAAATATCGCGGTGCCTCTTGAGTTTGTGTGCAAAATGCAGTTATGGCGTGGTGAAAAACGCTTACACAGAAAGTACACATTTAATGACATAATTTTGGCACCCAAACTCATCTATAAAACTGCATTAGTTTATCGTCTATTTCAAAACAGTTTTGTATAGTCTATTTTGTTTGGTAAAGATTATTAATTTATTAAATTTTAAATGCTGTGAATGTTCATGTGCTCGATTCCCGTCTAATTGAGAAATGTTAAGAAAGTGTTTCAAATTTTTTTCGTATCTTTCGCCCAAAATGTGCCATTTTTCGCACTGAAAACTAGACTAGACTAGACTAGACTTTTTGATCAAAATTCGAAGTCGACTAATAAAACCATATTAGTCCAGTTCGAAACGTTCGAACTGGGCTAATATGATTTTATTAGTCGAGTTTCATTCATAAGTTCACGTTTTTAAATGGTTGCTTCATGAAATGTTCAAGTTCATTTCGAAAAAATTGAAGAGTATAATTTTCGTGTTTTGTGCTCAAAATGGCTTTTTGTGCGAGATACATACAATGATCATCTTATATTTTTACCAGTTAATTTTCTTACCAGCTGTTGGCCCAGCTGGGTTCAATGCATACACAACAAGTTGTGTATGTATTCTGTATAGATATGGTAGATATTCGAATTATTCGAAGTAGAGTGAAACTCCCAACCGATCGACTTTTTTGGTCGAAAAATGTTTTCGGAGAGGATAGATCAGTAAATATTTTATCAGGTGCTAACCAAATTAATTCATTTTTATTAATTGATTCATTAAATTATTAATTTTATTTCGAGTACTAAACACATCAAACACTGAGGAGTAGTCACGTCGATTTAACATCATATAAATGGATGCACTTGGCTTGTAGTAATTACCTCTTCACATCTAGCTACATGACATGAGTTTTTAGGCTGGTACGAAGTAAACAGAGCACACGTATTTGTCACGACATTTGTACCCAGTCAAATTTCGACCTTATAAATCTTTTTCCTCCCTGAAAGGTGATCGGTGAAGTTTGAAGATGAGCGAAATCGGTCACAAGCTTTCTAAGACACGGTCGAAAAATTGGTCAACAGCATTCCTTTGCTTGTCCGTTTATACCTTTGAGTGGGTTGGACTATATGATCCATAGACAGAGCCTAACTAAGGCTACTTAACCGTCTTTCAAAATTTTTTAATGCAGGTAAACATTTCTTTCAAGGGGGTAGGGGTCATTAAATTGACTCATAACTCAATTTTTTCGATTTCTTTTCGACTTTTTTTTTACTACATTTGCAGAAATCAAAATGTCCTTTTAATTGGTGGCAGCGCATTTCTCCGCCGCAAATAACGCCCAGGGTGTTATGACGCCGGCCTAAGGGTTATTAACGCCCGCACTCCGGGCGCTAATAACGCCCAGCTGAGTAATTGGATAAACGCTACAAAATGGCACTTTAATAAATAACTATATTCATAGAGCATGTAACTAGAAGAAGTTGACTAAGGGGAAAATCTTCATTATACAGAACGTCAATAGAAGGAGTTGACTAGAGGAAAATTTTAAAATCCAGTAAAAGTTTATTTTCCCACTTTTCGTGTAATAAGTTTTTTAAAAAGACTTGTTTTTCCTAAAATAATGTTTGAGCACTGCTCACTTCTATACAATAATGTTCGTTTCGCCACATTTCATTGGATTTCGATTTTCATAAAATACATTTCAGATGAAGTGCTTCAAGGCGACTCACATCGACACGCACTCAAATTTTCCTTATACAGAATGTAACTAGGAGTTAAGTAAGAGGAACATTTTCCTTACACAGAATGTCACTAGAAAGACTTGACTAAGGGAAAAATTTTCCTTATACAGAATGTTTCTGGAAGGGATTGACTAAGAGAAGCATTTTCCTTATACAGAATGTCACTAGAAAGAATTGACTAAGAAGAAAATTTTCCTTATGTCACAAGATGAAAGAATTTTTTCCTTGATACATAGAAACGCTCTTTTATTTTTAAAACATATGAAGGGACCCGTAAGTATCAGAATCGATGTGGCAAACAGAAAAGATGTTACAAAAGAAGTCTAACTGCACAGTTCGCTAGAATGGCGGCACCGGGAATTTACGACCGAAGATTTTGTAATTCTGGCGAGAAATGCGCCATTTTAAAGCTTGACATCCAACGAAAACGAAAGTTATTAAAACAAATTTCGCTCGCTCCGTTCGCGATTCATAATTTCTTTAACAATATGAACAACTTTGCCGCTTGATGAGAAAATTTAAATTTCAGGATTTTCTTAAACGTTTAAAAAATTCATAATTTCTGTGGCACTCAGACCCCCTATTAAGTCACTCTGGCTACGGGCCGACTCCGGGCGTTATTTACGGCGGAGAAATGTCACGTTAATCTTTTAATTATTAAACGAAATTTGCAATTGTATTAAATTATGAAACACATCGAGTTCAAGTGAGAATTCCGAATTTCGGTTTCCTTCAAAATTCGCAATTTCTTGAAAACTTGAATTTTCAAACATTTCAAACATTTCAGTTTTCTTGAAAATCTAATTTTTTTTGAAAATGTTATTTTTGTAAAACTTTTTGGAATTGGAA